>OY728141.1:936406934-937012156 GCA_963277665.1 Viscum album
AAAACTCCCCAAAAAAATATAAGAACCCTAAAAATCATAAATCCAATAAAAACCTAGAAAAACGATAAAATCATTAAAAAACCCTACACCACATAAATAACTCAAAAACCATAAAAAAATTATAAAACATAAAAACTAAAAAATGCCTAAAACGCCTAATATCCCAAAAAATCACCAAAAACCCATAAACCACCTAAAAATGAATTTTTTTAGATAATAAAAAACCATAAACCCCTAACAACTCCTAGAAACCACTAAAAAAATCCTAAAAACCCTAAAAATCCTAAAATACTAAAACAACATAATAACTCATAAAACGTTAAGAAGCCTAACATAACCTTAAACCCATAAAAACTCTAAAAACCTCTGAAAACATCTTAGATGCCATAAAACCCCTAAAAACCCTTATAAACCCTAAAAAACTACATATTTACTAAGAACCCTAAAATCCCTAAACACACTAACATCACTTTAAGATAGAGAAAAGCACCTAAAAACCATAAAAATACCATAATACCCCAAAAGAACCTAAAAACCCCCAAAACCCTAAAAAACATAAATGATACTATAATCCCTAAAACCCTTGAAAACCCCCAAAAAATTTCTAAAAACACTTGAAAACCTATTAACCTCAACAAACCTAAAAAAACTCTAAAACTCTAAAACATCCTAAAATACCCTAAAAACCCTAAAAACCATCAAAAATCCTAAAACACCAAAAAATCCATAAATCACCTTAAAAATAAAGAAATAAAAATATAAAGAACCCTAAAAACCTATAAAAACCAAAAGGTCCTTTTAAAAACACTAAAATCCATAAAAATAAAATAATATAAAAATATAAAAATACAAAAAACCAATACAACACTAAATGTTCCAAAAAACCCAAAACTCATAAAATCCATAAAAACCTAAAAACACAAAAATCCCTAAAAATCATTGAAGCCCGTAATATCCATAAAACCCTAAAAATACCTAAAAATATTAAAACCCCTAAAAACATAAATCACCACTAAAACCCCTTAAAATCTTAAACTACTACAAAAACCCTAAACCCCCCAAAAATACCAAGAAACAAAAATAACACAAAGGACCCAAAAATACTAAAAAACTAAAATTCCATAAAACCTATATAAACACCATAGAACCCATTAAACACCCTAAAAATATCAAAAACCACTAAAACCCCAAAACCCCCTTATTATCTATAAATACCCTAAACATAATAAAAACCATAAAAAACTGCAAACACCCTAAAAACTCTTAAGAACTCTAAAATTTATAAGAACACTAAAATAACCCTAAAACACTAAAATAAACCTTAAGCCACTAAAATAACATAAACTCTCTAAAAACCCTAAAAAAATAAAAAACCATAAAAACCCCTAAAAATTTTAAACACCCAAAAGGATTTAAAAACACTACAACCCAAATAGAACAAAATAACCCAAAAAAACTAACCAAAACATAAAAACCCTAAACCCCAAAATTGATAAAACCCCTAATATATTAAAAAAACCCCATAAAACCCCTAAAATTATCAACCCCCCCTCGACACCTAAAAGACACTAATAATCCCTAACACACCATAAATTCCAAAAATTTAAAAACCCTAAGTATACTAAAAATAACCTAAAAATCATAAAACCATAAAAACATAAAAACCCTAAGACCCTAAACAAACCCTAATATCCATAAAATCCTTGAAAACCAACAAATATAAAAACCCATAAAACCCCTAAATACATTTAAAACCTTTAAATACATAAAATAATTCTATAAAACCATAAAACCCCCTAAAACTGAAAACCCTAATAACCTCCACAAAATTATTAAAAATATTTAATATTCTAATAATCTTAAAAATCCATAAAAACCCTAAAAATTCATAAAAACCCATAAAAACTAGAAAACACAAAAAAACCCAAAACTTTGAAAGCACTGAATACCGTAAGAAACCCATTAAAAGGCTGAAATCCCTAAAAACCTTAAAACCCTAAAAACACCAAAAAAAATCCTAAAACACTATAAACCCAAGAAACCCTTAAGTCCCTTAAAGCCAAAAAACCCTTAAAAGAGACGAGAAAACATATAAAACACTAATATACCCTAAACAACCTTTAATGATGCTAAAAAATCCAAAAACCTAAAAACCATAAAAATGCTAAACCACTATAAAAACCTTAAATACTAAAAAAGCCTAAAAACAAATATCCCCTCTAAACCATAAAAAACATAAACACCCTAAAACACTAAAAACAATAAGGAGATCTAAAAAACCCTAAACCCCTAAAATTTTCCTACAACCCCTAAAAACTATAAAACTCTAAAAACCATAAAAACCCATAAAAACAACTAAAACCCCCTAAAACCATTAAAAATCCATTAAATAACCTAAACCCTAAACCATTAAAAAATATATAACCCCAAAAAATTCTAAAACCAAGTAAACCCTTTAAAAATAACATAAATTCCATAGAAATCTCTAAAACCCTAAAATCCCCTAAAATCCAAAAGACCCAAAACCCCAAATCACCCTAAATTCCCTTTACAAAACCTAAAACAACTTTACAAACCGTAAAACCATAAAATCCTAAAAAACTAAAATCTCTAAACATCGTGAAAAAACCAAAATACTTAAATCTCTAAAAACTCTAAAAACTGATAAAATCCCCAAAAAAACTAAAAAACACCGAAAAATACAGGAATACACTAAAACCCATAAAATACAGTAAAAATATAAAAACCATAAAACTATGAAAACCCCTAAAACTATAAAAACCCCTATATATCTCAAAACCCAAAAACCTAAAACCCTTATAAATCACTCAAAACCAAAAAAATCCATAAATCTCAAAAAACCAAAAAATCCCTAAAAACCCTAAGAAACCCTAAAAAATCATGAAAACATAAAAACATTAACATACTAAAAAATATCAAAAAACAAATAAAAAACCAGAAAAAAAACTAAAATCCAAAATAAAATTAAATACCACAAAACCCTAAAGAACCCTTAATACCTCTACAAACCCTAAAAACAATAAAAACCCTAAAAACACTAAGAAATTCTAAAACACAAAAAACCTCAAAAAATGTGAAAATACAAAAAACACTAATAACCCTTAAAATCCCTAAAAAAATTAAAAACCCCTAAAACACTAAAACATTAAAAAAACTAATAACCTTAAAACCCTTAAAAATCCTAGAACACACTTAAAACCATGAAAATCATCAAAACCCCTAAAACCTCATAAACCTAAAGGGGCATAAAAAACCTAAAACCCCTAAACACCCTAAACCCCCTAAAACATCATAAACCCCTAAAAACACTAAAAAATATAAAAATACTAAAAAACATAAAAACCCCTAAAACCCAAAAAACCCTTAAAAACTCCTTAAAGACCCTAAAACCCCCCAAAACCCTAAAATAATTTAAAGACCCTAAATAACACTAAAACATCCTAAATACCCAAACATTATAAAAGTTTATAAAAGGACCTAAAAACCATAAAACCCTCAAACACAACATTAACTCTAAATATAATAAAAGGCCACAATATACCCTAATCCCATAAAAGGGGACCAAAAGGCAAAAAACCCTTACATACACTAAAAAATCCTAAAACCCCCTAAAAACCCTAAGCAACCCAAAAACATTAGAAGCCATAAAGGACAAAAAACCCAAAAAAAACCTAATGGATATTAAAAAACCCTAAAACCCATAAAGAACCCCAAACCCCTAAAAACCACCAAATAACCATAAAACCATTAAAACCTTAAATAACCTAAAAACACTAAATACCCATAAAAAACATAAAATCCCCTAAAACCCATAAAATTAATTAAAAAAACCTAAACAACCAAAAGATACACTAAAATTCCCTAAACTCTTAAAATTCCTTAAGATTATAAAAAATCCAAAGTCCCTAAAAGAACCAACAAACTATAAGAACCCCTAAAACACTAAAAAACCAAAAACCCCAAAAAACCCTAAAATCATAAAAAAAATCATAAAATCACAAAATCTGTAAATACATTAATGACACAAAAAAACCACAAAAAACCAAATAAGCCTAAAAACCATTAATCCCATAAAACCCTAAAAACCATAAAAACCACAAATAAATTGAAAAACCATAAACCCTAAAAAAACTAAATGACCCTAAAACACTAAAACCCCAAAAGGACCATTAAAAAACTAAAGGACCCAAAAACCCTAAAAGATCTAAAAGACCTTAAAACCAATAAAACATCTAAAACCACCTAAAACTCCTAAAATACCAATAAAATCCCAAAAAACACAACTTATACCTAAAATGATAAATAATGTTAAAAGATGCTAAATAAAAAATAATATCCCTAAAAGATAGTTAAAACCCCTAAAACACCCTAAAAGTAAAAAAAATAAAAAACATTAAACCCCAAAAACCCTAGATACCAAAAAACAACATAAAATCCTTACAAACTATAAAAATATTAAATACTCTAAACCCCACAAAAAACAACCTAAAACCCATAAAAACACCTAGGAAAAAAATAAAAACAACTAAACACACCTACAAACCCTAAAACCGCCCAAAACCCATAAAAACACACAAACCAAAAAAATCACCAACCCCCCCTTAAAATCTCTAAAAAATGTAAATCATAAAAAATCATTAAACCTATAAAACACACTAGAAAAATCAAAAGTACAAAAAAACCCTAAAACATCGACAACCCTAAAAACGCTAAAAACCCAAAGGAACATAAAAACACAAAAACCGTAAAAACCATAAAAACTCAAAAAACCAAATAAAAGCCCTAAATATTGTAATATTTCAAAAAGCCCCTAAAAATCCATAAAACCCCCCAAAACCAGAAAACCTAGAAAATATAAAAAACCCAAAACACCCCTAAAGGCCCTAAAATTATATTAAAACATTAAATGACCCTCACACCCATAAAATGATAAATGGATCCTAAAAACCCTTAGAAACACTAAAATCCACTAAAAACCTAAATAACTCTTAAACCCCTATAAAACAACAAAAAAACCTAAAATCACTTATCCACTTTATAATCCCTATAAATCCAAAATATAATTTAAAACACTAAAAACCCTTAAAAGCATAAACCCCCTAAAAACTCTAATACCCAAAAAAACCGCTAAAAAAACTAAAAACTCTAAAACCCATAGACATGCTGAAACCCTTAAAGAAACAATAAAAACCCCTAATACACCTTAAGAACCCTAAAATAATCCAAAACCCTAAAAACATAAAAACCCATAAAAACCATAAAAACAAAAAGAAAACATAGAAACCCAAAAAATTCAAAATCCTAATGACAATAAAATCTTCCAAATCCTTTAAAACCCCTAAAACCCAAAAAACATATAAAACCATAAATATTGTAATAAAATCTTTAAAACCAATTAAACTAAAAATAAATACTTTTAAAAACCTAAAACCCTAACAACCCCTTGATGCTCTTAAAAACATAACAAACCCTAAAAATAATAAAAACCATAAAAAACCAAAAAAACCCTAAAACACTCTGAAAACACAAAAAACACTAAAATCCCAAAAACCCCAAGAAAACACTAAACAACCTTTAAACCCCTAAAATCAATAAACCCCAAAAAAATAGAAAAAATCCTTAAAACCACTAAAAACCAATAAATATTATAAAACCTTTAAAAACCATAAACCCCTCGAAAAAATGTACAAAAACTAAATAACCTTAAAAACCCTAAAAACATAAAAACATAAAAACCCTTAAAATGAGGATGCTGGCTGTCTGAAAAGGAGGATGGTGGTTGCTGGTTTGTTGTGGATGCTGGTTGGCTGGTTACTGCTGCTGGATATTGATTGGTGCTGTAGTCTGAATGCTGGTTGTTGGTTAGCTGTGAGCTGCTGGATGCTGGTTAACGCTGGATGTAGTGCGGTTGGATGCTGGTACTGGCTGGATGTGATATGATGATGCTGCGGTTTTTTCTGTTTTTGTGACTTTTTCTTTCTTTGTTTTTCTTTCTTTGGTGTGGGTTGTAAGGGTTTTTGGGTGTGGGTCGTTCGACCCCTCCCCTCCCTTGTATGTAGTGTTTGTGTCTTTTTGTTTAATATATTTTGGGGGGTGCCAGGAATAGCCTGGACCCGAGCCTTCTTTGCCCTAAAACCCTAAAAAACTAAAAAACACTAAATGTAGAGACCCGTATCTTGACGTACATTGACATTACATTACTTTTGCGGAATACTTAGTACATAACAAAAACACACACTAAAGGATCGTAATAGTTTAGTGTCTTTGGAAACTCGGAACGTAATCTTCTAATCGTGGTGAAAGTTCTTCAATATCTCCCATAAAGGTCATCCCATTTTTTTTACCTAAAACCTTTCTTTATATCCTGGGGAAAAGAAAACATAAAAGGGTGAGCTCAAATGCTCAGTAAGGGTAAACAAAGGAAATATCAATCACATAATTTTCATAAGAACATAACATTTTTGGAAATCTTAACCTGCAAAAGAGAGCATAATTTCATAACATGGGATAAATCATAGTAGTGAAATGAAATCATAACTTAAAACATTACTCATTGTGGCATACACACATAATCATAGAGAATCATTTCTTGTTAGTCAAGACTCATTGCCAAGACTATCTTAGTGGACAAAGTCCCTTTCTGAATCGAGTAATCCTCGTTTCAGTCCTGTTTCACTGAACCGGTATAACCTACCATTCCAGCCATGTCTATCTCATGAGATATAAAATCTTTACCCAATGCATTGGAGGGAGATATAGGTCCCACCCATCTCTTAATGAATCCTTTCTTATGTGTGCCACAAAATCATAAATCATACATCATTGCATAACCCATGTAATAAAAATGGGATTCTTAAAACAACATGACATCATAAAACCATTCATATAAGATAAAGGAATTCATAAACATAATTCCATCACAACATAGTCAAATCAATGTAAAAATATGGATAGAAACAGAACCCTCTATTATCTTAGATGGAAAATAATTTTGATAAAGCACTTGAAATGAATTCTTGAAGAAAATATCCTTTCTTCTTCAAAATCAATTTCTTTTCACAAAACATCATGCAATTTTAAAAGAAAGAGATTTTATTAAAAATAGTCATGAAATCTTTTGGAGGAAGCTTCATGAAAATAAGGCTTTATAAAACCGTAAAAATCCGTTCATGCCGTTTAAGTTAAAAAAACATTCTTCGTACTTTTGTCGGAAAAGTCAAAAAGTACCTCGTATGAAAAAAAGTGACAAAAGATTCCTTTCATATTCTTTACTAAAAACTCACCGAAGAGTAAAATTGGATTTAAACTATTGTAAGTGGATGGAAACAATATTACATATTGAAGGAACATGGATGTGGATGATAAAATACACCCCAGTAAATACTTACGAATAAACAATCTCGGATAAAAATGAGATTGTGATATTTCCCTTACCTTAGGTCCAATTTTCTTCGTATGTGTCCGAACCTCCTGTATAATGATTTAAATAATGTCATTGACTTATTACAGAATCATATTCATTGTTATGATATCATATATGGTTCACTTATGACATTATATTACCCGTTCTTTTGTAAATTCCATGTTAAAGACGCGTTTTGGGTAAAATCGTTTCATTTATCGTAGGTGTTTTGACTTGTTGTTCTTGACATCATTATTATTTATATCATGATTTACTTACTTCCAGAATATAAAATATGATTTATATATCATATATATTCAGTATATATATATATATAATAGATAGATAAATAAAATGAAAAACACCGTTCATGGAGACGGTAGTCCGTACGTACGCATGAACGCTGTTTTTCTTTCCTTATTGTCTTGAAATGGAAGTAAGTAGATGACATACATATGTATATATATATACATAAATCCAGTAGCTTTATAATTTCATGTATTTCATTATTATTTCTTATATATACATTATAATCATTCTTAAATGGTTAACATGGAGAATGAATCTCATCGCGTCGTGGAGACGGTATTCCGTACGTACGCACGAGCGATGATATCATTTCTATAAATATTGAATTGAATTGGAGTGGATTATAAAATATATCAGAATCATTATGATGTTGTAATAACTATGTATAGTTATTCTTTACACCATTATACCCATCCATGTAAGGTGGTGGTGGAAAATAGATTACACCACGGCGTGGAGACGGTATTCCGTACGTACGCACGCGCGGTGATTTCTTTTTCCGTAGGATGGATAGATGGTGAAATAGGGTTGTTTCATACTTATAATAACATATCAGTATATTAGTGATACTGATGTTATTACTTCATAATGAAACAACCTAAGAAGAAGAAGTGGAAGAAGAAATAAAGATGAAAGAATTGGTAACGGTAATTACCTCTTCTTTGAAGTGCCTCTTTGAGACCTCCTCTTAGGGCACTAGAATTGGTCTTTGAGGAAGACCAGAACCTCTAGGATGTTGCTAGGGAAGTGGAGAAGGGATTTTGGCAGGGGTTGGCCGAGCTTGAGTGCTCAAATTGGTGTGAGGAGGAGGGGGAGGAGGTGTCCTTTTATAAGGGAGGAGAGGGGCACCTTAGGAATTCTTAAAAATATTAATTTATAATAAATCTAACCCCACTTAAAAACCTCCAAAAATGACTCATATTCTAAGATTAGATGAGATAGGGTTGTAATCTCATCAACCAATCAAATTTAGATATGTTTGGATATTATTTTAAACCTTATCAATTAGATTTAACTCTAAGTTAAATAATTTAACTTTTACCGTGTCTTTTTGTTTTCTTTCACTATATGGTTAATACACTTACTATAACCTGCCAAACGAACCCCAAATTGTTTATTATTAATATATATATCCTTATCTAAGTCATTTGGCCGAACCTTAGATTTTTAGGAATAAAATAACAATTAATAATATAATATTTGATTTAAAAACTATTTTGTGTCAATTTTGACACTATTTGATATATGATTTTTGTGAAAGTCATATCAGAATTATATGTTCGAAACAAGTTTATTAAATCAACATTAATATATCATAGTAACCTAGAAAATTAGTGGAATTCATAAAAAATCTCAAATTACATTTATTTTGGTGTTTATAACATCAATTATGTCAATATTTCATTAATAAGATAATTACTGCATCATCGTTGTGTCATAAATAAATTAAATTATTTGATGTCTAAAAATTACAAATAAAATACCATCATGTAGGAAATCTTTTTAGATTTCTAATGAATATTTACAATCGAATTTATCTTATGTATAACCCCATATTAAAAATGATTTACTTATTAAACTTTGATTTTAACTATTTTAACCCTTCTTTAAATAAATTCATAATAAATGTCCTAATCTAATCCAAGTGGGCCTAAATGGTCATATTTTATTCCTAAGTTTGTTTTTGGTCGAATTACACTTGTCCAATAGAATTAGGACATGTGTTAGGGTAATATTAATATCATATTTACCCTTAATTACCCTATTTACTATTAACCGTGGTAAAAAAAGTAAAAAGTTACTATTCACCAAAAAATTATTTTCATCTCATTGAACCACATTTTAGTCCTTGATATTAACCGTGTCTCTCGGATTTTCGAAATTCCATTCACAGAAGCGGTAAAATTAAGTTTTATGCAAAATTCCGTTTTTAACCTACCACTTAGTGGTTTCACTATTCATCAAAAATTGAAAGTTTTCAGAAAAATGCCAAAATTTCATCCTAAGCTATATTTCATATTCCGAATTCAAAAATGAAGTCTATTTTACCAAATTCATAGCATAGAAGTTGCATTAATTAATTTTATAATTAAATCCCGCTGTTAAAACAAATAGCGTGTTTTTTTAAGAAACAAAATCTATCAAAAGATTGACACTTGATTATGTCTGGTTTAAATGTGAAATTACAAACAATGACCAACATTGTATTAAATTGTAAAAATATATACTTTAAAACCACTCAAATTAATAATTTATCACTATTAATTATTTCGATTAAAAAAGTTGTTTTTAATTATAATTTAGTAATTTTCACTATTCATTAGAATATGAAAGTTATCCGAAAAGTACCAAAATTTCACCTTAGGCTAAATTCGATACTCCGAATCCAAAAATGAATTCCATTTTGAAAAATAAAATTTACAAAATTTCCAAAAAGTGGTTATTACTATTCATAACGGCTAGTTTTAATAATATTTTAATAGCATATCGTTGTTTCGTGAAACTCAGTATTGCGTACTACACACGCTATCGAGGAAGGTCGCGATTGCGTGTTACGGAAGGAAAGTCAAGGATGCGTATTGTGAAAGCTTCTTTTGTTGTAGCGTACAACACAAGACATTAATGAAATTAAAAAGAATATTTTTCATAAAATCTTGGGGCGTTACATTCTACCCCCCTTTAAAATGAATTTCGCCCTCGAAATTCGTCGGGGTTATAAATGGTTTACTATTCAAAATTTTCTTTGATAGAAACCCATATCGTAAAAAGGAATACCAAAACATGGATTTAAAAACTAAAGTATGAAATGTAACGATTACCCAAATATACTAATCACTGGGTTTCCACATAGGTGAAAATATGGATATGGAAGAAAAATCTAACCATCATGTTCTGATGGAGAGTGGTAGAGAACATGGCTATGGAAAAGCCAGTAATCACAAATCCATAGATTTGTGATGATATAAGGTACCATCTGATTCATCAGGTATAAGATCACTAGGACAACATTTTTGGTTTTCAAGATCATTTCCCTAAAGTTGAAAATTTGCTTAGAATAAATACTTACTTTATTTTGGTAAAATCTCACTTTTGTTCGTGCCTTGAACAATTTCTACTTCATCTCTTAAATAAATGAAGTTGAATTTGTTATTCGTGATGTGTTAGCAGATCATGTGATAGAATGACAGGTCATTCCATCTGTCTCAAACAAAAGGTTAGCAAAACTTATATACATAAGTCGATCTATAGTGAGATTAATCATATATGGTTCCTAAAATGGACTTATACTTCATATATCATACTGCTTAATATAATAAAACTAGTTTCTACTAAACAGGGACTTCCTGTAGGTCAGTGGTAGGCGATAAAGGCCAGTCGCACTTCGGTTGTGGGTTCGATTCCCACAGCCTTGTCCGAAGCGATGGGCTGTCGCCCGTCCTGCAGGTTGTCCTTTTTCCAAAACTACTATAACATCCCATCAATAATATCGTCCAACACAATCCATTCCAATCTTTAGGCTTATCCATAATACTGCAGTCCACTCTCATAACATAGTGAAAACAATTACCAGAGATTTAATATCATCGTTGATCCCCATATATCATAAGATATGTTTTTTTTTTGGTCACATTCCAAACATTCAAAGTCCTTAATCATGTATACTCTTGAATACCCATTGAACCTTAGTGAAAACTTGAATGCAGTTAAAAGTTAACACTTTACACATACCAAAATCCTCAAAATTATTTATACTCAAACCATGATATCGCTTAGTCCTTATATCAATCATGAGCTCATGAATACTATTAAACATTTCATTTTCTCGT
This sequence comes from Viscum album, assembly GCA_963277665.1. Taxonomy (NCBI): domain Eukaryota; kingdom Viridiplantae; phylum Streptophyta; class Magnoliopsida; order Santalales; family Viscaceae; genus Viscum; species Viscum album. The sequence goes on from OY728141.1 coordinate 936,418,494, forward strand.
CTTCATTATGCGCATATCATCTTATTTCCAAAAAAAATATCTCAATCACTTTGAATACCACATCAATAAATATTGCAATACTCAATGATACAACATTATTTTGGAATCCCATTACATAAACACTTAATCATTCCACCACATCGTTGTCATATTCAACATTGCCAATAGTGATCGCATGTGATTTCCCTTTGTCCTTTGCCTTCAGTGGTTGCTCATGTTGATCATCACTAACCCTTGGATTAGGGCAATTATTAGCATAATGCCCCATTTCCTTGCACTTGAAGCATTGAAGTGTTGGTGGTGCGTTCTCTGCAGTGTTTGCTTTATCATTAGAAACCCTTTTTCCATTACTTCGACACTCAGCTGCTCGATGACCTTCTTTTCCACACTTAAAACATTTTCTAGTCCCTTTTAGACAATCTCCACCATGCTTCTTTCCACACTTTGTGCATAAGGAAACATTCATCTTCTTTTCACCATTATTCTGAGATTTCTCCTTGAACTCCATCTTTCGTTTCTTGTCAAAACCATGAGATGGATATGTAACACCAACTTCCATTTCTACCTTGATAGCACAACGCACAATTTCTTCATAGCTACTGAAGTCTCTTATAGCTAATGCCCTTCGAAGACTTGGTTTTAAGCCACTGAAAAATCGATCAACTTTACTTTCAGGTTGGATGATAATTCCAGAATCATACCTTGCAAGTCTTGTAAAATTTGCTTCATAGGTACCAACAGATTCATCGTCCCTTTGCTTCAGTTCAAGAAACTCTTTCTCCATCTTTGTTCGAAGAATACGAGGGAAGTACTTATTGAAAAATAAGTTCTTGAACTCGTCCCATTCCATAGACTCAATTTCATCCCTTTGCCTTGTATTCTTAATAAGATTCCACCATTGATCAGCATCTCCTTCCAAACGATACACTGCTAGGATGACTTTATCATGTTCAGAACATTGAAGAACTGAAAATATCTTTTCAGTAGTACTAATCCATTGTTCAGCAACTAATGGATCAGTAGACCCACTGAAAGAAGGTGGACGCTGCCTCATGAAGGATTCAACAGAATGTTGCTCCTTCCTTTGCTCGTTTGGAAGTCCTGCATGATTCATAGCTTGAGAAAGTTGTGTGAGCATGGCTACAAGATTTTGCATTCCAGCTCCTATATCATTTGGTTGCTCAGGGGTACAATCATTGCATTGCCCATCACATTCCGCATTAACACGGTTCCTTCGGGTTTCAGCCATCCTCTAAAACCCCAAAAGAATTGTGTGAGAGGCAAAAATCATGCTAGGGAAAACAACATAATAAAGGGTTAGTACCCTCAATATCTAACATCTTAGGTTAAATTCGAAGATCGTTAGCGTAATTCTAGGACTATAACCTATACGTATACTTAACCTTAGAGACATCCCTAGACATACCTTAGAAATATCTCTAGGGATCTCACTAAAGTTCTCGCATCCTAGTTTCCAAAGGTTGACTAAACCTTTCCTCTGATACCAACTGTAGAGACCCGTATCTTGACGTACATTGACATTACATTACTTTTGCGGAATACTTAGTACATAACAAAAACACACACTAAAGGATCGTAATAGTTTAGTGTCTTTGGAAACTCGGAACGTAATCTTCTAATCGTGGTGAAAGTTCTTCAATATCTCCCATAAAGGTCATCCCATTTTTTTTACCTAAAACCTTTCTTTATATCCTGGGGAAAAGAAAACATAAAAGGGTGAGCTCAAATGCTCAGTAAGGGTAAACAAAGGAAATATCAATCACATAATTTTCATAAGAACATAACATTTTTGGAAATCTTAACCTGCAAAAGAGAGCATAATTTCATAACATGGGATAAATCATAGTAGTGAAATGAAATCATAACTTAAAACATTACTCATTGTGGCATACACACATAATCATAGAGAATCATTTCTTGTTAGTCAAGACTCATTGCCAAGACTATCTTAGTGGACAAAGTCCCTTTCTGAATCGAGTAATCCTCGTTTCAGTCCTGTTTCACTGAACCGGTATAACCTACCATTCCAGCCATGTCTATCTCATGAGATATAAAATCTTTACCCAATGCATTGGAGGGAGATATAGGTCCCACCCATCTCTTAATGAATCCTTTCTTATGTGTGCCACAAAATCATAAATCATGCATCATTGCATAACCCATGTAATAAAAATGGGATTCTTAAAACAACATGACATCATAAAACCATTCATATAAGATAAAGGAATTCATAAACATAATTCCATCACAACATAGTCAAATCAATGTAAAAATATGGATAGAAACAGAACCCTCTATTATCTTAGATGGAAAATAATTTTGATAAAGCACTTGAAATGAATTCTTGAGGAAAATATCCTTTCTTCTTCAAAATCAATTTCTTTTCACAAAACATCATGCAATTTTAAAAGAAAGAGATTTTATTAAAAATAGTCATGAAATCTTTTGGAGGAAGCTTCATGAAAATAAGGCTTTATAAAACCGTAAAAATCCGTTCATGCCGTTTAAGTTAAAAAAACATTCTTCGTACTTTTGTCGGAAAAGTCAAAAAGTACCTCGTATGAAAAAAAGTGACAAAAGATTCCTTTCATATTCTTTACTAAAAACTCACCGAAGAGTAAAATTGGATTTAAACTATTGTAAGTGGATGGAAACAATATTACATATTGAAGGAACATGGATGTGGATGATAAAATACACCCCAGTAAATACTTACGAATAAACAATCTCGGATAAAAATGAGATTGTGATATTTCCCTTACCTTAGGTCCAATTTGCTTCGTATGTGTCCGAACCTCCTGTATAATGATTTAAATAATGTCATTGACTTATTACAGAATCATATTCATTGTTATGATATCATATATGGTTCACTTATGACATTATATTACCCGTTCTTTTGTAAATTCCATGTTAAAGACGCGTTTTGGGTAAAATCGTTTCATTTATCGTAGGTGTTTTGACTTGTTGTTCTTGACATCATTATTATTTATATCATGATTTACTTACTTCCAGAATATAAAATATGATTTATATATCATATATATTCAGTATATATATATATATAATAGATAGATAAATAAAATGAAAAACACCGTTCATGGAGACGGTAGTCCGTACGTACGCATGAACGCTGTTTTTCTTTCCTTATTGTCTTGAAATGGAAGTAAGTAGATGACATACATATGTATATATATATACATAAATCCAGTAGCTTTATAATGTCATGTATTTCATTATTATTTCTTATATATACATTATAATCATTCTTAAATGGTTAACATGGAGAATGAATCTCATCGCGTCGTGGAGACGGTATTCCGTACGTACGCACGAGCGATGATATCATTTCTATAAATATTGAATTGAATTGGAGTGGATTCTAAAATATATCAGAATCATTATGATGTTGTAATAACTATGTATAGTTATTCTTTACACCATTATACCCATCCATGTAAGGTGTTGGTGGAAAATAGATTACACCACGGCGTGGAGACGGTATTCCGTACGTACGCACGCGCGGTGATTTCTTTTTCCGTAGGATGGATAGATGGTGAAATAGGGTTGTTTCATACTTATAATAACATATCAGTATATGAGTGATACTGATGTTATTACTTCATAATGAAACAACCTAAGAAGAAGAAGTGGAAGAAGAAATAAAGATGAAAGAATTGGTAACGGTAATTACCTCTTCTTTGAAGTGCCTCTTTGAGACCTCCTCTTAGGGCACTAGAATTGGTCTTTGAGGAAGACCAGAACCTCTAGGATGTTGCTAGGGAAGTGGAGAAGGGATTTTGGCAGGGGTTGGCCGAGCTTGAGTGCTCAAATTGGTGTGAGGAGGAGGGGGAGGAGGTGTCCTTTTATAAGGGAGGAGAGGGGCACCTTAGGAATTCTTAAAAATATTAATTTATAATAAATCTAACCCCACTTAAAAACCTCCAAAAATGACTCATATTCTAAGATTAGATGAGATAGGGTTGTAATCTCATCAACCAATCAAATTTAGACATGTTTGGATATTAGTTTAAACCTTATCAATTAGATTTAACTCTAAGTTAAATAATTTAACTTTTACCGTGTCTTTTTGTTTTCTTTCACTATATGGTTAATACACTTACTATAACATGCCAAACGAACCCCAAATTGTTTATTATTAATATATATATCCTTATCTAAGTCATGTGGCCGAACCTTAGATTTTTAGGAATAAAATAACAATTAATAATATAATATTTGATTTAAAAACTATTTTGTGTCAATTTTGACACTATTTGATATATGATTTTTGTGAAAGTCATATCAGAATTATATGTTCGAAACAAGTTTATTAAATCAACATTAATATATCATAGTAACCTAGAAAATTAGTGGAATTCATAAAAAATCTCAAATTACATTTATTTTTGTGTTTATAACATCAATTATGTCAATATTTCATTAATAAGATAATTACTGCATCATCGTTGTGTCATAAATAAATTAAATTATTTGATGTCTAAAAATTACAAATAAAATACCATCATGTAGGAAATATTTTTAGCTTTCTAATGAATATTTACAATAGAATGTATCTTATGTATAACCCCATATTAAAAATGATTTACTTATTAAACTTTGATTTTAACTATTTTAACCCTTCTTTAAATAAATTCATAATAAATGTCCTAATCTAATCCAAGTGGGCCTAAATGGTCATATTTTATTCCTAAGTTTGTTTTTGGTCGAATTACACTTGTCCAATAGAATTAGGACATGTGTTAGGGTAATATTAATATCATATTTACCCTTAGTTACCCTATTTACTATTAACCGTGGTAAAAAAAGTAAAAAGTTACTATTCACCAAAAAATTATTTTCATCTCATTGAACCACATTTTAGTCCTTGATATTAACCGTGTCTCTCGGATTTTCGAAATTCCATTCACAGAAGCGGTAAAATTAAGTTTTATGCAAAATTCCGTTTTTAACCTACCACTTAGTGGTTTCACTATTCATCAAAAATTGAAAGTTTTCAGAAAAATGCCAAAATTTCATCCTAAGCTATATTTCATATTCCGAATTCAAAAATGAAGTCTATTTTACCAAATTCATAGCATAGAAGTTGCATTAATTAATTTTATAATTAAATCCCGCTGTTAAAACAAATAGCGTGTTTTTTTAAGAAACAAAATCTATCAAAAGATTGACACTTGATTATGTCTGGTTTAAATGTGAAATTACAAACAATGACCAACATTGTATTAAATTGTAAAAATATATACTTTAAAACCACTCAAATTAATAATTTATCACTATTAATTATTTCGATTAAAAAAGTTGTTTTTAATTATAATTTAGTAATTTTCACTATTCATTAGAATATGAAAGTTATCCGAAAAGTACCAAAATTTCACCTTAGGCTAAATTCGATACTCCGAATCCAAAAATGAATTCCATTTTGAAAAATAAAATTTACAAAATTTCCAAAAAGTGGTTATTACTATTCATAACGGCTAGTTTTAATAATATTTTAATAGCATATCGTTGTTTCGTGAAACTCAGTATTGCGTACTACACACGCTATCGAGGAAGGTCGCGATTGCGTGTTACGGAAGGAAAGTCAAGGATGCGTATTGTGAAAGCTTCTTTTGTTGTAGCGTACAACACAAGACATTAATGAAATTAAAAAGAATATTTTTCATAAAATCTTGGGGCGTTACACTAAATCCCATTAAATCATAAAAAACCAAAAATATATTAAAAACCTTAAACCCGAAAAAACATTAAAACCCTAAAAAAAGAAGAAAAAACTCTTCAACCCCTAAAGCCTAATAATCCGAGAAACCTTAAAAACCATAGAAAAACTAGAATACACTAAAAACATAAAAGTCAGAAAAACATCATAAACCTGAAAACCCTCTAAAAGACCCAAAACCCCTTATATTTATTTAAATCTCTTAAAACCCTACGGTTTATAAGAACATTAAAACCAACAAAAGAGCCTAGAAAACCATAAAAACCATTAAAGATCCTTACAACCCCTATAAAATACCTAAAACCCCTCTGACACCCAAAAAACTCTAAAATCCCAAAACACAATTAAATACCCTAACAAACACATAAAACCCTAAAACCCCTAAAAACCCTAAATAATCCAAAAAACCCTAAAAATTTAAAAATTTATAAATACCCCTAAAACCCCAAAAAATCATCAAAAATAAAAAAATAAAAAATAAAAAATAAAAACCCTAAAACATTTAAGAACGCTAAAACGAAAATATCCCTACAAAAAATTAGAAACCCAAAAAACTAAAAAACACAAAAAAACCCTGAAATCCCTGAAAACCAAAAAATACCAAAAAAACAAACAAAAACCCTATGAAAATCCTATGAAACCCTAGGAGCACTAAAAATCCTGAAAACCTCTAAAAACAATAAAAAAACTAAAACCCTAAAGTAAATAAAAACCCAAAAAATAAAAAAAACGTAAAAACTCTACACAAACCTACAAATACCTGCAAATCTCTAAAAACCCAAGAAAAATATACAAAACCCTTTAAATAACTATAAAATTGTTAAGAAACCTAAAAACCATTAAAATTGTAAACAAACCCAAATAACCCAAAAGAACACAAACAACCTAAAATCCCTAAACCCCATAAAACCCCTAAAAACACTAAACACCTAAAAAACCATAAAATCCCCCAAAAAAACATGACACCCCCCAAAAAACTAAAGACCCTAATAATAATAATAACCCCTAAAACACTAAAACCCCTAAACAGTTTCTAAACTCCTTAAAACCCCAAAAAAACTAAGATCATTAAAAACCCTAAACCCCATAAAAACACTAAAAACCCTAATAAACCCTAAAATCCACAAAAGACCCTAAAATCCATAACAATCCTTTAAAACCCTATACGACCATAAAAAACCCAACCCCCACCCAAAACAAAAAAAAAACTAAAAACCCTAAAGGACCCTAAAAACATTAAAAACCCCTAAAATTACCTCAAAACCTAAAACCCATAAATTTTTTAAAAAACACTTAAAACACCTTAAAACCTATAAATACCTCAAAACATGAAAAAATACCATTAAGACCATAAAACAACCCAAAAGACCCTAAAAACCTAAAAAAGTGATGTTAAGAAATCCTAAAATACAATAAAATACTCTAAAATATTTAAAATGCTCTAAAACACAAAAATACTCTAAAGGACCCTAAAAACATATAATCCATAAAAGATTCTAAATTCCAAAATAATCCGAATGGGTCCAGTAAACACTAAAATATTAATGGACCATAAAACCCCTAAACAACCCCTAAAAACAAAAATAACCTAAAAGACATTTGAAACCCCAAGAAACGATAGTGGACCCTAAAAATATAGAATAACCCTAAAGGACCCTAAAAACATTAAAAATTATAATAGACCATAAAAATAATAAAAACCGATAAAATTCCAAAACCACATTAAAACCCAAAATGAACATAAAAAAGCAGTAAATGACCCTAGAAACCCTAAATAAAGCAAAGAACCATAAAAAAATATACCCCCATAAAATGCACTAAAAACACTAAAAAACATAAAAGACCCTAAAAACAGTAAAAAACTCTAAAAATAATTGAAACCAATTAATGACCGATAAAATATAAACACTCCAAAAAAATCCCTGAAACCGTAAAAACACAAAAAATCCTATAAACCCTAAAAACACTAAAAACTATAACAACCATAAAAACATTAAACCATAAAAATACCCATAAAACCTAAAAATACTAAAAAACCCTAAAACCCCTAACATACCAAAAAAACCATAAGACCCACTAAAACCTATAAAACCAAAAAAAACCTAAGAAAACCCTAAAAATACCTAAAACGCACGAAAGGAACCTTAAAACCCAAAACCCCTATAAAACCTAAAACCCCTAAAACAAATGAAAAATCAAGAAGAAGATTCCACCTCTCTCACCTGGGTCCTCTCGCCTCTCGTGGTGATCACAAAAGTCTCCTACTGGATTCCTCACTAGAAGCTTTGATTTCTTCCTGTTCATGCGTCGTGATGCACATGGGGATTTGTTCGCACGGTCCTTGTGTTCGATATCAAGAAGGACTTGGAGAATTCTAGGCGGTTGAAAACTATGGTGGTGTTGTCCGAATTTGGCAGGGATCGTCTTTGCAGCTTTGTGATTTTCAGGTAGACATTTGCTTGGATTGTATCTTGTAGTGGTTTGGCTCGGGATTGGTAGATCTGGAAGCCTTAGGATCGTTCGGTCTTCAGTTGAGTTCTTGGGTGTGATTTGGCGTGGTTGGAAAACCTCAGTGGCTTCGATCTGGCATGGTTATTACGGCGGAATGGCTTGGGTTCGATGGATCTGGATGCGGCTTCTCTGTGGCGTGCCCTTTTTTCTAGTGCAGTGTCCTCGATTGAGGTTATGCAGAGGCATGGTTCCAAGAAGGTGATTATAAGATCTGTTGTATCTTTATGCCCTGGTGCGACTTTCCTTGGTGGGTTTTTCGAGCTGCTTCTGTGGAATCTCAAGATGTTGCTGTCGGATTTTCAATCCTCTATTTTCCCAATATGAGATCCGCTTAGAAGATGCAGAAGGTGCAGGTTTGTTATGGTACCCCAGGTTTGATTCATTCCATTGGCTTATGTTTGCTTATTTGTGATTTGGTTCTGGGTTACACTACTATTGGTCTTGGTTTGATCCTACGGTTAAGTTTGTGGCTGTCTGTTCTCTATGATTGCTTTTCTGGTTGTCGCTGGTTCGATTGCATGCTTCTAGTGCTGCCTAATGGGTTTGATGCGAGGTGTTGTTTTGATCTGGGTCTGATTAAGGAGATTCAGGTTATGCGGAATGGCTCTAAGTGTTGGCGTTGGTGGTCCGCGGTTGCTTTGGAATGTGGTATTCTTGTTGATGGCTGGTTATAAGGTCATGGTTGCTGGATTTCAAGGAGATGGATGCCCGTTTATATTTTGATGATAAATGCTGGTCACTTCTTGCGTGTGATGTCTTTTGTTTGGTTCTTCCTGGGTTTCTTCTACTGAAAGTTGGCCTTTTATTGTAGTGATGATGCGCAGTGTTTGGATGACCTACTGGGTGATTGTTGGAATTGGATATTGGGATGCGACTGGTCACCGTTTCCATTCCCCTTGACTCATGCACCCACCTCTTCCCTTTCTGCCCTTCCCATCACATTGGAATCCATTTTGGTTTGGTATGACGGTACATGTGGTTGTGTTGGGATGGTGTTGGCGGTTCAACTCGTCGTCAAGGGCGTGTCTCGGAGGGGCGGTGTTGTTCTGTGGTGTAGGTTTGATAAGGTAAGATTGGAGTATAGGCTGATGGTTTCTGAACTTGGTATTGTGCTGAAATATGGTGTTGAGGAGGCAAGGTTTACTTTGGTTCTTCTAATATCGTGCTGATGTTTGTTGATGAATTGGATTCTCGTGGTTATGGTGATGTTGGATGCTGGTTGCCGATTGGTTGGGACGTGATGATGGCGGAAGTTCTGATTTTCTTCTTTGTTTGTCTTTTTGCATACTTTTTGGTTTTTTGGGTTTTCTGGGTTTGGGGTTGTTAAGTTATTTGGGTTTGGGTCGTTTGACCCCTCCCCTCCCTTGTTTGCAGCATTTTTTCTTTTCTAATAAATTGGGGCGGGGGGGGGGGGGGGTCAGGAATAACTGGACCCTCTCATCTTCCTTTCCCTAAAAAACTTGAAAGGACCCTAATAACCCTAATAACCCTAAAGAAACCTAAAAATCAATAATGGGCCCTAAAAGACCCTAAAAATCACTAAAAACACAAAAAAATCACCTAAAACCTAAAAAATCATAAGAAACCTTAAAAACCACGAAAACCTCTGAAATCCCCCCCCCCCAAAGACCCTAAATAAACCTATAAAAACACTAAAAGGCCCTACAACCCCTTAATCACCAAAAGACAAAAAAATCAAAAAATATAAAAAGAAACCTTACAAACACCTATGAACAAAAAAACCATGAAAATAGTAAAACTCATAAAACCCAAAAAACCCCTTAAAAATCTCTAAAAACACTAAAAAATCCTAAAACCCTTGAAAACACCAAAAAAACAAAAAACAAAATATCTATAAAAACCCCTAAAACCTAAAAAACAAAAAAACTGAAAATACCGAAAATACCCCTAAAACCCCTAAAACCCTAAAACCCCCTAAAACACAAAAAAAACATTAAATCCCTAAAAAAACCCTAAAAACCGAGAAAAACTCATAAAATACCATAAAATCCATAATATATCCAATGTACCCTAAAACCATAAAAATCATAAAAGATCAAAAATACCATAAAAATTCTAAAACCCATATAACCCTAAAAACAATAAAAACTATTAAAAATCATAAAACCATAACAACCGAAAATATCCATAAAACCTCTAAAAAACCATTAAACCACTTAAAAACCTAAAAACACAAAAAAAAACCATAATAATAATAAAGCAATTAGAAACCCTAAAAACCCATTAACCACTACCAAAAGAACGTAAAAAACACAAAACCTTAAAAGAACCAAAAAACCATAAAAGACCCAAAAAAACCTTTAAACCCAAAAAGAACTGAAAAATTTCTATAGAAACACTAAAACACCCCAAAACCCCTTAAAACCTCAATATAGTACAACCAAAAATAATTTTTTAAAACCCTTAAATACCCCCCAAAACCCCCTTAAACCATAAAAATTGCATAAACCCTAAAAAATCTCATAGAACCCTAAAAACCCTAAAAACATTAAATCGAAAACAATCCTAACACAACCCTAAAACCCATAAATCCCCCAAAAAACCCAAAAAAACCTTTAAAACCCCAAAAACAAAAAAAACCCATAAACACCCTAAACCCCCTAAAAACATAAAAATTTAAACCCCCCTAAAAAATCCGTAAAATCATTAAAAAATATAAAAACTAGAAAAATAACCAAAATGATAAAAAACCCTAAAAACCCATAAGAAAATACTAAAAACATTTAAACCCTAAGAAACCATAAGAAAATACTAAAAACCATTAAAAACATACCGACAAAATAACCCTAAAAACCCTAAAACCCAAAACAATACTAAAATCCCTAAAAACCAAAAAACTCAAACAAACCCTAACAACCATTAAATACCTAAATAACAATAAAAAATAAAAATCCTAAAAAACCCTAACACATCCAATAAATCCCTAAAACCCGAAAACACTAAAAACCATAAATGAATATAATAACCCTAAAAGAATTTAAAAACCCGAACACTCCCTAAAACCCATGAAAACAGTAAAAATTTTACAAAACCAAAAAAACTAAAAACCCCATAAAAACCCATAAAACCAATAAAACCGCATAAAAACCATAGAAACCATAAAACCTATAAATCTTGGAAAACCCCCAACAAAACCAATCCACCCTAAAACCCCTAAAAATATTGAATCCCAAAATACCCTAAAAACTCCAAACCATATAAATCCTTAAAATCCCACAAACCCTTAAAATCCCTAAAACCCTAAAGAACCCTACCCCCATGACTCTTAAAAACACCCAAAAATCCCCAAAATATTTTTTAATCCCCTTTAAACATATAAAAACATTAAAACCACCTAAAACCCCATAAAACCGAAAAAAACATAAAATCCCTAAAAATAATAAAAACCCTAAAACCCAAAAAAAACACAAATACACTAAAACCCTAAGAACCTAAAACCCCTAAAATATTGAAAACCCACTAAAACGCTTAAAAACCTTAAAACCAAAAAAATAAAAAATTCCTAAAAATCCATTAAAATCCATAAACCCCATACAACCCATTAAAACCCTAAAAACCCTTAAAATCCCAAAACACGCCAAAACACCCTAAAATCCTATAAAAATACTAAATACCCTAAAACCCCTAAAAATCCTAAGACCACCTAAAAATATAAATAATATAAAAGACCATAAAAACCCATAAAATACTAAATTAATATAGAAAACCATATAAAAATTCTAAAATCACATAAAACAAACCCAACACCCTAAAAACTATAAAAACCCTAAAACACATAAAACTGTGAAAATTCCAAAATACACTAAAAATCATAAAATCCCTAAAACTCCTAAAATTCCCTAAAAAACATAAAACCATAAGAACCCTAAAAACCATAAAAACCCAATGAAACTGAAAAGCCTTTAAACCCCTAAAAACCCTAAAACCCCTAAACCATAAAAACCCAAAAATCCATTAAAATAACTAAGATCCTTTAAAACACCTAGAAACCCTAAGAACCACAAAATGATAAAATATTAAAAGAATCCCTAATATGATAAAGAACCTAAAAACCCTAAAAACCCCAAAAAACACTAAATACCCTAATGACCCCAAAAACCTTTGGAAATCCTAAAAATCCCTTAAAAATGCTTACAAATCATAAAAACCTATAAAACTCCAAGTAACCCTTAAACCCCAAACCAACCCCAAAACCCCAAAACCCCTAAAAAATCCAATAAAACCATAAAACCCTAGAAACCCATAAAAATACACAAACCCCTAATAACCATAAAAGAACCCTAAAAACCTTTAAACACAAAAGATCTAATAAAACATAAAAAATATCTAAAAATCCCATAAAACCAAAAAATTATAAAAACCAAAATATTTCTAAAAACATAAAATATCATAAAATAACGTAAAACATGTAAAAACCCATAAAACCCTAGAAACAATAACAAACCAAAAAACCCATGAAAAAACAAAAAACCACTACAAATCACTAAAACCCTTACAAACATAATAACCATAAAATAATAAAAAAACCAAAATACACAAATCCACAAAACCCCTAAAAACTAAAAAAATCCTAACACCCCTTAACACTATACCCATCAACATAAACCTTAAACCCTCCTAAACCCTATAAACTAAACACAAAACCCTACACCCTAAACCCTAAACCCAATAGCTAAAACACAATACCCAACTCCGTAACCCAAAAACCCTACTCCATAAACCCTAAACCCTTGCCCATAAACCCAAAACCCAACACTCTAAACCCTATACCATATACCATAAACCTTAAAGTCTGCACCCAAAATCCTAAACTATTAACACTAAAACTCAAATACCCTACAAGTCCCTAAAAAACTAAAAAAAATTAAAAAACATAAAAACCACAAAAAACCATAAAAACATTAAAACCCCTAAATATCCCTAAAACATGAAAAATTCTAAAATGACCATAAAAACCCTTAAAACTCCTTAAAGTCAACAATTTCCCTTAAAACCACTAAATGAACCTAAAAAAATAAAAAAAAACTAATAAGACATTAAATCCCCATTAAACCCCTAAAATCCCTGAAAACCCTAAAAACACCTAAGACCTGCAACAAATATTAAAAACAAAAAAAAAACCTAAAAAATCCAAAAATCATTAAAAATCTAAAAACCCTAAAAATATTAACAAATAGTAAAACCATAAAACCTTAAAAACTCTTAAAACCCATATATAAACGCTAAAACCACTAAAACCCATAAAAACACAAAACACCTAAACTATCTTAAAAATGAAAAACCTCTAGGAAACCCCCAAAACACTAAAAACCGAGTAATACCAAAAAAGCGCCTAAAACAAAAAAGTACCAAAACCCCCTAAAATAAAATAAAGACCCTAATAGACCATAAAACACAATAAAAATACCATAAAATCTCAAAATACTAAAAACCATAAACCCCCCTAAAACCCATAAAAACCCAAAAATCCAAAAATCTGGAGGAACCAGTTGCCGATGCAGGAGCAGCTTCAGCGGGATGGACACAGCCTGGCTTCAGTATGTTTTTTATGCCTCAGCGCTTCAGAATCCATCCAGCACACCCTATTTCAGTGCAGATTTACAGCGGCACTCTGGGGGTATCTGCAGGGGCTGTTCGGATTCCCCCTTTGCTTTGACAGGCCATTCTTAGATATACTGGACAGCCTTGTCAACTGGCTATGCAGCAAGCAAATTTCCAACTTTCTCCATGTGGCCATTGCCGCCATTGTCTCCTACACATGGGATGCCCGGAATGTGATTGCATTTAACAAAGGGCGGCTCTCTCTTCATGGTGGTGTCGTTAAAATTCACTCGGAGATCCATGCGGCGTCTCATATCCAATCTGACTCGATGAAAAATGATGTGAGTGATCTCATCCTTTTGCGGTTACTTGGCGTTGATGGCAGGCCAAGGAAGCCGAAGATCCTCAAATACATCTGATGGATCCCTCCGATCTCCTCCTGGATCAAGGTCAATGTGGATGGTGCAGCGTTGGGTGCACTGGGGCCCTCGGGGTGTGGAGGGGTCTTCCGTACACACCAAGGCTTTGTCAAAGGCTGCTTCCATCACTTTATCGGAAATGGGTGTTCCCTTGAGGCAGAATTTTTGGCCATGACTAAGGCGATTGAGTTTGCTGGACAGTTTGGCTGGAATCCCCTTTGGCTTGAATCAGACTCCATGCTTGCAGTGGCTGCTCTCAAGGCCAAATCAGAGCGTGTCCCTTGGAGGATCCTCCCGCAATGGACGGAGTGCCTTGCCTCCTGCCAGCGGCTCAACCTTCATGTCACACACGCCTACCAAGAGGCTAACTCGGTTGCAGATGTGCTTTCCAAACAGGAGATTGCGGAGAGGATCTTGATATGGTCACACGTGGCCACACCGTGCTGCCTTCGATTTGTGGAGTCTGATATGAAGGGTGAGATGCACACCCGAGTTTGTAATCCCCCCATGTGACATCTTCCTTGGCGATGCTCTTTTTTATATATTTTTTGGGGGGCCAGGTTCACCTGGTCTCGAACCTCTTTCACCCTAAAACCCCTACAACCCAAACAAACTCAACACCCCCCCCCCCCACTCGAAAACAATAATAAAACCCCCAAAAAAAGAATAAAACCATAAAACCCCTAAAACCCTAAAAACCTAAAAACCCTTAAACCCTAAATTCCCTAAAACCCAAAAAAATAAAAAATCCCATGAAAATCTAGAAAACAATGAAAATCCAAATAACCCACAAATCCCTAAAACCCTAAAATCCTTAAAATGCATAAAACACTAAAACCCTAAAAAACCTTAAACGCTAAAACCATAAAAAACAAAAAAATACCCAAAATACCCAAAAAGGATTTAAAACCACTAAAAGACCCAAAAAAACATAAAAACTCTATAAAAGACCCAAAAAAATAATATCCTAAAAAAAGATAAAAAAACTCATAAAAGAACCTAAACCCCCTAACACCATTAATAACCCTAAAAAACCTAAAAAAATACAAAGGACCTTAAATGCCTAAAAGAACCTAAAAACTCTAAAACCCATAAATGGACCAAAAACCATAAAATATACTAAAATTCATTAAGCCCCCTAGAATACCCTAAAACCCCTAAAATCCTCAAAATAAAAAATAACCCCTAAAGTACAAAAATAACCCTAAATGTCCCTAAACCCCTAAAAATTCATAAATGTTCGTAAGAACCATATAAACCCAAATACTATAAAAAAAATAAAAGACCAAAATACCCCTAAAAGACCCTAAAACCCCTAAAAATCCAAATAAGTCCTTAAAAATTGAAAAACCCCCCCTAAATCCACTAAAAATCCTAGAAACCATGAAAACCATAAAATAAACCTATAATGCCTAAAATTTTAAAAACATTAAATACCCTAAAATCCATAAAAAAACTAAAACCATAAAAACACGAAAGACCCTAATAACCTTTAAAAAAATCTTAAAACCCCATAAAAAACATAGAACCCATAAAAAACTATAAACACACATAAAAACCGAAAATCTCAAAAAACCCATAAAAACCCTAAAACCCATAAAACACCTATAAAAACTGAACCAACATAAAATATTGAGATAACCTAAAACCACTAAAAACCCAAAAAACATTATAACCCCTAAAAACCCTAAAAAACCATAAAAACCTAAAACCCCAACAATCCCAAAAAAACCAAAAAAACCTTAATGTCCCTAACGAACTCCAAAAAACCTAAAAATACTAAACGTTATTCACTAAACCCTAAACCGTAAACCCCACACCCTAAACCTACAACACTGCACTATAAAACCTACACCTGAAACCCTTTACCTGGCACCCTAAACCCAAAACCTGATACCCTAAACCCTAAACCCTTCATGCTACACCAAAATCCATATACCCTAAACCTTATACCCTATACCATTAACCCTAAACCATATACCTTAAACCCTGTACCCTAATCTCTGAACATTAAACCCTAAAAGAACATAAAAGACCCCAAAATTTTTAAAGGATCATTAAAACACTAGAAGGCCCTAAAAATAGTAAAATACGTGAGAACACTAAAATACCCTAAAACCGTAAAATACCTTTTAATGGCCTAAAAACCTTGAAGGAGCCTAAAAACTATTACAAACACTAAAATTACCCCCCACACCAAAAAACCATTTAAAAACCTAAAAACCATAGAAACCCTAAAACCAAAAAAACCATTAAAACCTCAAAAAAAACAATAAAATCATTAAAAATCACTAAAATACAGTAAAAAAAATTCCCCACACCCAAAAACCCCCTAAATCACTAAAAAAGACCAAAACCCCCTAATTTTTTTTAAAATAATAAAAACACCATAAAAACCAAAGAAGTCCCTAAAACACCTAGAAAGACAAAAAAAATAGTAAAAGTCCCAAGAACCACCCAAAATTATAATTTTTATACCTTACAACCTAAACCGTAAACCCTAAAATCTACACTCTAAACCAAATATCATACACCCTAACTCTGATACCCTATATGTAAAAGACCCTAAAACAATAAAAGTACATAAAACCCATAAAATACCCTAAAAACATTAAAAAAAACAAAAAACGCTTAAGTACTGTAAAACCCCTTAATACCATAAAAACCTTATAAAACCTTTAAAGGAATTAAAACCCCCAAAATAATCTAGAAACCCCTAAAACCATAAAATACCATAAAATCATTAAAATAACAAAAAATACAAAAAACCGAAAACCCAAAAGACCCTAAAATCCCATGAAAACTTAAAAAGAACCCAAAAAATTACCCTAAAAACACTAAAACCCCTAAAAATATAGAAAATGCTAAAAACCCCTAAACTAACCAAAAAAACAAAATGTTTCTAAAAACGTTGAAAATACCCTAAAAATCCAAAAAACACGACAAAACCATAAAAACTGGAAAACCCCAAAAGACCCTAAAAACCATAAAATTATGAACTCCCAACAAACATTAAAAACCATAAAAATAATAAAAACACAAAAAAAAATATAAATCCTTTTAAACATAAAATTTTGAAAAATCCTAACAACCCTAAATCCCCTAAAACCCAGAAAACCCCCAAGAAAACCCCTGAAGAACCTAAAAACCAAAAAACCAGAAAAAGCCTTAAAGACCATAAAAAGCCTTAAAGATCCTAAAACCCATAAAACCAATAAAAACTCAATAAATTAATAAAACAAGTAAATACAATTAAGAATTCCTTAAAACCAAATAAACCCCTAAAATCTCTAAAACCCTTAACACAATAAAAATAACTAAAAACTTTGAAAATTGAAACACACATTAAAACCTATAAAAAACTAAAAAACACTAAAACCCCTACAACACCCTAAACCCCTAGGAATATAAAAAAAATAATAAATACTAAAACCCCAAACCCATAAAAATATGGGAAGACCTAAAAAACCCTAAAACCCCTCTTACACCCTATAAACCCTAAAATCCCTGAAAAACCTAAAATTCCCTATTTCCCCATAATGGCCCTAAACCCATTCTCAATACCCCAAAAGACCCTAAAAACCATAAAAAACCCTAAAACCCTAAAATTCCTAAAACTCATACAAATCCTAAAAAACCATAAAACCCTAGAAATGACATAAACCCTCTTATAAACCCTAAAAAAGGAAAAATAGTAAAATAGTAAAAACCAAAAAGTTCTTTTAAAAAACATTAAACACATAAAAACTCTAAAAGCACAACCCCCCCCCCCCCCCACAATGACCCCTCAAAACTATAAAACCACTAAATTCGAAGAAAACCCCCGAAGACATTAAAGACCCTAAAACCCTAAAATCCCCCCAAAAAACTAACCACCCCTAAATCCCTAAAAACCCTAAAAACCCCTAAACCATAAAATCAATCATATCACCTAAATCCCATAAAACATTTAAATACCCTAAAAACACTAAAAACCATAAAAACATAAAAACCTATAAAACCATAAAATCCATAAAAATATAAATAGCTTAAAAATTCCTTAAAAATGTAAAAACCGAAAATTACCGAAAATCCCAAAGAAACCTAGAAACCATTAAACATGATTAAAACCCTCAAAATCTCAAAAAATCTTAATGAATTCTAAAAACACAAAAGGACACCATAATAACAGAAAACCCTAAAACCCAAAAACCACCAAAAATAACTTAATACACAAAAAACATAAAAACCATAAAACCAATATAATACTATAAAACACATAAAATTCTAAAACCCCTAGGACCCCGAAAAACCACTGAAAACCCCTAAATGTACCTAAAATCCATAAAAGACACTAAAATTCTTAATAACCATAAATGACCCTTAAAAACTACGAGGCCCTTAAAAACCTAAAACCCTAAAATATCATAAAAGACACTAATAACCATAATAGATCCTAAAATACCATAGAGGACCCTAAAAACCCAAATCATTATAAAACACCTGAAAATCATAATTTTTTTAAAAACCCTAATTTCCTATAAAAATACTAAAACTACTAAAACTTTAAAACACCAAAAGAACCATAAAACCCATTAAAACTCATAGAATACCCTAAAAACCCTTAAAACCCATAAAAACCATAAAATCCTAAAAAAAATAAACACAAAACCCCCTAGAACCTGATAAACACTAAAAAACCCTAAACACCGTAAAAACCCTAAAACACGTTAAAAACCCTAAAACCCAAAAAAGCAAGTAAAAATCTAAAAGTCCTAAAAAGACTCTAAAAACACTAAAAACATGTAAGAACATAATAACTAAATACAAACTAAAAATACTAAAAACCATAACACCTCTAAAACCCCTAAAAAACACAAAAACCAAAAACCCAAAAAACACGAAAACCTTAAAAACACCAAAATACCATTAAAACCCATAAAAATTTCAGCAGACACAAAAAACATAAAAAAACTAAACAACCTTTAAAACCCAAAATAATTATGAACCCAAAAAAACTCTAAAAGGCCCTCAAAACAAAAAAAATCTAAACCCAATAAAACCCACTAAAAACCCCAAAACCCCAAATAACACTACAAACCCCAAAACCCACAAAAACAATTAAACCCATAAAACCCCCCTAAAACCATTAAAACCCCCAAAACTCTAAAAACACTAAGTATATAAAAATATAATTAGAAACTGAAATCCTTATAAACTCCTATACCCCCAAAAACCATAAAAATCCCATAAAACCCGAAAATCCAAAATACCCCAAAAACACTTATAAACGCAAATATCGTTTAAATCCATATAAAACCCTAAAAATGGTAAATCCCCTAAAGAAAAAAAATCATAAAAAACCATAAAATATATACCCTACATAATAAACCCTAAAACCTATGCCCTAAATCCAACACCCTACACACTAAACCCTGAACCCAACACCAGAAACCCTATTCCATACACCCTAAACCCTAAACCATACACCCAAACCCTACACCCTACACCATACACCCTAAACCCTATACCCCACACCACAAAACATATACATTAAACCCTAAACCCTATACCATACACCCCAACAAACTATAACCAAAACTGTAAAATCTAAAACGAACACACAAAACCATAAACCCTACACCATAAACCCTACACACTAAACCATATACCCTACACCAAAAACCCTAAACCTTGCACCCTAAATCCTACTCCGAAAACCCTATACCCTACACCTTACACCCTAAACCCTACACCATAAAACCAAATCCCTGTAATCTAAAACATAAACCCTATACCATAAACCATATACCCAAACCCCTAAAATACCCTAATAACCATAAAAACAATAAAATAACATGGAACCACAAAAAGTCCCTAAAAACCTAACACGCCCCCTAAAACCTATAAAATACCCTAAAACCCTCTAGAGCCCTAAAAGTCCTTAAAAACCATGAAGACTTAAAAAACCCATAAAAACCCTAAAATACTCTAAAACACTAAAAAATATAATTGATCCTGACAACCTTAAAACCCCTAAAAACACCTAAAAACGGTAAAACCCAAAAAAACATAAAAACCCAAAAACCATAAAAAATAAAATCCTAAAGAACATTAAAAACCTAAATAGACAAAAAAACATGAATTAGCCCTAAAAACCCTAGAAATACTTAAAACCCTAAACCCCTTAATAATCACATAAAATCCTTAAATTCTTGAAAGCACTATAAAAACCCATAAACACTAAATACTCCATAAATAATGTAAAATCCAAAAAACCAATAAAACCCCTAAAAGGCCGAAAAACATAGAAATCACCAATAAAATCCTAATGACCCTAGAACCCTAAAAGACCCAAAACCCCCTATAAAACCTTAAAAATTCCATAAACACCAAAAAAACACTATAAATCCTAAAAATCGTAAAACCCCTAAAAATACCCAAAAACAACTTAAGTATATGCTTAAAACCCATAAAAACCCCATGAAACATTAAGACATTAAACCCCAAAAAACCATAATAACACTAAAACACCCAAAACCCTGAAAAACACTCAAACCCCCAAAAAACCCTTAAAACAATAAAAACTATTGAAATCATAAATACCCTAAATGAACTTAAATTCCTAAAATACCAGGAATTAAATTAAAACTATAAAGACCATAAAAACATCAAAACCCACTGAAAATCCCATAAAATAATAAAAATCACTAAAACCACTAAAATACCCTTAAACCCCTAAAAAGACCTAAATAATCTATGAACCCTATAAACAGTTAAAACCCTAAAACCCTAAAAACAATAAAAACCAATAAAACCCCAAAACCTATAGAAGCCCTTAAAACCTAATTGACCCTAAAAACAATGAAAAAATGCAAAAACCCAAAACACCCCAAAAAACTCAACCCTCCCAATCGCTAAAAACCAATGAAAATCCAAAAAATACATAAAACCCCAAAAAACAAAAAAAAAATAGAAAACCCCCCATAAAAGAAAAAAATGGTCGTAAAAGACACTAAAACCCTTAAAACATTAAAAGTACCTTATAACCACATAAAACAACCTAATAGAACCTAAAACCCCTAAAATACACTATAAATACTAAAATAACTCCAAAATACTGAAAATTCCTAAAAGGTTTGAATTCCCCTAAAAAGCCCTTTAAATACCCTAGAATTCCCAAAAAACCCTAAACGCTCTTAAAAACCAAAAGTCACTAAAAACACCTAAAAATAATGAACAACCCTAAAATACCAAAAAAACTAAAGGACCTTAATTCCTAAAACCCTCAAGGTCCCTAAAACTCCAAAAAACTTAATGGCACTAAAAAAATTAAAAAATACAAAAGGAACCTAAAAACCCATAAGACCCCAATAAAGACTAAAAAACCATAAATGAACCTAAAAACAGTAATAAAACCTATAACCCTATAAACCCTCAAAATCAAAAAACAACCCTAGAACTCTAAAAATCCTTATATCCCTAAAAACCACAATAAACCTAAAAATCCTTGAATCCAAAAAAAACAATAAAAACCAAAAAAATATAGAACCCCTAAAACATCAAAACCCATATAAATACTAAAAAACATAGAAATAAAGAATTACCCTAAACCATCTAAATTCCATGACAACCCCTTAAACCGTAAAACCCATAAAAACCACTAAAACCCTTAGAAAACCTAAAAACATAAAACCCGTAAAACCATAAAATCCCCTAAACCCTTAAAACCCCTAAAACCCCCTAAACAACTAAAACCCCTAGAAAATCACTATAAACCAAAAAAACCAAAAAAAACCCAATATCACTAAAAACCATAATACCCTAAAGACCAGAAAAACCCTAAACCCCTAAAAAACCAAAAAACTCAAAAACCCCGAAACACCCTAAAAACCCTTAAACCCCATAAAACCCAAAAAAAACCCTAAAACCAAAAAAAACAAAAACTATAAAAATCCTAAAACACCTAAAATTACCAATCCTTGAAAATCCCTAAAGGACCATAAATACCATGAAACCCCTAAAATACCCTAAATGACCTAAAAACCCCAAAGACACAAATTGAACCAAAAAACCCCTTAAAACAATAAAAACCATTAAAACCCTAATCCATTAAAAATACCAATATCCTACAAACCAAAAAAAACCCAAAAACCCATAAAATATCCTAAAAACACTAAAAATAAAAAAAAACTCTAAAAACATAAAAAGACCATAAAACATAATACCCCTTTGGATCCCAAAAGATTCATAAAACCTATGAAATTCCTAAAATATCCTAAATCCCCTAAAAACCCTAAAACCAAAAAATACTCTAAAACCCTTCAAACACTGTAAAAACATTAAAAAAATATAAAAACACAAAAAACCCGAATTAAAACCCTATAACACTAAAATAACTTTAAAAACTATGAAAACCCCTAAAACCCTATAAAACATAAAACCCCCTAAATACACCAAATCCCCAAAAAACATCAAGCCCCCTGAAACACATTATAAAAACCTTAAAAATATAAAAACTGTTAGAAACCTCTAAAACCAAAAAAACCCTTTAATGACCCAAAAACCCCTTTAAACCCTAATAACTATAAAACCCCAAAAAACCCCTAAAAATCCATAATACCATAACCCCCCCTCCAACCCTTAAAACCTCTAAAAATGAATAATTTATTAATACCCCCAGAAAACACCATAAACCCCCCCTAAAACCAAAAAACCTCAATAAACCTTAAAAACCCTCAAACCATGAAAATTCCCAAAAACCCTAAAAAAACCAAAAACTATAAAAACCCCTAAAACCCCTGAAATACAGTAAAACCCCCTAAAATACAAAACTCTAAAAATCCTAAAAACCATAATGAACGTAAAGTCCTTAAAAAAATCTTTAGACACCACAAAACCCTTTAAAAATCCCAGAAAATCTACACACCCCAAAATCTCGTAACAACCCAACAAAACCTAAAAGCCCATTATAACCATAAAAACCATAATAACTCAAAAAAACCCAAAAAACATAAAAACACTTACACCCCATATAAGGCTGTAAGAACAACTAAAACCCAAAAAAGGTCCAAAAAATTTAAAAAACCTTAAATTCTCTAAAAACCTAAAAACCCCTAAATCACCATAAAATCCCTTTAAATACATAAATGAACCTTAAAAACCATAAACACACTTAAAACAATAAAAAAACTAAAACACCTAAATAACCCTAAAATCCTAAATACCATAAACCAATAAAAACATAAAAACACTAAAATACCCTAAAAACCCGAAAACACCCTAAAACCCTAAAAATAATAAAACCCATTAAAACCTATAAGAACATTAAAACATACCTGAAAACCATACAAATAAACACTAAAAAACCCTAAAAACCCAAAAAAAACATAAAACCCCCTAAATAGGTTATAAAAACCCTAAAAACTAGAAAAAAATCCTAAACCCAAAAAAATAGAAAAACCCTCAAAACCCCAAAAAACTCTAATATATCAAAAAATAACCTTAAATACCATAGAACACTAAAAAACCTAAAAACCTAAAAACCATAAAAATCTGAAAAAACTGAAGAAATAAAAAAAATTAATAACCCAAGAAGTCCCTTAAATTCCCTAGTAAACTCCTAAAAATCCCTAAAACCCCACCAAAGCCCTATGAAAACCTTAAAAACCGAAAATATATAAAATATATAAAACCCCATAAAATGATAAAACCCCTAAAAACTCCAAGAAACGCTACAATACCTAAAGCCTTACAAAATAATAAAAATCCTAAGATCCATAAAAACTCTAAAAGAACCCTAAAACCACTAATGGAACCCAAAAGTACCTAACACCCCTAAAATCCTTAATAACAATAAAACCCTAAAAACCATAATGAACATTTTAATATGATAAAAAACACTAAACCCCTAAAATTACATATAAAACTTAAAACCCATAAAACCCTAGAAAAATCCAAAAAATGATAAAAAAACCTAAAAACACCAAATAAACCCAAAACTCTAAAAAACCATAAAAAGATCTAAAATAACCTAAAACCCAAAAAGAAAAAAACACCCAAAACACCAAATAATACCCTAAAATGAACAAAAAATATCTAAATGTCCCTAGAACACCATAAAAAACCCTTAAAGACATTAAAAAACCTAAACCTCTTTAAAATAATAAATCCCAAAAAACCATAAAATCACTAAAAACCTATAAAAATCCTAAAAACCCTAAAACCCCATAAAATCCAAAAAAATAGTAAAACCCATAAAAAGACACTAAAACCCATAAAATCCCTAATCCCCCAAAACCCTGAAATCCCCTTAAAAACCTAAAAATGTTTCATAGACTATTAATCATAAAAACCATAAAAACCATAAAAACCATAAAAACCATAAATAAACACTAAGAACCCTTAAAATTTGTAAAAAAACTACAAAAACCCACAAAACACACAAAACCCTAAAACCCCCCAAATCTCCAAAAAACCATAAAAACACAAATATGGCCTTAAAACCCCTAAAAACAATAAAAAATAAAAAACCTTGCAAATAACTAAGAAAACATTAACAATATTAAAACCCCTAATAAATATAAAAACCCTTAAAACCCCTAAAAATTATAAAAAATCTAAAAAATCTGTAAACCTAAAAAAATCCCCTTTCAAATATCTAAAACCACCAAAAATACTAAAAAACTAAAAATTAAATAACGACATTAAAACTTATTAAACCCCCTGATATCCAAAAAACTACAACCGCCCCCCCTAAAAGAAACTAAAATCCAATTAAAACCAAAAAAACACAATAATGAATTTATAAACCTAAAATCCATCAAAGACCCTTAAAACCCTATAAAACAACAAAAGTCTGTAAAACCCATTAAACAATTTGAAATCCCTTAGGATAGAAAAAACTAAACAACCATAAAAAATATTAAAAACAACTAAAAACTAAAAAACCCCTAAAAACCCAAATAACCATAAAACACTTAAAACCCCTAAACACCTAAAAATACTAAAAATTGTTAACATAATGAAAACCATTAAAATCCTAAAAACCATAAAAACCATAAAATACATAAAAAATGTAAAAACTATAATAACTAAAATCAATCCTAAAACCATTAAAAATCCCTAAAAACCTAGAGATCATAAAAACCACTAAAACGAAAAATTTATATAAACCCTAAAATGCTTAAAAACCATAAAAAATGAAAAATCCATGAAAATCCATTAAAACCATAAAACTCCTAAAACCCTAAAATCCCTAAAACGCCTACAAACCTAAAAACTGTTTAATGGCATAAAAACCCTAAAAACTATAACCCCCCCCCCAAATCCTAAAAAATCCTAAAAACCCTAAAACCCTAAAATTTCAAAAAACACATTCAAAAACAAAAAAAACCTAAAAATGAACAACCTAAAAAACTATAAACCTTAAAAACACTATGAAACCACAAAACCCCTTAAAAATCCAAAAAACACTAAAAAACATTAAAACCCTAAAAGCCTTAAATGATCCTAAAATCTCTAACACCCCTAAAAACCCTAAAATCCCTAAAATCCTAGAAAACATTAAATCAAAATAAAAACCCAAGAAAAAATTTAAAATACCCTAAAAATCCTAAAACCATAAAGACCCTTATAGTCTTAAAACCCTATAAAAGACCCCAAAAAACCCAAAACCCCACTAAAATTCCCTCAAACGCCTAAAAACCCTGAAAACCCTAAAAATACTAAATCCCTAAAGACACATAAAACCATAAAAATCCTAAAAATACTCGAGAAACTAGAAGACCTAAAAAAATTCCCCTTAAAATCCCAAACAATTGTAAAACAACTATAAACCACCTAAAAAACAAAAAATCACAATCAAAACTCCAAAATACTATAAAACCCCTAAAAACATAAATGACTCAAACAAACCCTAAAAACCCAAAAAGATCCGAAAAATCTGCAAAACCCATAATGGCACTTAAAAACATAAAGGAACCTGGAAAGCATAAATCCCTAAAACGATGAAATCCATAATGAACCATAAACCCATAACAGCCCTAAAGACCCTAAAACCCCTAAAAACACTAAAGGACCATTAAAAACCCTAAAACCCTAAATGACCATAAAAATCATAGAAAAGTAAATGGCCATAAAAACCCTAAAAAAATAAAAAATGACCTAAACCCCTTAAAATCTTAAAGGACCCTAGTAAACTATAAAACCACTAAAGGACCCTAAAAATCTTAAATGAAAGTAAAAAAAACTCTAAAAACAATAAAATATCCTATATCCCCTAAAAAAATTAAAAGACTATAAAAATGCTAAAAACCATAAACCCCATAAAAGACCCTAAAAACCCTAAAAATTATAAACACTATAAAACCCATAAAACCACTTAAAACTCTAAATACCCCTAAAAATTATATAACCCCTAAAACACCATGAAACCTATAAAAACACACAAAAACCCTAAAAATAATAAAATACCTAAATTCCCTATAAATGTGTTACCTACCAACCCAAAAACCCTAAAAAGGAATTAGAATTCTAAAAACCCCTAAAATCCAATTAGGACACCATTTTCCATGATTATGGAGATTGGGTCCGGAATGAAATGGTCTGAAATGGAATAGGCAGTACATGTTTTTTCTTATTTAGTTAAAGAGATGTCGTAGTTATGTATTTCATGTAATTTTTACCATTTTTTGTTCCAAGAGAAAACCATTTATGCACGTGTTGTTGATTCCATGTGGATTACTTCTGTTAAATAAACAATTTCAGGTACATTTCCTTCGAATGAGATCTAAAAAGTTTGGTTCATGGAGCCTAAAATACCCCCTGATATCATACCGTTGATTACTCGTGGACCAAATTTCCAAATGTAGGTGTTCTTTGGGAATCTTGGCCAACGACACTTAATAAATCACATTGGTCAAGTAGATGGGAATTCAGGCACATCACATGCTTTTGGGGGAAACTACTACCTATTCTATGAATCTATTATAAATTTATAATTTGTTAATGATTCCTTGGTTCATTCCCATGTATGTAGACACAGATTACCCTAAATTAACAATCCATCATGAATAAAAATCAGTTCCTGATCATTTTTACATATCTGAGGTTCTATATTAATAGAGGGATATGTATGTATCTATGGTTCTCCATTAATGGTCCCCTTTTTATATAGGGATTAGAGACTTAGTGATCGTGTATTATGATGATTCTAGTTTTAAGCCATACAGGTCGGCGATCTAGAGTTTACCATCATCCAGGGGGTATGAGAGTCATTTTTATGTTTGGATCGAACCCATAATATGGGATACCAACGTATCCTTGTGAGAGGATTAATAACCCACATAGTTTTGTTCCATATAATGGGGAAAATCACCATTTAATTTCATGAAACGACCACCGAACACTGTATTTTAACATCATGTGGCAAGGACTCCCAGGTGAATGGTGCCTATACAAGGATAGTATGGGACTTTATGATGAGGTTTCCTGAGGGGCCCAAAAGTGATGCGGTTTCCTAGGTTAATATGAAACTATAGGGAATGTGGCCCAAATAGAATTAGGGTGGATTTGGGTTCTGGGTTTTGACCTCAGGGAGGCTTCCTAGATATCCATGTTATGTGGGAATAAAATCCCACATAGTTCGGTAGGTTTAGGACATACACTTATGTAGGAGTCTTTTTTGGTTGTGGATTATGCATGCAAGTGGCCCCTTATGGGTATATTATATGGTTTGGGAATACAAATGATAGCTTCACATTTATGGGGACATGATTGGAGCTTATACTCAAGGGATTCCTGTATGTTCTACTTTATCAGGGATACGACCCTTTGAAGGTGTTGGGTTGAGTTTGGGACTTTCACCATGTAGGAGAACCATGTGGTTGGGTATTATGAATGGGAGCATCCAATTTATATTGGAGTTGGGGATTACATCTGTTTATGATGCCCATGGATTTGGGTATGGTTGGGACTTATATCATATAGAAGGCCCATTTGGTGCTTTTTCATTGGGAATATGACCCTTGGAAGGTTGACACATGGTTTCAGGGGTTACATCATATAGGAGGCCCTTTTGGGGATTTTTTTGGATGGGTAGTATGCATGGAAGCATCACATTTGGTGATCGACCATGTGGATTTCATTACCACCACTAACCTCTAAACCCACATGAGACATGCTCAATGAGAGAAATAAGAGTATGTTTTAGATATGAAGATCATATGATTCGACTCTATCTACTGATGGTTGAGATGATAAAGCCCAAAAATAGAGGGAGTGAACATTGAGTGTACCGACCTTCTATTTTATTTTCATATCCTGGATAGTCATATTTGATGATCTATCTAGCTATATCCTAGGTTGACGAAGGGGAAAAAAGTTCCACCTCCTATAAGAGAGGCTGGGGATTACTCCCAGAGGTGTTCCATAAAATTGGTTCCAAGGAAGAAAGGAATGTCTAACATTGAGCCTCATCAAAGGGAACTGTCTGTGGTTCACCTCAATCCTAGAATGAGGATGTTCATGTGACCACCCCAAGGTCATAACCCTCATTACTACGGGAATGTGAGATTAACCATCTAGGATTAAAGTATCACTGAGAGGGGGGAGGGGTGAATCGGTGATTTAATACAATTTTTGTCATAATCATGTTATGGTTCTTCTTAATCAACTTTCACAAATATGATCTTTCAAAACAATTATTCACATTTCTACACAAAAATTTGTAAGAATTTCATGGTTGCAATGATACTCAGTTTGATTTCCCATTCTGATTACCATGTCCTATTACTCAATATGGAAATAATACTCTATCTTAATAGCACTTGAAACAAATATAAACATACTTCTTGTTCAGTATGGAAATACCAGTTCAGTTTTATAATATGGAAACTCTGATTATGATCATGTCTCTTTTTATTTCTTCTTACTAGATATATTATTCAAGAAAATAAAATCTTAAAACATCTTCCTGTAAGAATTTTGGAGATTTTCTCTCATCTTTCGCAAGCAATACAAGTCATGGAATAAAAATTTTATTCTCCTCCTTTTATAGACACACCAAAATAGATTAAGAGAGATTCTAAAAAGGTATTCCTACTTCACCAAAAATCCCAAATCTTTAATATTCCTTAAATCTCAGATCTCTCCTTGATTTATTCAACACATTTTTTAATCTTCAAATATTTTTTGATTTTTTGATCTATCTTTGAAATGTTAAATACCTTTTGAATATTCAAATATTATTGGTTTTCGGATCATTCTTTGACTTATTCAATGCTTCATACATTATAACAAATCATTTGACAAATTATGAATTCGATTTTGATTTATGAGTATGATTTCATCATTACAATAAATTAATTTGTTCACTCCAATTTTCGTGACCCACATGAAAACAAATCATAACCGAAGATATTTCATTATGTTTCTCTGCACCACCTGAAATAATGTCTACCCATTTTTATTTCCTCATTACAATTGAAGCATATGATCAAAAAAATTCTTTATTATATTTCTCTGCACTAAATGTATGAAGGAAAACATATTTCCTCTCTTTATTATTCTCAGAACCAACTCTCATTCCAATCACCTCATTATGCTAGAGACAACTGATTCATTCAAACTTATTCATTTACATATACTTCTTGTTTTCTAAATACGATACCAATTATATTTTATCACTCAACTTCGTTATCTTTTCTTATTATTATAATCATCTAATCCATTATCCAAAAATTTACATATCTTTTCTTTTTTTCTGACTAAAAACCAACTCCATTGGTATTTATAATTATGATCAAGCACACCATCCAATCATTCAAACAATTTTCAACCTAATGATTTGATACCAGAAAGATTTTACTTAAGTAACATCATTATTCCGCAACCTTTTGCTTGTAACATGACTTTTTCATGACTTTGAATACTTTTATGGACATATTTAGCATCGTTTGACTTAGTAAGGATTTTATTGTATCTTCTAGGTCTTCCAACAACTTATTTCTTTCAAATCAAACCTAAATATGATTGGCCACACATTTTCTCCCCTTTCCTTCAAAATTATTACATCACATGGTCTCCAAATAAAATATAATATTTTTGGAAAAAAAATCTATAATGAAACATTAGATTTCTATTAGAGCTAGCTAGACTCCAAAATCAGCACCTCATTATGATTTTCCTTTCATTCCAAACACATATTGATTCCAATAAACCTTTTCTTCTCTAAAATATCTTCTCACTGTGATGAAATTTTTTAAGCAATGTGAGTCTAATTTCCGGAATACAATTTTTTAATCCAAATTTAAACATTTAAAAATTTAATTGGTTTATCCTTTTTGAAAAAAACAACCCACTTGCAAGAAAAACTTCTTCAAACTTCAAAAACCATTCTCTAGACAACTTGGCATTAACAATATCCTCCCCTCAGGATTTTATTATCAACTAAGTTTCATAAATCACTAAACTTTATTACCTCAATAAATGGATTAATTATCAATAATTCTAAACCAACATGAGCTAACTCATTATAGTAAATATTAATCATTAACATCAACACCATGTTGTCCAAAAGTAGTGGCTCATGAAAAACCTCCACATCCTTTCTTCCTCATATTTCTTCCTTATCTTTTCTTTATCAACTTTTTTCCTCATATTTATTCATCACCTTTGTTCATTAGATTTGTTCCTTGGAATTTATTCCATATCTTTTCTCCACTTCATAGACTTCCCTAGAATAAAAAAAAAATCTTTTTATAACCACTACAACAAATAGTTATAATAGTTCACACATTTACATGTTGGATTCACATCTTACCCACAACTCCACCTTTATTCATGATTTCTTCCATAAGGATAGATTTATGAAACAATTATCCACCTTGAAAACCACTATCCAAATATAATATGAGAGGGGGGAGATGCAGACCTCATCCACGATGAGAATGAGGTTAGATGCCCATGTTCAACATTAATTTATAAAAAGGATCCTTTGGTAAAGGTTTTGTAAATATATCAGTAACATGTTTTGATATAGGAACATACTCCAGCTTCACTTCATTCTTATCCTCATTCTCTTTGATGAATTGGTACTTTATATGAAAAAAATTAAAATGATAATTTTGTACCTAATTCCTTGTAAATTTGATTTCACTTTTATTATCATATCCTAAGATCAGTGTAAATTTACATCATCAAGTAAGTCATCCAATTGAGTTTACATCCACTTAATTTGGGTAGCTGCTGGAGTAGAAGTAATATAATAAACTCCAACCGTTACTGAATTTAATTTATTTTTATTCCAACTAATATAAATTTTACCCAGAAAAAAATCTACACCAAATGTGGATCTTCTATCACCAACAATTCATGCATAATCAGCTCCTGAATACCCAAAAACGTAAATACTTTCTGAGCTATCATACCTGATTTTGAAATTTGTTGGACTTTTTATATATCTTTGAATTATTTTTCCAGAAGGTAAATTTGTTTCTAAAGGACCACTTTGAAATCATTCAAATGAGTTAAGAACATATAAAATTTTGAGTCTTGAGGTAGTCAAATAAAAATACTTCTAACCCATCTCTGTATATCTTTCTAATCAATTTTTTCCCTTCTCCATCATTAGACAACTTGGATCCCACTGAAATTGGTGTGGAAACTAGTTTTAAATTATCCTTACCAATCTTCTTAATAAGATCCTTATCATACATTTCTTGAGAAATAAAATGTACTTCTTCTTTTGTATAATTTATAACCCAAGAAAGTATTTAATTTCCCCAAGTATGGACATCTCAAATAAATATTTCATGTCTATAAAAAATCTTTTACATGTTCTTTCATCTTTCCCAGTAAATATAACGGAATCAATATAAAAATATATATTGAGGGAAATATCCTAACATTCTTTAATTTAAATATTTTTATCAACTCTTCCTTTCATGAAACTCATATATCTTAAGAAAGTAAACAATTTGGAACAGATTTCTCTCAGAGATTGTTTTATCCATTACAAGGATTTATTTATCTTATACACATAACTTTCATCACTCCCAATAAAAACCCCCCATTGTTTTTCAAGTTAAAATTCCTTAACAATATCTTCATATATAAATGTGTACCGCACAACCTTTTGAAAAATTGTGGAACATCATTGTGTAGAAATATGAAGAAAGATTCTGATTTTTCCTAACCTTTCCTCTGGAGAAAAGGCCTCATCAAAATCAACACTTTCAATTTCTGAGTAACCTTTGTATACTGATCTTTCTTTTTTCCTAATCACTTCACCTTTTTCATTCATCTTGATCCATAAAACCATTTATTACTAATATGATTTATGTTATCTAGATTGGGTATGAGTTCCCAAGTATCATTATTTTATATCTGATTAATATCTTCATCCATAACCTAAACCCATTCTAGAGTCTCAAAATATCCATTGAAATACTCAGGCTCAACTTTTGAATAAAAATAATTATGTGTAAAAATTATTGAATTTCTCCTTATTTGAACATTCTGATGTTGATCACCAATAATGTTCTGATCCACCACTAGCTTCCTCATCCTATGATGAGTTATTTGAATTTAATCTTCATCATATAAAATAGAGAACTCTGATTCTTTTTCTTGAGCAGGATTATCACTCTCGACATCATTATCGGAATTGTTAACAAAATATTCCATATCCTGCTCAACTTACTTATTCGTGTAAGTTTGTTTTTCATCCTCAAACTTTTCAAAACCATTAACAATAGTTGAATAAATAATTATTCCTATCTTTTTTCTGTAAAATTTTTATCTTATTCTTTCCAGATCATAAGTATGAAAAATTCTCTATTCACTTCTCTACTCAAATATTCAATGGTTTCTACCATTCTTCATTATGATTCATGGACTCAAAAAAAATTTAAGTCTTTAAAACTTGGAGTTTTTCTCTAAAACATTTCATATGAATTCCTATATAAAATTTTCCTTTAGAAACATTGGTTTTGGATATAAATATTCATACACAAGGCTTGTATCAAAATGTAATGATAAATACAATGTTCATGTAACATGGTTCTACCCATTTCCACCAAAATTCTATTCTTCCTTTTAGAAAACCCATTTTGGTGAGGAGTATATGGTCAACTAAACTCATTCCAAATTCCATGCTTCTAAATATTACAATCAAATTCATCATATTTATAATCACCACCAAGAATATATCTCAAATTATTCATTGAATACTAAAATTCATTCTCATATTTCCTCTTAAAACATTTAAACATTTTCAGGGCATCAGACTTATGATTCATATACATAACACAAGTAAAGCGAGTAAAGTAATCAATAAAAGTGGTGATGTAACTATATCTATTAGTTGATTGTTTTCTCATTGTTCCACAGATAACAAAATGGATAATTTTTAGGGATTGTTTTGAAAAACTCTCAAATTTCAAATGCACCGAGTGTGTACTTTTTCTTTTCTAAAAAATAGAGCAACACCAATATATTCTTATTGAAATATTAAGAATTTCATGAACACTATCTCTCTTTGATAGATTGTGCATGTTTCTTTGACACATGTTTCTTAACCCTTTATGCCAAAACTTATTTTCTTCCACTATACCCATATAACAAGAGTTTTGTATTTCACCAACATGGAACAACTTTCCTTTTGTACATATGACTATTGTTATTGTCTTTCCATCTACCACACTTTTCATAAAAAACCCATATTTTCTGAAGATATCTTTTTTACCCATATCAAAATGTTGTGAAAGAATCAGAAGATTGTGTTTCATATCATTAACATAAAAATCTTCTTTCGATTTCATATTTTGTTTCTTGATGATTGATAATATCACACCTTTGATTCTTAGAGATTCATAATTACCAAATTTTAGTATTCCTTATTTAATGTATTTTTCATTTTTTAGTGACTTTGAGTATCCTATCATATGAGAAGAACACCCACTATCAAGATTCTATGGTATTTCTCATTTTATATATTTTAATGTGGTTTCAACAATAAGAGATTTTTTCTTTTCCCATTTCTTTCTTCACCTCTAACTTTTAATAATTTTTAAGAGTCATTTTTCGTGTTTTTAAGAAAAAAATATAACCCTTAGAAAGATTTCTAGATTTTTAACTTTCACACCAACCTGCTCTAGTTTCATTTGAATTTCGTTCATAGGATTCGTATTTTGAGTGGATTGACCCCCCCACCCCCTAAAAACCTTCATTCCCTATCATGTGGAATACTAGTAATGTTTTGGGTTAAACCAAAACATATTTCCCATATGTCTAAATCCACTACAATACTAGCAATTTCCATAGTATGATTTTTTCCCTCTAAAACTTTCAGATTGAACGGTGTTGTGAGTATATTTCTTATTACCCGTTTTAATATAGATTTGTTGACCACTAACCTTTATGTTTTCAAATAGTATATTTATTTCAATATGGTTTTATTTTATGCCTGATTAGAACCAAAGGTAATAATATATTTTCTCTACTCAGAATGTTTAGAAAATTTTTCAAACTCATAGTTTTTAGAAACATCTAAATTCACCACATTGTTAATATTATCCATTTACATAACTTTCCAAAATTTATTCTTCTCAAGAACCATTATATAGTTATTTCCAACCATTGAAGGTATCTTTTTTGATCCTTCTTAGATTCCTCTTTATGAGATCTTTCACCAACTATAAAGATGTATTTTTTGAAACTTATATCCATATATTCAGATTTGGAATTTTTTTATTGGAAATTTTCCAAATCTTCTTCGTTTACCATTAACATTACATCCATATGTTCATTATTATTATTATTTTCTTTCTCAAGATCTTTCTTCAAATCATAAATCTATGTTAACATCTTGACATTCATATCTGGAAAACCATCTTGAATGTTTGATGATGAATTTCTAGTTTTCATCTTCATGATTTCTTTTTCGGGGCCTCTAATATTTCTTAGACATTATTTAAATTATTCTTTAAGATAAAACTCTAATTGGGTTTCTTCATCTTCAGAACTTATACTTTTGAATTATTCATTATTCACTATTGAAATAAAAGTATTCTCTTTAACTTTTTCAAAATATTTATGAGATTCAGCTTCAATACCTTATTCATCACTATCATTAAACAAAATCATATTCTTTTATATTTGAATAAATTTTTATCTTGTCCTATTGAAAAATATTTATCCTTATCACCCTATTTCGTTCCATGAAAATCTTGTCCTTATTTCTCCTTTATTACTATCCGCTTATTTATTTCTTCAATGAAAAGTACTCATAATGTTCTGAATAACTCATCATTTATACCAATTCATAGGAATTCTCCATTTATATTTACCTTTATCTATTCTTATATTTTTTGAAAACTATAATAAAAATTCATCAAGGTATTTACATACCACATTTTTGGAGTTAGAGTCAGCAACATCATATTCCTCAAAACATTATATTGCATTTATTTTATTGCATCTTTTGAAGACATTTCTCTGTTGTCTTTTCTTATTCCCTTCATAACTTTTTCCCTTCTCATTTCATAAGTAATGAGAGTAATAAGAAGATCATCGAGAGACGGAGTTTTAGGATATCAATATTCCAATGAGGAAACATTATCATCAATATTGTCTTAAATTATTCTAAATATCTTTTTAATGACTTTTTAATCATCCAAAATTTCACCAATACATCGTATAGTGCCGACTTTGTCATTCACCCTGGTAGATAAGTCAATAACAGATTCATCTTCACCCATTTGATATATTCAAACTTCAATCAACCTATTCCCAATTTTTCCTTATTTAATTTTTTATTTCCTTGGTAAATTTTTTTCAACTTATCTTAGACACCTTTGGTAGTGGTAATGCATTTCACTATTCAATACTCACTTTTAGAAAGTGATGAGAATAAATTATTTTTAGATCTTACATCATTCTCAACACTCTTCTTATTGATAGGTGTAAGAGGACCCTTATCATAAATAGTGTGAAATCCATATACTGTAGCCTCAAGAACATTATACCCAAGAGATATAAGATATGGAATCATTCTATATTTCTTTATATGATTGTTCTTTCAATTGATGATCAGAATCCCCGTACTATTCACACAATTCATATTCTTCATCACATCATCTATTAAAAAATTTATAAAAGTGTAAATTAAGGGACCTTCACCTTTGATACCAATTGAGATCACTCAGTCATGACATAATTATCACTGAGAGGGGAAGGAGTTGAATCAGTGATAAATATTTCATTTATGTTTCCCTACTTTAGAAACCTAACTTCACCTCTTATTATAGAATTCTTTCTATGCTGAAAAAAAATCAAATACAAAACCACATGAACCCAATAATTAATAATGTTCACTTCTCAACAAGAGAATATAGTCCTTAATATGGTTATGAAATAATCCAATACCACAAAATACACTTGAAAACAATCCTTGATATTCCATTACGCTCATGTAGCACTATGTTCAATGTAATAATGCATGTTCTTCTAGGAGAATAAAATTATCTAATACAATTTTTGTAAAAAACATGTTATGGCGATTCTTGATCAACTTTTATAAAGATTATTATTCAAAACATTATTTACTTTATTACCAAGAAGCTGGTAATATCTTCTTAGAATTTTTGATGATAATCATTCTAATTTTTCAATCTGATTCTCAATATAGAAATAATACTCTCCTAGAATACCACTTGAACGAAATTTGAAAATACTTCTTCTCCAGTATAGAAATCCCATTCTGGTTTCCCAATATGAAAACTATAATTATGATCTTATCTCTTTTTCTTTTTTTCTTATATCTAAAAATATTCTTCTAGAGAATACAATCCAGATACTTATTCTTACTCTAATTGTGGAGATTCAGTCTCCTATTTCACAATCGATTCAATTCATAAAATTCACATAGTATTATCATAAATTTATAGACATATTAAAATGAATTAACCAAGAATCAAAATTTTCTTCCTACTTTAGAAAATTTCTTGAATCTTTAATCTTCCTTGAATATCATATATCTCTTTGAATTATTAAAAACCATTTAAAATCCTAAATTCTCATTGATTTTAGGATCTCTATTGGAATTCTTCAACACCTTTTAAAATATTTAAATCTCATCGAGTTTTGGATCTCTCTTTGACATCTTCAATGCTTCAGACATTCAAAAAAATCTTCAGTCTAATTCTAATTCTAATTCCAATTACCAAATCATATTTATTAATTACGATAAATACATTTGATCACTCATTTTTTCCTAAACCACATGACAAAATCAAAACTAAATATATTTCATTACATTGCTTTGCACCATATAAAATACTATCCACCCATTCTGATTTCCTCATTATAATGGAAGAATATCTTCCACAACAGCTTTTTCAGTATGTTTCACTGCACCAAATTTAATAAGGAAAACATATTTATTATCATTATGATTTTTAGAACCAACTATAATTCAAATTTATATGTTATAATGGATTCAATAGATTCTTTCAAGGTTATTTTATCGCTTCTACTTCTTCTTCTTTAAATAAAATACCAAATATATTTCAACACTAAACATCATTATCATTTTGAATTATGATAATTATCAACATAATTCAATGAATATTTAAATATTTGGGATTTTTGTTTGAATGAAAACTCAAACCTTTGGTTTCTCTCATTTTGATCAAAGAAATATTCCCAAACTTTAAATAAATCTGAATCTAATGATTTCAGACTAGAAATATTTTACTTAAGTAACTTCCTTCTTCCATAACATTTTTCTTATAACATGACTTCCTAATGACTTTGAAAACATTGAAGATCGTATTCAACATCATTTTAATTTATATGGAATGTATTGTAACTTCCCTATCCTTCGACAAAATATTTATTTCCAATCAAACCTGAATATGATTGGCAGCACCTTTTATCCCCCTTTCCTCATAAGGCTTTCATCACACGTTTTCCAAGCTAATTATAATATTAGTTAAATAAAAATCATAAAATCATCATTAGATTTATATAGGATATAGGTTGAATCAGAATAAGAAACTCATTATGATGTTCCTTTAATTATGGACCCAAATTGAGTCCAATAAACCTTTTTTCTAGAAAACATACTCTCAATATAATTGAATTTCATAAGCAAAGAGGGACTGATTTCCAAAATAAGATTTTTCAGTCTGATTTTTAACATTTGTAATGTGAATTGATTTATCATTTTTGAAAAAAAAGATAATACATTTGGAAAACATACTTCTTCTAACTTCTAAAAACCTTCTACAGCCAACTTGGTCCCAAAATAATTTAAACCCAATGACATTTTGTGGGTATGCCTTATTGTGGGGGTTACACACATGACTCTTATTACTACAGGTATTTAAACTCGAGATGACTTGCTGATATGATCGATTATGTTTCATACATGTTAGGTGTATTTGGAAGGGGCCTTGTCCTGATCTCATTAGAATGGATTGTAGAGGGCCCAATCTGGGCTCGATGACATGACAGAAGAGAGTGATGGGAGGTGAATAATAGAGAACCCTGGGATTCCCCATTCCACATAGCAGGTTTATAGGCAGGATGGGGTTCCCTCAAAGTAACATGTGGCTACATGAGTGAGGGAACTATCCACGTTACAATATACTACATGGTTTGGGTTTCTACTAGCATAATGGTAGCTACTCGATACTGGGTTCCATTTGTGTAGTGTTATGCTATGTTGGGTAGGGTTCAACTTGCATTGATTTTTTCTTTTTGGGGTTATTTTTTGAAAGGGGGTATCCCTTTATGCCCTTGGTAATTTATTTCTATAAATAGTTTTGAGTTCTTAGATGGATGTAAGATTTATTATTTCCTACTCACTATTATGAGTTGGATATTTACCTTCATGGAATTGTTGAAGAGGATCAGGCGTTTGTGTTTCCTCATAACTTATCTACTTCAGATCTATTCAGTTTGATACTTTCTTTTTTGGTCCCCCTCATGGTCTATTTATAGGAAAATGGAGGGATTGGACAAAGGCATGGTCATTCATCTGTATTAGGCCACAAATAATATTTTTCATGGGAAAAAAGATGATGACCCATCTAGATAAAGACTAATTCATCAAGGGAGAGTCATTTCTGGGGTGTTGGTGATGTCACCTCATCACATGAACAATATAGTTTGTGAGGATTCTAATTAATGGGTATGGAAAATCACCATATGGCCCAAAAAAACATCGTAATTTTGTTTGTGGGAATTGACGGTGCTGCCGCATCCCTTAAACAATTTATTTCATGAGGATGATCATCCATGGGGGAATAAATCCCCATTCTTCCCTAAAAAGAATAATGTATTTTTGTTTGCAGGAACAAGTGGTATGTCTTATCAAAAAAACCATTTCGTTAGTGGGGTTCATCATGAATTGGAGAAATTCCATTTGGGGAGGCGGTCTGCGAGGAAATTATGCATCACAGAATCGATCCATCCTTTATGGGTTCATCCCTTTGAATATTTATCTTCAAATATTATTTGGTTTTATTTATATCCTTTCCCAGGTTTTATATAATTCTCATGTTTTTGTATAAATATTTTTTTGGACCGAATAAATTCCACATCAAATGGGTTCATATTGGGATGATGATGAGACTATTCAGATGTACAAAGTAGTCCTATTTTGAATGGGTTTACAGTATGAAACTGGATTATTAAGAGGATATCATGGCTATAAATAGAGGGAATATCTCATTTTTCATTTATAAATTCTCTCAGTGAACTCAACACTCCTACAGACTGTAGATCTCCAACTACTTCCGTGAACTATCTCCATTATCGCCAGATTTTTTGTGAACTGAGATTAAACACCCATGAACTGAAATTCTAGCCTATGAACGGTATGTATTAATATTCTAGATAGAAACTGGATGCTTCCTCGATGGAACACTCCTTAGACCACCAATTCATTGTTCCATTCTTCGTGCACCATTTCTTCATGGGCTAACACATTCATGAATGGGTGGTTCGTGGATGAATGACTTCATGAACTAATGATTCATATGAGTAGAAACATCCTTTGAAATTTAATATGATTTTCTTTGAGGGATCTCATATAACTTTTTAGAATTTAAGGAAGGGATAAAATATCTTTGGATTTCACCTCAATGAATGTGTCCCCAAGACACAATGCAACGGTTAAGAATATTTAAGAAGGTTTTTGATGCCATATCATTGTCAAGGAGGGTATTCTGGACAACCTTATCTCCCCGTAGCACTTGACTTACCCATTTTCAAACTGATTACCACTTTATAACTTTATTCTTTAAGATGATTCTCATATTCCTCCAATTTATTAGAATCTCCCATCAGCTTGGTCGAAGATGTCTCAGGTGTGTGCCTATATGAACATCTCTACCATAGCGAATATTATTATTGGTTCAGGTGTGGGGAACATATTTTTTCTGAATGGTTCCTTTTGGACACAATTAAATTGACACAACAATGATATATCATTGCAATCTACTATTCAAGATTATCCATCCATATTTACCCTCTTTGAAGTAACCCCCATGGAGGATTGATATCTAAATGGCATTTTTGATCCGTAGAGAGCTTCTCAGATACATAAGCTTGGGCATTATGGGTGTACCAGAACTCATGGAATTTCCATGAATTCTTGGTTTATGTTATCCTATACTAGGTGGTGTGGGTTTCTCAATTTTAAATTTATTCACTGACTGAGGTGCTACCTGAATTAATTTTCTGCTAGTGTTTGAGCACCAACACTTTCCACCTATCACATGGAGAAGTAGGGATCAACTTATGGGACATCTATTAGCTCAGGGTGTCCTTATTCTTGGTAACATGTATGATGAATTACTATCTACAACCAATACATGGGAAGACATAGAGTAAGTATATCCACTATTGAGGGACCTTCTGACTACAATTAAGGAATTTCTTTACTATCTCCTGCATGCCTAATCACCCATTCCATTAAATTATTGGATATTTTTTTCATGTTAGTGGTCCAAGGATGAGAGTCCTCCATAGTAGGACTCATCTAACTTAGAAATAGTGAGTAATCTTGGGTTTTTATTGTAACACTCTTGAAGTGGGCCAATATACCACATGGGAATACATGATTCGTTTAGGTGTATCTTCTGACTTCATTTTAGTTAGTTTATTCTCCATGCTCTTGAGTGGCTGGATCTTCCCATCCTTTGATTCCTACACTAATGTCAGTGTGTGTACCTTGGTTATGGAATCCAAACAAGCTGAGGTATAACCCACTAATGTAGTTGTTCCCACCCTTCAATATGTTTATGAGTTTTTAGGCCATATGAAAGCAAGTAGTCCACAATAGCGTCTCTGTGGGCCATTCCAATTCTTATATAGTTGGGTTGTATAACACATTTGAAGTTATGGCTACCATCACTCCACAACAATTCCTCGCTCTTCCTTTCACCCCATATTACATAATATTCATGTCGTTAT
Source organism: Viscum album (assembly GCA_963277665.1). Taxonomy (NCBI): domain Eukaryota; kingdom Viridiplantae; phylum Streptophyta; class Magnoliopsida; order Santalales; family Viscaceae; genus Viscum; species Viscum album. Next base: position 936,460,212 of record OY728141.1, read on the forward strand.
CCTAATATCCCTAGGTATTGATGGTGTTGTTTATCTTTTGAGATACTTTTTCTACTTCACTTTCATCCCTTACCCAGTTCCTTTGGGAATGGCAGTTGATAACGGTGAAGTGACTTTAGAGGATTGCTCCTATATCATCTCTCTCTGAGGTGGAACTCAATATTCATAGGTTTATGGGTTAACCATATTTGAATTATAAACTACTCATAGATTTTATTGAAGTTTTTATGTATAAAAAGGTTTTCCTATTTTCACATTCCTTTGATTTTGGAGAAGAATCAAGTTATTCTTCACCAATTTTGGTTGATGATTCCACACGAATATTCTAGTATGAAAATTTTCTTTTCCTGAAACAATCACTCCTTTCAATTTATCTAAGGGATATTCTAGGTTGTGGGATTGATACTATTTTGAAGGGATATTGGGGAAGGTATATCAAAAGTTGATCAATCCACTAACATCGACTATTATGGTTCCAAATACACCCTCCTCATTGATTTCAAGGGGAGAATGACCCACATACTTGTGATCTATGTGTATTGGGTGAAAATCATCCTCCAATACCCTTCTTATAAAATATGGTGTCGGTTCAACTTTATCAACTAGTATCACTGATGTCCTTACTAATGCTGGTCCCTACGGAACAACCATGAGAACTCCATCAATTGATGTTGGTCCAATTAGCTAGGTTCCTAAGGATGGGAAGGAGATGAATATGGAATATTTTACCACATTGGATTCATTTTTTAATATGACCTTATTTTTAGTGGTTTCAATATAGGATTACATTATTATGGTAACAATAAATCAAAATCTAGATGCATACATCGCGACTGGACACCGGGCTATGCCTGGATGGACGTGGCACTAAATATTCTCTATTTTTATATAGACACCCCTAGAAGAAATGGAAGACAATTCAAAAAACCTTCGACAACTTTTACTTGTCCTGGTATTAGGTGGGTTTGACTACAGATAGTTGAATATCCTTATCCATTAGATTATCATAGATTGAGAAGACTTAACCACTTTTAAAGGTGACCTCACTCATTTTGACGGTTACCATTATCAAGTGGAAACCTTTTAAGATACCACCGGTGAGATACATCACTTGGTTGATGGAGAAGCTATATCTTATGAAAATTATGTTTCACATACCGAGGATTTATGATAATTCATGGCTCGTGTAGCTAGATTAAAATCACAACTATCATAAAAAACTACACATTTTTAATCCATTAAGAAGAAGGGATGAGATATCATAGATTTCATTAGGTAGATGCACCCCAAGGGTTGAAAATGGGGTCTATTAAAGGAACACTTTGGAGTGGACCCTTGATGGATTGCATGAAGAAGTTGAAAATTTATTGACCAAAGTGATCTAGGCTTCATTGTATCCATTATGGTTATTTTGTGTTATATTTTATTTATAGTAGCAATAGGGGGAGACTCTAGAATGTGGATTCTCCTTCATTATCATTCAATAAAAAATTTCATTTTCATTTTCCTTTCGATACTCAACTTTTAACGTTTCCTATTACACCAACCATTTATAACTGTTCACATTTTGAATGATAATCTCTCAGTTGAATTTCATAATTTTTTCACAAGATATCAGTTTCAATCAAAATCTTGGGTGACCAAATTTTCATGACCATACAATACTCCAATTATTTTTCTTGATCATAGGGACTCAATGAACATAATTTTGACTATTTCTACAGTGACATGAAATACTCTATATTATTCGTGTCTTTTATATTATCACCCTATTTTTTCCCTAATTCCAATGTGGTGTGGGTTTATCAGGAATAAATTAATTTTTTATTAGGGAACCCTTTTGGGTTCTCTGTCTAACAAGTTTTGTGTCTCTTGTTATATTTTGATTGTTCAATTTTTCATAAATCATGCGAGCCATAAGATTAGTGATCTAGAACTTGAATTTTTTTCAGGTTACCTTTTATAGGTTTTCCACATTTAATGTTTTGTTTCATTTAGTTATGGGAAGTTTAATGTGTTGAACACTATACTAATGAATATGATGCTTTGGGTTGAACATATTTGACAGTGACATATTGGGAGAGGGCCCCAATAAATCTTACTAACCGAGGTTGTGCCACCATTTTTCAGACATGAATGCAGGATTTTTCTTGACCCTATTTTATGACTTCTGAATCATACACATGGTATGGGGAAAGTATGGCAGGATTAACTTTAAGAATTGTTTCCAACATGATGTTTATGGGGTGTATGAATGTAAGAAAAGCCTCTCATGAGGAAAAAATTTCCTTTTGTTGACATGCCTCTTTGGTGGGAGACTTATGCAGTGCCTACTGGGGAATATTGTGAATATTCAAATAATGGTTTCCTCATAAAACAAACACTCCATTTCCTATGTCAATGTGATTTGTGAATAATTGGATTTTTCATGACCAAAAAGGGTGGATTGTTAAGGGAATGATGACTAAAAAAGGATAGGGAATCTATATCAGCACTAGACATGAATGAGAAATGACTCTTACATGGATTTGGCTTGTGTATGGAAGGAATAGATCATGGTCCAGGTTAATTTCATGAAACAAGGACATGACCCTTGTAATTTAATGTCTTTTGGAAAGGACATTCAAGGTATAATATTTGAGGTTATATAGATTTAACCAAGGGAAAATCAATATTTTATTTTCATGATAATCTATCAATGATTGTCATATCATCATTAAGAAAAATGGGGGAATGTTGTTAGCTATAATTTGGAGGGTTTCGAACCCAATAAGTGATATGGGATGTAAGCTTCATTAAGGAGTATGGATATAGGAAAATACTCTCTTAGGGAATATTTTTCTTTGGTTGAAACCCCATTTTTGTGGGTAAATTATGAGGATCCAACTGGGGAATATTGTGTATATTCAAACAAAGGTTTCATCAAGAAACTAACTCTCCATATCTGATAATTGAGGATATTTATGGTGAATTGGACCATTCCAAACACATATTTTGGATTGTGAAAGGAAATTAACTGTAGATCAAAGGAATATGTCACGTAGAAACATATCATGAATAGGTAGAAATGTTTCCATTATGAAATTTTGTGTAGGTTCCCTATGTAGGCCTGAACCATGCACAAGGAAGGTTCATTTTTTGTGTTGTGGCTAGACCCACGATTGGAGACTCGGGTGTCACTACATATCATGTGAGGGAAAGAATAAAGACATATGTAGTTCTTATAGTGTTCCCCAAGTAGGTATGTCCTGTCCACATGGAAAGGAAATTCTTAACATTTGTTGCAGCTAGACCCAGGATTGGATATATGGGTCTCACTACATACCCTATAGTGGAAGGGATCGATCCGTGCATAGTTATGAATATTAGGCAATTTCAATGTCAAAAATTCCTTGTCCATATATGGACCATATTTAGAAAAAGGAGACATTATTATTTCTTTGATAGACCTAGTATTGAGGATTTTTTCATCATAATGTATCTCATTGAAAGAATAATCATGCCACACATAGTTCTTATAAATAGTGTTGTTTAGTGTCATGAGACTAAGACATCATCCTTGAAATTTAACATAGTGTGGTGAGGATGGCATGAGGTCTCATAGTTTTATGTCATACAGCTAGGTCCATATGTCATGTAAATAGTATGAAATAGAAGTTTTATTAGATCAGGATGTTCTAACATGCCTTATACGTGAGGGGGGAGAAAGTGTAAACCATGATTCTATGGATTATTATATCAGGATGAATGATATGAGGCATGGAATCCATTGAGGTGTATGGATATTAGAGAAGCCTCTCCTAGAGAAAATCTTTACTTTGGTTGATAGTATTTTTTTTATGGGAAACTTATGTTGAGACAACTGGGGAATATGGAGCATAGTCAAGAAAAGTTTACCTCAGGACTCTGACAATCCATTTTTGATGGCTAGAGGAACATGTTGATGATCTAAAATAGCCTGGGGCACAGAGTGTAATTAATTGAAGGAATGTGTCCATGTATGTATGAAACATTAAGGCTATGATTATCCAATGAATTTGAAATTTCCTACATAGATCTGACTCATATGTAGGGGGATTTATATTTCCTTAGTAGACTCCAAAATGAGGAACCCGGATTCTATATCTCTTATATTGATCATTTTTTCATATAGGAGATGGGGACATTTTTTTATTTTTCCTATGGATGGGATGAGGACATGGGGCCTAGGAATCACTACATATCTTGTTGAAATGAGACTTAAGATGCAAATAGTTCTAGAAGACCCTTGTAGTATAATGTATTGTGTTAAGGACAGAAACTGTGCCATTTAATTCCTTTCTATGAGGACCATAGTGACCCTTCTGTTGATTTATATGACTTGATCGTGTGAGGAATCCTCAACCTAGGACCATGTTAGATATTCTTGGTGTAATAAACAATATGTGAAAAATGATCATTCCACCATATAGAGGTCAAAAACTGAAAGACATGTGCATTTTGAACTAATGAAATCTAGACCAAGTTATAGAATATAGGTTTCACTATGTATCCCATGGAAATGATAATAAAGACATATGTAGTTCTCAGAATACTCCATGTCCAGATTGGGCCTCAATGTCAGGATAAGGTTTTTTTATCCTTTATTATGGATGGACCCATGATTAGATATTCTGGCTTTAATGTGTCCCCTATGTGGACATGAATCAATCCAAATGTATTGTTGGGACCCCATGCAGTTTAGAATCATGTAGTGATGATGAGGGTTACCCAATGTGAAAGATGGGTAATTTTGTAGCTGATCCTAGAACCAAAGATTCATATTTAACTATGTATACTTTGTGGGTAGGATTCTTGATCTATGTACTTCTCAATGCACTTCCCTACATAGAGTTGACTCATGCTGAGGGAGGGGGATTTCTCTTAATATATAATTATCAATAGGATGTGGTTTGGAGTATGCTTAACTACATTAGTTTATATACATGGGATGGGGACAGTTCTTATATTTTACATTTGGGCCCAGGACATGAGGTCTGGGTGTCACAACATATCCCATAAAATGAGAATCATGCCACACATAGGTCTTGATGAAAATATCCCTATGTATGTTTGGCCCATACACAAGGATGGATCATTTTTTACTTTTTGGGTGGTTGTACTAGGTTATAGAATCCAAGTGTCACTGCATATCCTATTTATATAGGAAGCAAGACAAACGTAGTTCTTGAATATGGTGTGGTAGATGACCAAATTTAGGGGAGGCATCATCTCGGGTGAGAACATTATGTTGTTGCATATTTTAATGTCATACAGTGAGAAAATTGGAGTCGTTCATTTTATTTTCTCACAACATGGATAGTGAACCACTCATTTTATCATCATGCAATCAGGATTATGGGATTTGAGGTTGGGCCAAACATAAGAGTTCTAGGCATCACTACATTTCTTTTGATGATAGGAATCACGGAACATGTAGTTCTTAATAGAAATTCTCCATGAAGGTCTTATGCACACACAAATGGGTAAATTTTCCCATTTTTAATGGATTGTCCTTGGACAAAGGGTTTGGACATCACTATGTATCCTGCTATGAAAATAATGAATCCCTACATAGTTCTTGATAAATAGACTCCCTACCTGGATATGACCCTCACATAGGTGACACGGGCATTTCATCCCTCTCCCACACAAATATATCTCTTGTACGGTGATTCATTGATTAAAATGATGATTCACATTTAGTTTATGGTCATTTTATTGGGATAATATGAATGGGGATTAAACATGGAAGTTTCTCATCCTTTTTTCATCATGTCTTCCATAGAGGGAATTTCAACCCATTGAGGGGTGATAGGGATGTGTCTAGGACTTATACTTGAGATGGAGGTACATATTTATGAGACCACAAGGTGCATCGTAACTCATGGTATTTTTGTGTTTTCTTAACATTGAATGAGGGAGACATTAAAAATTCAGTTTAATGTGATGTAGTGTGGATAATCGACGTTATGTATTTTAACATCATGTATGTAAGACCACATGTCATGAAGTTTATCATCAAGCGATGAGCATGGTGTATTGTTCATTTTAACATCAAGTGATCAAGATGATGGAACCATTCATTTTATTTTCGTGCGGTCATGATGATCTACCATGTTCTTACACAAAATACTTTTTCAGGAACCTTGAGTTGGTGGGATCCATGGTAAGTTGTTCATCCATCAAAATCAAAGAATAATATCCATTAGAGTAGACATCATGAATGGAGTAAGGTACCTCCAATTTTGAATCCATATTCATAGGTTTCATTATAGGTATCATTGGAATCCTGAGGACCAAAACCATATCTGCTTCTAGGAAATATCAGAGGCGAACCTTTTTGTTGAAGGCTCACATGATCCGGTTTTAGTGGATTTCCAAATGATGTATGATATGTAATATTTTCTAGTCCATTCCTTCCAATTCATCCATCTATTTCTACAATTTCTCATCCATGTATAATTGATCAAAAATGGCCGCACATTGTGAGGGAAATTGAATATCGACGGGCATGACTCCCTCTATCCCGAACACTAATGAGTGTGGTGTCACATGTGTGGTAGTGCGGGTTGTGTTTTTGTAATACCACAAGGAATGTAAGAGCATTTCGGTCCAAGAATGTTGTTTCTTATCCACCATGTTATCGAGTATATTTGATAGGAACTCATTGAATTCCTCTATATATCTTTTAGTTGTTACGTGATAGCAAGATGAATGGTTGGACTTCTGTCATACTCTATATATAGCTTCTCCAATTCAGCAGAACATAAATTGGTGTCGTTGTTAGTCAGTATTTTTTGAGGGTTACCAAATATGGTGATGATATTGGCTTTTAAGAATCTGAAAATATTCCTTTCCCCAACATCATTTAGGGGTATGACTTCATCCCACTTAGGGAATATGTCAATTTCAATAAGAATGTACTTTAACGTCTTAGACATGGAGAGAGGATATGGTCCCATAAAATCCATTCCCCATATAATGAATGGCCTAGAGTACTTGGATGTGTGAAACAGATCCAGGGATTGGTAGATGAAATTGGCATGAACCTAGTAGAAAGTGGTTTGTTTTGTAAACTTAGTGCAGTCCTATATTAGTGTTCTCTAGTTGTACCCATCCCTTTATATTTGGCGGGAAATATTTTGTTATAACTGGTGGGAACCACAGGTTTTGGCATGAGCTTCCTTCATGACACAAGTGATCACCTCACCATCAATTCACTTGAAAAGTATCCCATCGAGGCTCTTCTTATAGAGTTAATTTTTATGGTTTTTTCCTTCACATAGAACAATGTTAATTGTTTGTATTCTTATTTTCTCTCTCCATACTTTGTTCGATGGGAGTTATCCATTTTGATGGTAGTCCACAACTGGTGTCATCCATCTGATGGTAAGACTATACAGTTTGGGTATGGGGATAATATCGTCGATTTCTCCCATACTAGTTTGAATGAAAGGGGATAACATCCAATTATGTGAAATAATGATGACTATTTCATCTTGTTCTAGATCATCCAAGGTTGTGGATTCATTTTCCATGGAATCTTCTTCAGAATTTTCTGACTGTGTCACTTGACTCAAAGTAAGATTCAAATGGAATTCCACCATAAGTACTCAAAAATGGTTTATAAGGGGGATTATATGTTCCTTCTTGAGATAATAATCATTTTTAACCAACTTAATGACTAAATCATACTCACCTTTTAGATTAAAATGATTGAATTGTACGAGAAGTTACAGATCCATCCCTACAATGAGGGCTTGATATTATACTTCATTTTTCATGCACCCCATGAATAATAGGAAGGAGTAAGGCATGAGTTCCTTATACTAGGGATATAACCAGAATTCCAAGACCCACTTTCCTATGCTTGGGGTGCTCCATCCTTTTTCCGATTCGGCTTATGGATGCACTGTCAAAATCAATTTCCCATATTTGGGGGGCCTCTTGAAAAGATAAATCCTCCCTATCAGATAGATTAGTGTCCAATGAATCCATTTCTACTAATATGTTCTCTACTAGAAAGTCTTAAAATTCTTATCCTTTGATTGTTTTCTAACACATTAACAGAATGTCAAATAGATGCAGAGTGATCACCCAATATGACAGATGTCTAGTAAACATCACATGACTAATGATGTATTTAAGAATGTTGTTATAAGAGACCAAATTAAACTTGTGATGCTAAAGGTAGTGACTCAGATTAAATATTATAAATATTAATTCTATAAAACTCTTCTCGATATCTTCATAATGGGTATCAAAATTGATAATTGTTCGACTGAGATAATAGAGGCTTTTTCACCATTGATGTTATTCTTTTGTGTGAGGAAGTCACCCAATGATCACTCTATGGATGTCACATAAAATATAAGTTTCTTTCCTTAGATATATAACATTATAAGTGATAGTTTTAAGATATATTTCTTGATATTTTTGAATTATTATTGAAAATCATCAATCTGATGATATGTAACCCCCGTTCTCATCAACCAGGTAAATGGAAAACATTTTCTAGCATGGTTGCCTATGAAGCACCGAATGTAGGATATGTTTCCTTGAATACGTCCAAAATAAATATGGATTAGAGGAGGTTACATACCAATAATTTATTTTTATTCTCATGGTTGACTTTAATTCCTTAATGGAGCACGATGAAGCCAAAAAATTTCAATGAGGTAACGATGAAATCACACATTAAGGGGTTTTTTTAAGATGTGCTATCTCGGTTTTTTGAATATGGTTTCAAGTTATTTTTCATGATTAGATATTTTTTTAGATTTATTAACCAAATCACCAACAAGTAATTTGAATAAATTTACCAGGAAGAGTTTGAGGATGAGATACATGGTGCATTGGTATGTAACATTAGGATTCTTAAATCCAATGGGAATTAATTGATAGAAAAACCCTCCCTGGGGCACTGAAGGCAGTGGATTCCACATCTTCCTAGGGAATTAAGATTTTATTGTATCCTGAATATCCATATATGAAGGAGAGGGATTGATAGCTAGCCATTGCATTGATTAGTAGTTCATCTATCAGGACTAGAAAACCATCCTTTTGGAAATGACATTTCAGATCCAAAAAATTGATGAAAACATTGATTTTCCCATTCATATTTTTTTTATTGGGATAATATTTTACACATAGATGTGATATTGGACCTCATTAATAAATTTGGATCTGATGATATTTTCAACTTCATCCTAAATTTTGGCAGCATATGTAGGGTACATCCTTCTGGAGGCTTGTTTATAACATCATTTATCTTCTAGAAAGCCCAAGTGGTGATTGGACACCTCAATATCTATGCCTACAATTTTTTTATTATAGGTTAATAAATCATGATTCTCCCTTAGGAAGGATGTATATAACTCTTATTATTCATAAGATGTGGCTGCACTAAATAAGCTGGGTTGTTGATCTTTTGTTTTACATAGATTTATTTATCTGATTTCATCAATGGTGGTATAGAAGCCTTCATAGAATGATATAGGGGAATCACTAAAGTCCCCCTCCTCTTCTTCTTCCTCATCTTCATCTTCTTTGTCTTGTTTTTTTGGGGAACCATGTATTTGGATGTGTTCTCCATAGTTAGGATAGGAGTCGATGTGTCGATATCCAGAAGTTGAATCCACTTCCTTTGACCCAGATGACAATTAGGGACTTCTATGAATCTCTGGTGATGACAGAGTGAGATATGGAGGAGTTTCTTCATCCAATTTTAGTGATGAGACAACCTCTTCTACCTCAATTGGTTAGGAAAGGATTTTATGGAGATCATGGGATGGAATAGATGTGCTTTTATCTAACCATTCACCATTATCTGAGGAGTCATAAAAACATTCAACACTACAATACTCAGTATTCATGATTAATATCATGAAAATTTCTGAATACATTCATGATTTGGGGCTCATACGCTCGATCTAGTTGATAGCTAGAACATACTCCTCACATAGATATCTAAAGGAGTCATCCTAGATTATTTATAGAACTTTTGGGGAATTGAACCATTCAAAACCATCACTCATTGGTCATTTCCCATTCCCTTGATAGAATCTTGCATCAATATAATGTGACTCATAGGATTCAAATGGGGCATTATCAGAATGAAATGTTCTAATTTGTCTATTAATTAAATATTAGATACAATAATGATATGATGATGGGATGTCTACACGTGGATGAAACTAGGGTCTTCTCAGAATGATGTTGAAGGTCATGTGTTGATGAACCACCATAAATTATGATTCAGATACAAGGTATCCAAACTGAGCCTTGGGCTTGATTTGGACCAATGGATTCTACTCACATTTTCATATACTTGCAGTGTTATGGTGGAAGGTTCTAGGTTATCCTCATCATAACCCAGTTAGAGGAGTGATCATACTGGACTGAGATTAACTCTAATGCCATTGTCATTGAACACTTTTTTGTCATATACATCATTTATCCAACCGAAAACATATAGGGTTTTGGTGTGTCCTTATATAATGATGTCTTCATGTTGAATTTTGAAGGTTATAACTATGTTTCATTCAGTAGGATTAGTATCTGTTCGGTAAACCGTGGTAGAGGCCACATTATCTGTGAACTCCTAGGGTATTACCAATGATTCTATGTGTTCTCCCTTGAGATATTTTTAAAAACATTGGGAATCTAGGAACGATAATTTGGCCAGTACCAAGGATAAATATTTCATAATATCATTATTATGACATGAAGCCTTGAAATTCCCAATATGGTAAGCTCTTTCACAAGTGGTTTGAGGGTTTGATTACTTATTGTAGATGGATTGGCCCTCATCATAGGAGTTGGAAGTGCTCATGTCCTGGGTGGGTTAGGCCATGTAGGTCTGCCTGATCACTGAGGGATACATGACACATGTTATTATCCTGATTGATATTCTAGATTTATTGGTATATAATTGATTTTATAAGGTGAAAGTGAATTTTCATGTTCCTTATGGACCCAATGAATTGATCTTTTGCAGGTTTCTGCAATATTGATAGCTTGTCCATAAGTTTAGCTTCTACCGTTGTTGCACCTTCTTGGGTACCCTCGACTCCTAAAACCTCCTCCTCCAGTTCTCCAATAGGGTTTGTGTGACTAGGGTTCATATCCATGCTCATCATCATAGAATAGATCCATTAAGTGGATGAAATTAATGGAATTGATTATCAACTCCTCATATAATGAAGAATTTGTCTAGCTGGACATTGTGGGGTCCAGAAAACATCGTTAAGATAAGTAAATACTCCTAGAATCACTTTTTAGAAAGAAGAAAATATTCTTACAAATTCTATCAAGGAAAATGGATGCATATTCTATTGAAAATATGAAAAGATACTCGATGGAATAAAATTTTGTAAAGGGTTTTAGGTTGAGCACATACTATCATCGGGAATGTTTTGTGGGATTCATGAACCGCAATCCTTTGGTATGCAAAAGAACATATGAGGTGAGGTCCCATTGGTCGATGGCTAGAAAACTCAGAACACCATGAACCAAGTCATTAGAAGAATCAAAAAGAGAAACTCCATCCATGTACCATTCAGGAAACTAAGAAATTAATGGATGAAGAAAGCTGGAAGGTTCCATGAACCACTTCTAGGGAACCACGGCCTCCACAAACCCCAGTTGATCGAGTCTTCCATAGGTTAAATTATATCTTCATGGGCTTATGAAAATGGTTCTGGATGCCCGTATATATGATTTCCCTAGTTCTTTATAAAAGGAGAACAAGTTGAACTATAAAAGAAACCGGTGGAAGAGAGCATGACGGATACCCTAGAGGCTGGAAGAGAGAATTCCTCTACGGAGAAGATTTGTACTTCATTTTGGAATCATCAATGAATTGTGAACCATGAGACACTTTTCTATAGGTATAACCCACCACAAATCACAAAAATCTGGAACATAATAATAATTGGTGAATTGTAAACCTAATTGGTGTAATCGCGAACCTTCAATCCCCCACTGATGAATTCCCTGTGAAAAATAGGCTCCCAAACCCTTCTCCAATTCAGATCTCCTCATAGCACATTACTATGTGGATTGAACCCAGCACCACATACTACATTATTATATGGAAGGAACCTAAGGTAGATTGGTGAACTCCATCAATCTCTGCATAACATCCCAGTATACAGACCACATCCAGGACAGCATACCACTTTGGTACATAGTGGTCCATACCTAGGTCTGCGTACCACTTCGGTACAGAGACGACCCTTCTACCTGTATAGTAGTACTCTATGCAGGGCTGCCCTCATCCAACATAAGAAAAAAAAAATACGCAAAATGGGTTGTCTTCAGGTGTCCTTCCCCCCAACTCCAATCATGCCCCTCCATTGTCATCCTATCCTCCAAAGATCCTCCACAAAGCAGTCCACTAGCATCAGGCCAAAGTCTCCTCCAAATACACTAAACCCATATGACTAGATCATCGGCCACACCATCATACCTTTCTAAATTTTCAAACCCAAAGTAATAAAAGTCACAAAGGTTTTCCCTATAATGGTTTGGACCCCCAGAATGACTCTATGTCTACATTCCCAAGGTGACCTGAGGACCGACATTGGGATTCCAACATGAACATCCCCATTATCAGGTTAAGGGGTAATCACTGGCATATCCCTTCGATGAGTGATAGAGACAAGTAAGAAGGTCACTCTTTCCTCCCCCTTTGACCAGGTATGATGCTCCTCCCCATTCCCAAAACCCATGTCTTGGTGCTCCTCCTTAAGAAAGCCACTATCCTTTTGTGAGAGGTGTCACTCTTCACCCTATTATCCTCATCTCGGGACATGTCCCAATAGATCAACAAGATATGAATATCTTGTATATCAACACGGGTGAGTGTTTCATGTTCAAATCCCCCTTTCCTTATCCCATTGGACTCATAACCACAACCTCTTCTGTCGTCATCGTGCTTAGTTTTTATCAGTGAGGAATATAAATTGCACCTTTTCTGAATGTTTCGCATCTTCTTGTTTCTCACACTGAGCATGAATCACATGGGATTAGGGATTTGTGACAATAAAACATTCACCCACTTAGAAACAAACTATGAGATCTCTAAATCCTGCTCCAACCAGGATACATAGGATGCATTCTTAAAGGCCAGATCTCAAACGGGTGCCCTTCCCAAAGGTTAATCCAATTTTTCCCCTGACAAAGGGCATCCTCTTTGGTAGTAAGTCCTGATTCGACTTTCACAAATGGGACTCCTCCCATGTTTGATCCCCAAGCTAAATGAACTATGAGAACTCTGACTCCTACTCTAACCAGGATACATTGGATTCCTGTTTAAGGCCTGAGATCAAACGATGGACTCCTGAGTCATTCCTAGAGAAATTCCCACCCTAAGGCCTCCCCTATGGTGTAATCCCCAATCATGTCCCCCCAAATGGACAACACCTCTTTGTAAGCCCAAATAAACCATACCCTTATGTCGGGCTTCCTTAGAGTATAAGTCCCCATTATTCTAGAACTACGTGGACATTGATTCCCCATTTGATCAGGATATGTGGGAAGCCTCCCCGGGGTCCAAATCCGACCCATAACTCAACCATACTTTTCTCTTGGCCATCTGATTAGTAGGGTCATGTCCACCCAATAGATCACATATCTCCTAGATACATCGGGCTGCCTCGAAATGAGTCCCACACCAAATCATGGCTATGTTCCTTTTTCCTAACAGTCCTCACGGCAAGATGATAAACTACATGGATGGGTCCTTGTCACATGACCCTAATAGACGTTGTGTCCATTTTAGTGGCACCGAACTATATGGGCTCTAATTTATCTCACGACGATATGTCGGAAGCCCATCTTTTGGTTCAGATCATGAAATCAAACCACATTCCATCCCTCTATGATGACGATAAACTCCATAGCACCTTATTGCAAGGATTAAGTAAACATTGTCTCCATAGAATCAAATCCATGTATATCCATCATGATCATGAAACATGGGGTTAACCTATGGATATACTCTTCTGGAATGAACTGAGGATTCATGAAAATATATACATTGCTTAATGTTTTAAGAGAGTGTCAGAGTAAAAAATAATTCCCTCTAAAAGGGTGTGATGAGTTTGACCTCCAACCCTCTCAACCAATGGAGTCCTAAAGTGTGTTTATCCAAATCATCATAAAAAAGAACCTTTCTTTGGAAATATGGTCCATGAATCAAGGATAGAAGGGTTGTTGGGTGTTTATGGCTCCACGAATAAACCCGTTAAAGACCATCTGAGGAAATTTTATCCTAAGAGGAATATTTTTTACAAATACATAACCCCCTTCAATCTCCCATCGGGACCATTTGACTTTGGTATCTTTTACATAATGTAAAAGTCATAAACTACCCTGTCCCTAGGGGGTCAATCCAATTACCCCTAAAGGATAATGATGTGAATCATGTTGGAACAAAAATCGTTATGTGAAATTATCTATGATAACTTACAAATGCTTGTCACCCTTTAGAACATTTGGTTTTCCCAAAAACTCTCACCTTGAGTTCAAACAAAAATGGTGAACCCAATGTCAATCGTCAAAAAAGGTGGTGGTTTTACCCCACTCAATCCCCTTCACCTCATAAAAAGGAAGGGGCCTAAGCCAAATCGTCCATTATGCATGTGATCATGAGATGCTACTTTGATGGGTTTTGGTTGTCTTTATTTGACATATATATATATATAAAACAGTTTTTCATAGCAACCTTCGATCTAAATGGAATCTTGAAAACCATTGAAGTCATGCACCTCAGCGATCCCACAGGTGACCAGGGTCCAGATAAAGAGAAAACCCCCTCACTGACCCAACATCTTCAACACTGGGTATCCAACAATATGAATAAAGGGTACCACCAAAATAGTACTCTCACCATATGGGATCCCACAAGACATGCCCTATAATTTTCAAAAGCTCACCAAATGCTACCCTAGCTACGGATGGCACCATAGTATAGGGCGGCCCACTGGATGTATCCAACTGCTTTGGGAACCTATCAGTGGAGTGTGATAACAAGTACCTCCCTTATCTCAGGGAGGTAGATGAAGTCTATGGTGATGAATTCATCCCAATTTCATAGGGTTCCTACTCACGGGACCCTACCAGAGAACATCACCTCCAACACTAGTTGACCAAATATCCTTGCTCTGAAGAGGATCTCATACTGAGGGCAGTTGCGGAAGTCCAAAAGACACAAGACCCTCAATTTGACCAATGTGGGAGAAAAAAAATATAATCATGAGTAGGTAGTCACCCTAATTCCTAGAGAGGGAATCCACCATACAAATGAGGTAGTAATCAATGGGTAGGTATACAACTCTCCCCCCTCCTCTCAAGACCACAATGGACGTAGGGTGTTACAATACGAGCACGTGCACATTCCTGCCATTGCTCGCCAGTACCGCCGGGCATACAGAGAAATGAATTACAGTCATATGAAAATATCTATTAATGAACAAGAATACCATCATCAAAATAGAACAAAAATGAACTTTATAAAGGAAAAAACCTACTTATGCGTATCAATCCCACCATCTAAATAGGAAAAAACAAATATCATTAGAGTCAAATTTCTGTAGATTCATACAAATATTGTGAGACAAATATAGTAGTAAGTGAGAAGATACAAATTACTTCTTGTAAATATGAAGTCCACCATCAAAATATAGTGGAAAATGGAGACGGAACTCAGTAGAAGACTCATTCCTCTGTCCTGTCATAGGAGAATTTCATGTATTCACTTGCAAACTATGGAGGATTGGAGCAAGAACAATCTCTTGATCAGACGTCATAATGGGCCTTCATACCCATTCCATCCCAAGATTTATCTTATAATATCCTATAAATGATGGGATATCCGACGTTTATTCCATACCATATGCTTTAGACATGTCAAGATGCCATTACATCAGCGACAAAGGCAAGGAACCGGGCCCACGGCCCGATTTCCAAGAACAGAAAGTCTCATCCCCAAGATAGGTTGGTTTCTCCTAAGCAGTTACTCATCCCTTATCCAGTCAAGGATATTTTATAGAAATATCTCACGATACACGGACAATTAGATCAGGAAAAAATACTTGTTCCAATTGGGGGATGTCGGTCCGGTGTGGTGGCCGCTCCAGGGCAGACATATATCCCTACCAAAACTCAAGATGTTTGTCAGCATATCCTAGCAGAATAGCAGGAACCAAAAAAAATAGGAACATGTATACGAAGTTAGTTACCAATAGAAGATAACCCTAGTATCCCATAAGAGAGTGTGCAAAGAAGAAATATTTCTAAGGCAATAGAAAAATGAATAGCATATTCTTGATTCTGTACTACTAGAAGCTGGATTTCTTGAAACAAACTAAAATATATCAATATTGTCTTAAGATCCTATCATTCCATTACCAAATTATGGAAGTGGAAGTATTAGTTGTAGATTCCCTCCCCGTAATGTTGCTACCAGATGCTCTAATGGCCCTCCCCAAAGTACCCATGGGGGCTTACTCTGTGGTCCAGAAATGATCGATCATGAGATCCTATCTCCTGATATGTGTTAGAGTATCCCTTCCCTTGATCTAAAGATCAAACAGTAAGAAGTCTCTCTCCATGATTTCATACACCCAAATGGTCCTACCTAGGTAATACACTATAGATATGCTTCTCTTTATAGTTGGACGTCAAGCCATGATGGTAGTCCTCGTAATTATGGTCATCCCTTTGAAGGCCCTCCCGATATTGGAAGTTTCTATGAAGGCCCTCCCCAGAGCAACATCAAGAAATGAGAAGGTACTCCCCTCATTTTAGTATATCCTGAAGACCCTCCCTAGAATGTACACTGTTTAAATTATCCCTACAGCCAGATATCAAGATGTGATAGTAGTCCTCACCATCATAGATGTCATCCAGAAGGCCTCCCCTCAGTGACATCATGTAGCAAGAAGGTGATCCTCCTACTGCAGCCCACCCTGAATGTCCTCCCTAGGTTATATTCCATAGGGACATTCCCCACAGCTAGACATCAAGTTGAACCGATATCCCTCTCCATTGTTTCACTAATTGAAATGGTCCTCCCAAAATTCAAAATTCACATGGTAAAGAAGGTCCTCCCCTTATTGGGGAAAATGTAAGAAGCCCTCCTACGGTGAGGCACTCGAAACGATAGAGTTAGAAATTTCAGACACTATATCTATAAAGAGTGACATCATTTCTCAACCTAAAGATGACCCAGGGTCACACTCATCTTCTGAGCCATCCCCGTACCCCTCAAAAATTAACGAGGCTCCTACAATCCCCAATGCTCGAAATAATATTATGGAGCATTCATGTTGGAGAGACCAATCAGAGGAGTCTCTGAAAGACCAACAACTTGAAATGCTGCTCCTAAGAGGAAAACTAGCTAGGGATGACATACTAGTGATGTGTTGGCCCAAGACCACTTCTCAGTTCGACATGCCTATAGAGTTGTTAGAATAACGTACAAATAACAATCTCCTAAATATATGGAAAACTCTCTACCACCTAAAGGAAAAATTATTTCCCAATGAGGGATATGAACACCATGCCAGCATACCGGGAGAACATCACCATATAATCAACTTGGAAGATCTTCCGTCTGTATGGAGACCGCAATCAAAAAGTCTAAAGAATGACCTTGATCTGGATAAACTCGACCCGCTGCACATGTTGTGTTTCCTTATCAGTGATTCCCCATCCGGACTTCATAGTCGGGGATGGGGAGAGTAAGGAGATCTACACTTCACCCCATGTATCATCGGTCAGAACTCTCTAGAAGTGATATCTTGAAATTTCATTACCCAAAGGCAGCAATCAAATGGAATTCCCACTCATGAAAGGTGGAACACTCGACAAGAATCATCCTTGATTAAGTCTTAAAAGTGTCAAACCGGATTTGAGTAATCCATTGAAAAGTTTATGATCTAGGAAACTAGGAACATCCAAAAGGATTCCTGCCTAAGGAAATCCAACCAATGAGAAATGATCATTTCCTCGAAACAAAATAAACATAATGCAAGTCATGTTTCATACTTGGCTCAAACCTACACAGAAGTGTGAAAATCAAGAAGGTGTCAATAGTAGAAGTTATCGTCACAATATGGGAACAACCCCAACCCATAGGGTTGGGGGCATTTTTAACTCAAAATTTCCCAATTAGACCAAAAAATATGAGCCATAGAACATCAATAGAAGAATAGGAGCTACCCCAGCCCATAGGGGTGGGGGATTTTTTACCTCAAAATACTACATAGCTGATGTCTTCCTTATCCCATATAGGAAGAATAATGACCAGAGAGGTCATCGGTTTAGTCTTTCCTTGTGGTTTATACCCCTCGGGATGGAGGTATATTGTGAGGTCATATCAGGGCTCCCTTCAGGTCACTTTTCGCTAAGAAACCCAAATAATACCATGAAATGGAAGGATAAAGTACTACAAAGGAAAAAAAAAATTCCCCTACCATTTGGCACTAGGTGCACTACCCCCAATACGGTATGCATCAATAAATATTGTGGATGTCAGTACCATGGACCACATAGGAAATAATACAAATGAAGAGGATGCAAAAGAAGACGGTTCCATCCCGGAGGCGGTCCACATTGAGCCTTAGGGTGTGCATAACCAGAACTAGAGAGATGACCTAAATTTGGATGTACCCTCAGCAAACAAATCACTACCTCCCTCACGATTCCCCAATAATGAGAAGAATAAATCCATGGTTTTATATGACCCACCTACTCCCCTTGAGAGAATGAGTCCCTCATGCTCAAGGAATGATTCCCCAAGAAGGATGAAGAAATGAAAGAGATCAGGTGAATCAATTTTGAGCTACGTTGACAAATTTATCTTTTTAGGCATTTACCTCAATCATAAAAACAATAGGTTTTCCCATAAGAGGTTCTGGTGCTATAAAATCTCATCCTAATAAATGAAACTTGGCTCAGATGCATGTCCAATCCAACACCATGACCATCGGTCTACTTGAATTCAGGCCCAGAATAGTTTCAAAACATCCCTCCATTGGAAAATATCCAGACCACATTCTGGAGAACCCAGAATGGATACCCCCATCTAGGTATCCACCCAAAATTATAGTATTGCTGACACATCCAGTTTCCCCCCTGCTTCACCCACCCAATATCAAGTCCACCAGGATAGGCATTAAGGGGTCTTGAATACCATTGAAAATCTGATGGCTTGACTATAATCCATGGAAGGGAAGTGTTATCTGACACAACCAGAATTCATATCGTACCCTGATTTGGTGGGCAACATTTCGCCACCAGGTAACTTTGGGAACCCCGTATTCCTAGTGTTCAATGGTTCAGGAGACCCAGAACAGCATCTAATGCACAATGTATCTTACTGTAACCACATGATGGAAACCATTGATCAAAAAGAAGTAGTAAAACTCAGGTTCTTCATGTTAACACTATATGGTTCATCCTTTGTGTGGTATACTAGTTCTATAGCTAATTAAATCATAGGTTGGGAGGACCTCCGATGAAAATTTATCTTCCTGTTTAGTTCAACATTTCCTATGAAAATAGTTAGAGATCTCATGAACTGTAATCAACGAGAGAATGAAATAGTTTCATACTTCATCTCTCGATGGAATGTCCTAACTTAATCACTAAACAAGCCTCTCTCCTTGGATGAAATTGTTTCTATGTGCATCGATAATCTCTATGATGAATTGTGGACGCCACTCATCCCAATGAAGTACATAAGTGGGTTATGAGATTTCTCTTCCATTTCCCAATGGATAGAATAATCCTTACAGTAGACCAATATCAATTCTTGAGTGTCCCTATCATCCCCATGAAAAAGTACGATAAAAGATGAAGCATCTTCTGTCACGCTTAAGCCACCCCGACACCAACTCTAGTTGAGAGGCCTATACCAAACCGTGTAGGACCACCTGGATACAAACAACCACCCCCACCTCAGTAAGATGATTGAAGGGATTCCAAAAGAAATTAGTTTGAGGGATGAATAAATAATTTCTACTCATTCTGATATGACCATGTCTATGTCTCCATCATACCCACCATGAATTGCAACTTGCTCCAGCTGCCAGATATAATGCGATCCGATGATGTGGGTCTCAATGACCGTCCAAATTATTGTTCCTACCACTGGATACTGTGACACACCATCTAGGAGTTCTTCATCTTCATGGATCTCCTATAAAAGATGTTGGATTCCAAACAAGTCAAGATAGGACCATTTCAGGCATGAGTGGCGCATGTTTCCACCATAGAACCAAGTGAGGGATAGGAGTGGAAAAAAATCACCAGCAAAAAGGAGAAATTTTTTTATAGCTGGATGACTCAGAAAATCATCAACCAAGATCCTAGAATCCTCCAGGAACAGTTGAAGCAATAAATTGTTCCCCCAATAGCTCATGACGCAACAAAACTATCTTTATAAACCCCACAACCCTCCATGGGTCATTCATCTAGGAGACAACCTGATCAAAAAGGCATAAAGAAAAACCAAGAAGATGAACCTGAAATAAGACCAAATTCAACCATGATGCTTTTGGACTTCATGCCAACAGAATTGAAAGCATGGGCACTACCCCACCAAGTGGGACAATAGGCACTACCCCACTAAATGGGACAACATGCATCGCCCCACCAAATAGAAAAATAGGCACCGCCTCACCAAACAACACCATAAGAAGAAGATAGTTAGATAGAATCATTGTCATATTAAGAAATGATATTCAACTCCATTAATTTCAATAATTTAATGGAACCCTTATCCTATGGATACTATGGAAATAAACCTAAATTCCCCACATCTAACCCAAAAGATGGAGGAAGTTGTTGTAGTTGTCGAGGGTTTTTAGGAAGGCTTGGTCATGGTAGGAGTCGAATTCCAGACCACGCCTTAACTCAAACCGTTAATGTTGTCGAAACATGCAGAAGGACCCTCCAGCAGACACAATAGGAACTAGTGTTTCTCTTCCCCTTATGGAAGAAATCCTAGCCTAACCATCTTGGAGTATCCATCAGAGGAATGAATGGTGTCTAATCACCTAAATCATGTAGGCCGACGAGTTTGGCTGAATCCAGAGAGAACCGGAGCACCATCAATTCCCGTCCTAGAGGTCGTCCCGTCCACCTCCAGGGCTCAAGTCCCTAAAGTGAATATGAAATATCATCCCCAAACAGGGAAACACCAGCCTTTAGAGTAGAAATATGATATTCTGAAGTATCTACCCTTATTACCAACAAAGTTATCAATCCTAGATGCATTGAATCTATTAGAAGACCATAGAGAGGTTCTATTTAATGATTTTCTAATTCCTCATGAATTTGAGGCCGAAGTAGCAACTAATGACGTATATCGGATAGAGACCAACCCTGTAGAATTCCGTACTATCATATCCTTCACAAATCATGAGGAAGACTCAATCATGAAGGGACACATTTAACCCTTACATGTGTCTGAAAATATTAATGGAATTGATTCCCAAAAAAGTTTCATCGAAAATGGACTTGGAGTTAACCTCCTCTCACTGTGAACACTTCTTCAGTTGGGCTATGATGATGAGAGCATGACACCTTGTACCAAAAATCTACTAGGATATTAAAAAAGTGAGTAGAATCCAGTGGGACAAATTATCTTAAAACATGGCTTGGTGATCTCATGTCTTCTTCTGAGTTTCTTGGAATGAGGGAAAATACAGCATTCTGCATCCAATTTGGGTGGTCCTGGCTACATCAACACACAACAATCCCCTCATGATACCATCTGTGTGTCAAATATTGTTCTAATGGAAATAAAAAGGCATTGCATGCCAATAAATCCATATTTGAATCCTATGAGCTTCATTACATTGATGAAGAGATCTATGAACCAAAAGAGAAGAAGTATTTGGCCTACAACATTGATTGGATCACCACCCTAAATGGATTGGAAATGTCTCATGTCGATCCCCTGAAATATCTTAGGGAATAGTATCTATTACCCATCAATCGGGTTGAGTGCATAATTTCATGTTCATACGTAGACTCATCCATATACATGATCTCTATTATGCTCACTGAGTCCAAGGATGCTGAAAAGCTTGCTAACCCCCATGATGATGGTGAGCGCTCAAATAAAAATTCTCTCAGCCCATCCTTGGGGATTTAGATAGCTCCTACCTTACTCACTAAGGCAGAAGATGATTTCTTATCACTATAATAAAGTGAGAAAACTCATCCCGCCATTCCATCATGATCAAAAAATTCCTCGTAGTCATTCGGGGAAAAAGGATCTGTTTCAGTTTCCAGAAATCTGAGTTTTGATTCCTCTCCCAATGCTAGAGAGTTCATCTAGATAACCATCTATCAATTAGAAGAGGATGAAGATGATGAAAAGGATCATGAAAACGATGAATAAGAATAAGAATAAGAAGATCTCAGAGATTCCCTTCATCAAATGAATAAGGAATCTCCACCACAATTGATGAATTTTGGGAGATAAACATGGGCACCGAAGATGACCCACGACCCACTCTGATTAGTGTGGCTATACGCTTCATGTAAGAAGAGTTATATACCTCCTTCCTAAAGAAGAATCAATATTTTTTACCTATAACTATAAAGAAAATCCAGGCCTCGATCATGAGGTCTTCATTCATCATCATGGTCTACCGAAAGACCATCGTGGTTACAAGAAGGCTGCCAAAAGGACCCAACTAACACATGCTGCCAAAATAGAGGCTGATGTTGACAAGCTAATCAAAGATAACATAATTCTGGAAGTCAAATATCAGATATAGCAGTAAAACATAGTCTATGTCAAAAAGAAGAATGGATAAATCAGAGTCCGCATTGACTTCAGCGGCCTCAATCAGCATTTCCCAAAAGATGATTTCTCGGTACTGATCACGGAAGTGATGATCAATGCAAATACTGGATATGAGGGTCTCACTTTCATGGATGGATACTCTGGATACAAATAGATCCAAATGGGTTGATAAGATGAAGAAGACACTATCTTTAGGGATCATAAGGATTATTTTGCGACATGGTGTTGTGCTTCGGTCTAAAAAATATCAGCGCCACATATCAGTGTCCCATGAAATGTATTTTTGATCACTTCATGAAAAAATTCATCGAGTTATATGTCGATGACCTGGTGGTTCAATCTTGAAAATGATCAAACCACCTAACAGATCTAGAAGCTATCTTCAATAAACCATGACATAACAGTCTAAATTTGAATCCCATGAAGTTTTCTTTTAGCGTTACCTCTGGGAAATTCCTCAGCTTCGTCGTAAGTCATCGCGACATCGATGCCGACCATGAGAAGAAAAAATCCATCCTTGGAATATCACCACCTTGAAACCTCACTACGTTGAGGTGTCTCTAGGGGAACCTATCCTAAATTAAATGCATCATAGGAAACCATGCATGTAAGTGTTTACCTTTCACCTAGTTGATGAAGAAAGGGGTCTCATACCAATGGGATAATGATTGTCAAAAAGTATTCAAAAATCATAAATGGTATCTCCTAAGCCCACCAGTGTTAATGCTGCCAGTTGGGGGAAGGACACTCATTCTATACGTGACCATCGTGGAATAGTCACTATGATATTTCCTCACCTATAAGAATGATGCTAGAAGTGAGAATGGTCTCTATTACCTCATCTGAACAATTATCGATGACGAGACATGATATTAAAATATAGAAAAGAGCTTCCTAGCCCAAATATTTGTGGATCAGAAACTCAAGCATTACCTGTAGCACCATGAGGTCCATCTAGTCTTCTACTGCAACCCGCTCAAGTGTATCCTCAAGATCACTATGTTAACTGGACTCCTATCATGGTGGGTAGTCATCCTACTCATTTTTACATTCGATACACAGCCCAAAAATCCATCAAAGTCCAGACATTAGTAGATTTCTAAGAAGATCACCCCTCGGTAGAAATGAACCCATTGGATAATAAAATTCCTGATGAAGAAGTATTCTCTATCCATGAAGGCTCATAGACATGGGAAATGTACTTTGATAGTGCATCCAGAAGCCTGACATGGAAAAGGATGGAGGACCCCAAACACAACAAAATGTGGGTGGAAGTTATACTCATATCTCTAGAAAAGGATGTCTTACCTCACTCGTTCCAGGTTTTAGAGGGGTTCGCTAACAATGAAATAGAATACCAGGCCCTCATTGTAGGCTTGGAGCTGGTACTTCATGCATAATCTGATCACCTAAAGATAAAAGGTGATTTGGAGATGGTCATCGTGTAAGTCAATGGTGACAATGCCATTAATAAGGAAGTATTTATTCCATTGATGAACCATGTCTAATAGATGATGGTATAATTTCCATTATATCCACAACTGACTTATGTCCCCCATTCAAAAAATACTCAAGTTGATGCATTAGAAAATGAAACCATAGCCTTGGCTATTTCTAGACCAAGATGAAATAGTCATCAGCATTGCCCACCATTTTATGGTCTTTCCATTCATTCACAACATCATGTAAGAAATCGACGAAATTAGCCCCATTCCTTATCCTTATGGTCACACCATCGATTGGATGGATCCTATTAAAAATTAACTCTGAAGGAGTAACTCCCACCAGATAGGGCTGGAAGAGAACATATTCAGAAGCAGGTAGTCAATTTTGTTTTGTACGATGGCAAACACCAAGAAAAGGTTCTATACAAGCGAGTCCTTGTTGGAGTCTTTCTCAGGTGCATTGATGGAGAAGAGAATGATACCGTCATGATATAAGTGAACGCCAAAACCTTTGGAGCACACCAATGAAAATCCAAGATCTCCCATCAAATTTTAAGCCTCTAATACTATTATCACATTATGATATAGGATTTTTCTACATTCTCCAATAAGTTTCATCCCTTCCATGTTCATTCCAATTTCGTCCACCAACCCCCAGAGCTGCTTCCCATAGCTGTGTACTCCTGACCATTTTCAGTATGGGGTATGGATGTAATATGACCATATCCTCCCGCCACATCTAGAGAATTCAATTTCATTCTCAAAGAAACTGACTTCTCCTCCAAGAGGTTTGAATCTATACCCCTTAAAGAGGTTTGGGAAAGAAGAATTGTTATCTTTCTGAAAGCCAAAATAATTACCATATTTGGTTTCCCTCATAAAATATTGATGGAAAATGGCACCAAATTATTCTCTACTTAGTTAGAAAAGTTATACCAGGAGTATGGAATCAAATTCAACCGTTCATCCCACTACCATACAGGGGCCAATGGATAGACAAAGGATTTCAACAAGAATCCTTCCAACATACTCCAAAAAATGATAGACAAAGACAAGAAATCATAGACTGAAAAGATCCTTCATGTTTTATGGCCTTACAAACCACGACCCACACTTCCACCCAGGAAACCCCTTACTCACTAGTTTACGAGACATAGGTAGTTTTTCAAATCTATGTTTATGTTTCATCACTCTACATTGTTGTTTGTGATCAATTGTTAGCAGGTGAGAAATCTCATAATTGGTTTGATGAGGTGGACTATTTGAATTAGAAAAGGATGCACAGTTTGCATAGTTTGGAAGTCTATCAGAACAGATCACACTATCCTTCAACAAAAAGGATCACCTTTAGTCTTTACTCGATGGAGAGATGTTGTTGGTCCTCAGAACCCCGATGATTCTTGGGAAGAATCCCCCAAAATTAGAGCCAAAATGGGAGGTAATATATGTCAAACACAAGGTATAATACAATGGAGCATAGAACTTGATTTCAAAGGATGGGAATATCACCATAGACCCAACCAATGCAAGGTTCTTGGAGAAATATTTCACATAGAATGATGATGTCGTCCTAGCTATAGGACGTAAAACTGGACAACAACATAAATCGTCCTCATCGCACGATGTGAAACTTCTTGATCATATTTGTCCTTACTGCATGACGTTAAACTGCAAGTCCAAAATCATCTTTTCTACATTTCAATAAACAACATGGGCATCTTCTTCCTTACTGGATGATGTAAAACTGCAAGGAAAAAAATGTCTTAACTGCAATATTTTAAACTACATAGTGACAAATTCATCTTAATCACATGATGATAAACTACATGATAAATATAATCCCCACTATATGATGTTAAAATTCATGATAGGTATTGTGTTCTATCTAGAAATTCATCACGTACAAGTCAAATTCATGTGAGGAAAATAAAGAAATGCCATCCCCCTTTTGGGCATAGGTCAGACCTACACAGTAAGTGAATTCTAGAACTACATATGGATTGATTCTCATTCATTAGTGGGATATGTAGCGATGCCTTGACCATTGATCTTGGGTCAGCCATCAAAAGAAATAGAATTACCCTATTATATCCTCTATCACCATATACTATGAGTGAAATCCATTTCACTCCTTGTTTTTCACATTGAGTATAACTCATGTGAGCATTGGATCATTGGAAAGGGTCCCCTTGCATAAAAAATAATAGAGGAATATTATAGACCCAACACCCATAGATGATGAACCCAAAATGACCATATAACTATGCCCAAGTTAGATCTATAATGGGAGCATATTGTGTATAAAACTACATATGTCTTGATTTCTACCCTTGTAGAATATGTAGTGATTCCCCAATTTAACATACTAGCCCAACCACCAATCAAAGAAAAATTATATATCATTTCCCTACACATGGACCAAACCTCTGTAGGGATCTTCTAGAACTATGTATGGCTTGATTACTGCTTTTGTAGGATATGTACTGATGTTGGGATCATCTATCTGGGCCCAACCATCAACACCAAATATATACCCCCCCCCCCCCCCATGTATGGACTGGACCTATATGCGGAGCGAATTTCTAGGACTACATGTGGTTTGATTCCTGCCCTTTCATGATATGTAGTGACACATGGATCTTCTATGTTGGTCCAGCCTCCATTAAAAAAATGTCCCTTCCTATGTGTATAGGTTATACATTCACAAAGGAATCCATGAAAGGTCCTAACTTCATGACATTAAACTACAAGGTTCCTCAAGAATCATGTGTTTCCCGATTATCCATGTTACAAGATCCTCAACATGCCCCCAATTTCCTACACAATAATATGAAAAGAGACGACAGATATTCAAATACTGATTTCTGAAACCTAAAAGGAGTCAAAAGATCATGCTTCCACTATATATGAGTCAGATCTATGTAGAATCTTCCATAGTTCACAAATAATCACGGTTTTGATATTTCTTAAATTCTAAGACATATATTCCCCATTCATAAAATTCCATACACTTGTAAATCTTGGATCCCCATAAACCTTAATAGCCATCAGAAGTGGAAGGCCAGTGTCATGTGGGAACATTTTTTTGACTTTTCACATCATGCCCCAGTGTCTTGACATATGATGCCCATAAGACGGGTCTGTTAATCAAAGGAAAATTCATCCCCATGAGAGGATTTTCCTACTTCTA
Source organism: Viscum album (assembly GCA_963277665.1). Lineage (NCBI taxonomy): Eukaryota > Viridiplantae > Streptophyta > Magnoliopsida > Santalales > Viscaceae > Viscum > Viscum album. The sequence continues at coordinate 936,487,702 of OY728141.1, forward strand.
TATGCCCAATGGCTTTCAAACCCCATGTTATTCCTCCTGATCCAAGGTCCTGCAGGGACTATGGTTTACACCTTCTATCATCACTCATGTCTATGGAATATTAGAATATCCCACCATAGTAAACTCAAATATATTTATGGTCTTTATGACAATTCTCACCACAATACGATTGTAAACTGTTATGACAACATCCTTACCACATTACATTAAACTACAAGGCTAGAAGTATCTTGGATGCACGACATTAAACTGCACTACACAATACCAATGTTTATATTATTATATTGGCTTGGTCACACCAAACGAAATGACTTTACTCCCTATGTGTGGGATAGACCTCCACAAGGATTGTTCTTTGGAAATCTTGTGTCACTCAATTTCCCCCTAATGAGATGCATGTTGATACTCAAATCCTATGATCCAGACTCAGTCAAAAAAAGTATTAAAATTCCCCCTTATCTCCAAACAAATTAAATCAAAGAAGAGAACCCCCGAACAAGTCCAATTTATAGGGATACTCAAGGTTAATCATATTTCCATTCCTTCATGTCATGATTACTCTACATCTACCCAAAATGATGGTAAATTGTGTGGAATCCGTCATTACGGCACGATGTTAAAATGAACAACATTGGTCTAAGAATAAAATGCTTCATGCCATTGATTTTTCCATTATTACGTGGTAACCCAAAGTCATTGGCAACCATTGTTTCTCAAACTGAGAATAGCTCAAGTGGGATTAGGGACCATAGTTTGGAATCCCATATGGAATTATACAAAATCAACCTAATATTTTGGTCCTAATAGCATGACCCTAAAATGAATTTTATGGTTACCTTCCTTATAATAGGGTTCCCTAGTTCCTTACTGTATGTCATTTAACTACAGGGTACTCCAAAAATGGAATAGATGTGTCACCCTATATATGATCAAGATCTATGTAGGTGATTACATGATCCCATGGGTGAATCATATCCCTGACATTTCTAACATATCTGGATACACTCCATCTACAAATCAAACTCCATGCTTTGAGTAATCTTGATTCCACTAATCCTCCACAACCATGAGAAATGGAAGGCCAATGTCATGTGGACACTTATGTTTGACTATTCACTTCATGACCCGACAGCTCTATATATGTTTCTTACAAAATAGCTGTCAAACAAGGAAAAATTCATCTTTAGGAGAGTACTTTCTTACCTCAGTGCCCCTAATGGTTCCCATTCCCTACAACATCCTTCCTAATTCAAGAACCCTTAATGTCATGGTTTACCTTCTCTTTCCTAGCCACGTCCTGGGTATGTTAGAACATCCTAGCCTAATTTACCTCCTGTAAGTCAAGGCTTCTGCAAAAAAAACATTCCCCATACATATGCATGAACTTAGTCCACATACAGGTAAAACAAATCTCCCACTTATTTCTAGGTTTCCCTATGAAATTCAACCTAAAATGATGCCCTTCATGTGTAGGGTCACCCCCTTTTATAAGCCACACTCAGTGTTCAGAAAGGTCTGATTACCCATAATCCTCCCAGTCCATCAAAAACGGAAGGCCAATGTCATGTGGACACCTTTATTTCATTATGAGCATCATTCCCTAGTGGCTCTGCATATGTTTCCTACAAAACGGCTGTCAACCAAAGGCAATGTCATCCTAAGGAGAGTCCTGTCTTATTTTTGTACACCCGTAAGAAATTTATTTACCATCTCACTCCCCTAATTCAGAAACCCGCTGGATTATAGTTTACGTATTTCCCCTTTTAAATTTCTGAATATGAAAAGAATTTCTAGTTGAACTAGTGAATCATTTACTCTCTATTGGTTTGTGTAAAATGATCTCCCATAATAATATTCAAGTTTCCTAGTTGTATGACGTTAAACTATACCACTCATCAGACCTCCTTTATACAAGAAAAATTCATGTGGGAGTGGTTTCTTATTCAAGGATGATATAAATTCACTTTTCACTTTTAGACATCACTCCATTAATAGGCCACCACTGTGGTCTTCAAGCCACAAGAAAAATTCAATATTCCTATATAAATCTCCCATGGCCATCAGATATGGAATACCAATTTCCTTTAAACACATTTTTTTAATATGCACATCATTCCCTGGTGTCCCTGGATATGTTTCATACAAAATGGCCATCAAAAAAGAGAAAATTCATCCTTAGTAAAGTCCATTCCTACCTCTATATGCCTAAAATGGATCACATTCCCCATATACATCCAAAACTCACAAATTCAAGGTCATGAAAAATCCCTCATTCATGTCTGAATGTTATTATGACATTCTCAAATGATTAATCCCGAATTGGGGCCCATGCCCCATCAATTTTGGTAAAAGATGTTTGAATTAAAAAAATATCAGTAACAAGTCTGATTAACAAGACTATAAACTATCGATGGAAAAGATGAAATACTTGCCAGAGTGAAAACCCGAAAAGGGAACCCATAGATAAAAGTCAAGTACCATCTCGTCAAACCCATAGTATGTATGGTTTAGGTAAAGAAATGTTGGGAAATAAAATATTGGAAAGATACAAACAGATTTTTTGGTCAAAAATCCGCAAAGGGCGACCTAAGAAAAATTGAAGTTATACCCGATAAACCCATACCAAATAGTCTTAGGAAAAAGTAGGATAATAATGAAAAAGGAAAAAAGTTAATGAATTTTTTTCATGTAACCACAAAAATAGTCAAACCACACTCACTGAGTCCCGTGACTCAAGAAAAATTAGATCACCATTCAATTTATCGATTCCGGTTGAAATTAATACTTGGTCGAAATGATATTTATATGATTAATTATGATTGACTGATGATAAAAAATTGAAAAAATAATCACTAGAAAATAATAAGGGTTTTATTCCATGAAATTTAAGGGAGGAACATCCATGGTACGGAGTCTCTCCAGGATATCAAAAAAGGGAGAATGGTATGGAGATAGTTTTGGGAAATCACAACAGAGCTCATCTTTCACTTTCCAACAGATCAATGATCATCTATCTTGAACCTTTGAGGGATTTATCTATAGTATCCCTATGTTTAGATTTGGGCTCAACCATCAGATGTGCTTTCTTCATAACAACTCTAACGTCCCAACCTATCTACTTAATGGATTTGTAGTTGACACTTGACAATGCTAGCTGTGCATTCATTCTGGTCACATGAACCTCACATTCTCACAACTCCTCTATATGGGTGATTACCATATCATGGTCTCTCACCTCCTCAGACACCAAATGATTCAGTTCCTCATAAAAATAATGAAAGGTCATTACCTGATGATGTGAAGTGTTAAATTTGGTAAGGTAGTCCTCACAAGAAGTGAGGTCTTCCTAGGCTAGGACAACTTTGTGTATAAGAATGTGTAGACATTGGTAGTCGAATCCACCCAAAACCAATTTGGAAAATAATATCTAGATGTTTTCCTCTTCATTGTAGAAGTTAGTTAGAGGAGTTTCTATAGAGAGGTCGTATAATTGACTCTATTCTTGTTTTCACACTACTCGATGCCTCCTCATGGCACCAAGACCTTGGTCCTCCCCCACTCTAATGGGTATATAGATAGGTGAAGCATTGAGGTTGATATAAGGGTCCTAAGATAAGTTACCCATGCATAGGGGGATTTCTCACCTAATAGATGGTTTGGCCCCTAGAACCAGGTATATTGGACTGGTTGCGACATTCGGGATATCTGGTGACACTCTATTGGGGCCAGGCTTATTAGAACCACAAGTTGTATCCACATGGGGAGAATATTATGAATCACATTCTACCTAAATGGTCTGTGCGAATGAATCCCCTTCCAAAGACATTTCACGGTGGATGGAAGACCTTATCAATATAGGGAGGAACGCAGATGTCACAGCTAGTATAGTCAGAACAAGATGAGGAACAATCAGTGGGCTCTAAACACATTTAACTGGTGTTCCTAGCACCCTGTTAGGGTAGCAATCCACCCATATATAGGCATACTACAATGATAGAAATGTTGAATCTACCTTAGGGGGAATTAGGGCCTCCAAGATAGAATTCTCTCGCATCATTATCAGCCATAATTGGTGAAGAATCACAGGTTGAGATCCCCCTTCTATTGGGTAGCAGGTAGGGGCACAATTTTCTGTACGCATCCAAATTTTTGAGTAAACCGGTAAGGGGTTTATATATCATAGATGGACACCCTTTCTTTGCATGAAAACAGTATTCCATCTCAAATCACAATAATGTATTATAATTCTTCCAAGGAACCCCTCCTGTTATCCTCTAATGCTTCATGGGTAATAGTTAAAGGTATGAATGAGAAGAGGGAGAATCACTCAATAATTTGACTATGTCATTAATACATAAGGATTTAGGGAGAAGAACAACAATTTTGAAGAGATATAGATAAAAATTGGAATGAGGAACCCTTCTAGTATACTGAATTTCTGAGAAGGAACGGTGTCCTTCCATCAAGCCACATAAAAATTGGAACGGCTCGCTCAGACGATGTGGGGGCCTCCCTCACTATATCCTCCCTAGCGGCTCATAAAGTCGGGAGAGAGTGGGGATGTCCAAGTTTATAGGGTGGATATCTTCCAACTTGGCTACCATCATTAGAGTGCAAGCTTTGAAAATAGTATATATGTGTCGAGAGGGGAAAATCCATCCACTTGGAAACATAGAAAGGAATCCTACCAACTCGAGGTCGTGGGGTACATCTGATCAATCCTGTAGCCCCTGTAGGTGTGCTATCCTTCCTCAAGGGTCACACAGTATGAACCTAGGATATTCCATGACTATTGGGTCAGATGAGTTTGACTATAATGGACCATTGGTCTAGGCCCGTTCACTTGTAAAAAAAATCATATACAATCCATGAATGAAATTAGGTAATGATCATAGAGGGGTTGATCGTGTAGTCCCCGTTCCATGAAAAATAAGTTCCTTGCAAAAGGAGATACCTGGTTGATGTATCCCTAGGTGTTGGACACTTGGAGGAATTCATCAAACATATTGTCAAGAATAGGGAGCCCTCCAAGTTGTTGGATGTACCATAAGATAATCCCCACCTCTCCATTAAACAAATGGAAGGTTTTGGTTCTTGAGAACCAATTACTAATCATTTCAGGAAATATCTCACCAGAAGAATAGATTGTAGACTGGGAAACCCACATTGCCTGATGCAAATTTACCACTTCTAACTGGCCCGGGGTTTCCATGAAAATTTGATTCACCCATAAGGTTTGATCCCACTCGTTATAGAAACATCCTCCAGCTCATATATTCCATTTAGTGTACCACCCATCACTAGGACTGTTTCATGTAGTATAATTAATGGATGAATATTCTCATATGATTGATTCCAAAGAATTTATTCAATGGTGATGATTTCTCTAATACTACATAGATCCCCTCGTGGTGAATGCATTATCTTATGCAGGAGCAGTTCATATTTCACCCATTAATGAAATATTGTTCCAATAATGCCTTCAAGATGTGTGTAGGTGGATATTGGGTGTATTATAGTCAGTCAGTGGAAAATGAACGTCATCAGGAAGGCCAATGTTGTCATGAAGTAGTTCCATGGATGACAGATACATCAAGTGTATTGGTGGAGGAAGATCCTTGAGATTACCTTCCCAGGGTATGATGTAAGAATGAAGTAACACCTCAATATTCTCAACCATAGCTGCTCACCTTCTGGTTGCACTAAACATGGTCAAAGGGAGAGCAATCTCATTCTCTATTTGCAAAAGATCACAAAAGGGGAAGTTGAATTAAATTTTTTGAAAGCCACAAAAATGGAAAAAGGACTTAATACTAAGGTCTATATGGGTTCAACATACTACTCTTGGGATTGGTATATGGAATACATTTCCCATATACTGCATCAGTACATAGAATCCATTTCTCACACACTACAATGGTATGCAGAATTTATTTCCCACATATGACCTTAGTATGCTGAAGGCCTTTAAGGCGCCATCCCGAAGAGTGTAGGACAATGAACTAATTGGTTCATGGAATGATGAAACTGAAAATCGAGGCCTCACTATGCATATGTTCAATGTTTACTGATTTAAATTTTAAGTCTGTTTTAAAAAAGTTTAAAGTTTAGTTCACCAGTTTAATGTTTGGAGCACAAAACAAGAAAACTATGTAAGAATATCACTACGTGGAAGTTTGAACATAGGCTTTAAATCCCAATACACAATTCTCAGAATTGAATTTAGTTCATGGTATAAGGAAACTATAAGGAATTCAATTCATGTAATGTACGAAATAGTTCACAGGCACAGATTTTGTAGAGGATTCTATATGAAGATGCGAAGGAAGCCAAGGAGAGGATGAGAGACCTTTTCACTGTGAGAAACAATAAAATAAAAATGACTTCGGATCCTATAAATAGGCATGGTCCCTCTGTCGGGCCTATATTTTCTATCAAAAACCACTTCAGTTTAGGACTACTTCTGCATCAAAATAGCCTCCTCTTCATTCTGATCGGACCCTGTTCCTCTGTGGGGGAATATGTAGGGTCCTAAAAACATTGTGAAGTGAATTAAATACACTGATAATCACTTTTCATAAGGAATAAAATTTTCCTACAAAGTCCATCATGGAAAATTGATGCAAATTCAATTGAAAATTTGAAAATAGACATGAAGGAATCAAATTTTGCAAAGGGTTTTAGGAAAATTGCGTACCATCACATAGAAGAGTTTGTGGGGCACATGAACTGTGAACCATCAGTATGTGGAAGAGCCCACAAGGAGCTGTACCAAGGGGAGATGGATAGAAAACTCCCTATTTCTTGAACCATGTCTTTGGTGGAAAAAAATGGAGAAATGTCATCTATATACCATCTCATAAACTAATAAGTTCGCGGATGAAGCAAGCCGACAGGTTCCATGAACCATGTCTTGTGAACCGCAACCTACACAAACCTTAATTGATAGAGTCTTCCATGGATAAAATGATATCTTCATCATCTTCCACAAACGGTGATGACTTCCCTAAGATATTGTTTCCCCATTGCTCTATAAATGGAGCATAAGAGGAACTGTAATGACAACCGGTGGAAGAGAGCATGAAGGAGACCCTAGACAACTGGATGATAGAATTTGGATACGGAGAAGATATTTACTTTGGTTTTGAGTCATCGATGAAGTGAGGACCACGATCCACTTTTCTCCATGTATAACCTAACGCAAACCATAAAACTAATGAAATTAAAAATAATTGGTCAACCATGAACCTAATTGGAACAATTGTGAACCATGAATCCCTCGTGGATGAAGTCCCTATAAACCAAAGGCTTGAGGACCCTTATTCCATCTGATGCTCTGTACAGTAAATCACTATTCAGATCAAACCCGACATCGTGTACAGCTTCAGTACGTGGATGGAACCTGGTGCGGCATGGCGAACCCCATCCCGATCTACATAATATTCGGAATGAGGACCATATAATATACCACATACTAATTTAGTACACAGTGGTCAATACCTAGTTCCAAATACCACTTTGGTATATGGTCGACCCCTCTACCCATATAGAAGTATTCTATGTGGGGATTCCCCCATCCTTTATGAGAAAAAAGTACATGAAATATGGAATCTTCAAGTGTCCTTCCCTCTGGCACTAATCACGACCCTCCATTACTGTCTAGTCCTTTATAGCTCTTCTATAAACCAGTCCACTGGCATCAGGCCAGATCCTCCTCTAAAGCCACCATACTCTTATGATCTGATCATCGGGTGCACTAGAGATCATTTCTAAATTTACATACTCATGGTAAGGGGAGTCAATAAGGTTGTCCCCACAACAGTTTAGACCCCCGGAATGTCTGTAAGTTTACATTCCCAAGGTGACCTAAGGAGAGACTTCGGGATGCCAATGTGAACCACCATGTTCTCAGATTTAGGGGTAATCATTGGTCTATCCATTCTATTAGTTCCAGTGACAATAGATAATGTCTCTCTTTCCTTCCACATTTACTAGGGATGATGCTCCTCCCCTTTCCCAGAACCCATGTCAGGGCGCTTCTCTTGAGGAAATCCCCTATCCTTTTGCGATAGGTGTCACTCATCACCCTATTTACCTTATATTGGGAAGCGTCTGGATAGAACAAAAAGATATGACTATCCTATATATCAACACTAGTGAGTGTTGCACGTTCAAATCTTCCCTTTCCCTATACTATCAAGCTCATGTCCATGGTCTCATCCACCATCATCATCCTCCTTTTCCATCAGCAGAGAATAGAAAGTGTTCCATTTTTGAATCTTTCACATCCTCTTGCTTCTTACACATATCTTGACTCACATGGTCTTAGGGGGTTTGAGATGATACTTCATTCTCCCAATCAGAAACAAACTATGAAAACTCAGATTCCATCTCAAACTAGGATATGTAGGACTCCTACTTGAAGGCCAATGTTTAAAGGGGTTCCCTTACTAAAGTTTTACCCAATTATGCCCCCAATAAAAGGGAATCCTCTTTGGGAGTAACTCCCTATTTGAATCTCACAAATGGGCCTCCTCCCAGGTTTAAGCCCTAAGATAAACAAACTATGAGAGCTTTAATTCCTACTCCAACTAAGATATTTAGGATTCTTGTTTAGGGACTGAGCTCAAGGGATGGTCTCTCGGGTTAGACCTAATGAAATTCCCATAGTAAGGCCTCCTCTATGGTGTAAGAGAAAATCATGTCCTCCATATGGGCAGTACCTCTGCGTGAGCCCTAAGAAATGATGCCCTCATTCTGGTATTCCTTTGAGTATAAGTCCTAATTCTTCTAGAAATATGTGGACTTTTATTCCCCATTTGACTGGGAAACATGGGAAGCCTCCCTGAGGTCCAAATATGACCCTTAACTCAACCCTAATGTTCTCCAGGCCATATAATCATTATTTTAATGTCCACCCTAACAGCCACATATCTAGCGGTAACTTCATGCCGACTCAGCATGTGTACCACACCAAATCATGTTTAGGAACCTTTTTCCTAGGTATCCTCACTGCATGATGTTAAACTGCATGAATTGGTCCTTGTCACATGACCCTAAAAGGTGATGTGTCTATTTGAGTGGCATCAAACTATGTGGGATTTGATTCCTATCATGAGGATATGTAGGAATCCAATATTATGGGTCTAACCCCAACATTAAACCACCTTCTATCCCTCATGTTTGATGATAAACTCTAGAGAACCTTATTGCATGTCTTAAGTGTGCATGGTCTCCATATCATCAAATCCATGTATATCCATGATGATCCTACAAACTCGGGGTAACCCATGGATAAACTCTTCAAGAATGAATTGGGGATTTATGAACATACTAATATGGATTAAATCTATAATATAGTCCTAGAGTAGGTTATAATTCCTCTCAAAAGGGTGTGATGAGCCCGACCTCCCATCCTCTTGACCAATTGAGTCCTAATGTGTCATTGGCCAAATCATCATCCAATGAGTTCCTTCTTTTGGAATGTAGGTCCATGAATCATGGATATGAGGGTTTTTTAGTGTTTATAGATCCACGAATAAATCCATTGGATACCATCTGATGAAATCATATCCTAAGAGGACTGATTTCACAAATACTTAACCCCCAGTAATCTCCCGCTAGGACGATTCGACTATGGAACCTCCTTCTTAATGAAAAAGGGATAAGCTTCCTAGTCACCACAGGGTCAATCCAATTCCCCCAAATGGATAATGACATGAATCAGGTTGGAACAAAAATGGTGATGTAAAATTCTCTATGATAACAAACAAATTCTTGTCACCCATCCGAGCATTTTTTCCCCAAAATTCTCACCTCGAGTCCAAACAGACATCTATGGTGATGTTGTTTGGTGGGGTGGTTCCCATTGTTACATGTCTAAGGGAATAAAATATGATAGGTTCAAAGAAAATTTTATCTATGATGTAGGTTCACCCTCCATCACATTCTACTTTCCTTTTAGTTCGGGTAGTTTTTTTAAAGGTATTATTGTTGAGGTTTCTAGGGATAATGATGTCAGCCGCATTACAGTAGGAGTTTCTAGGGTCATAGTTGGTTGTTTTAACTATTATTTTAGAATACCATGTGTTCAGTTAATCATCTTTTGATTCATCCAACTAATGAACTTTGTTCTCTCTAGATAAAAACTTTTTTCCCACTCACCTCCTTCATTGACGGTATTGGTTGAAACATACACCATTTGCACTGGAATATTTCCCAATTTCACATACCCAGAATCTATAATTTTTTATAGGAGTTTTGGAAAGATAGATAATTACTAAATGGTTTGTTCTATTATTTGGTGAAAGGATAAATAATCTAGCTGGTCATCAAGACCTATCTATTCGATCCTTTTTAGCTCTTGCATATATAGTATATCATAGTCCATATCATCTATAAAATAGAAATTGGTTTGATCACATTGTAATGAGTAAACATTATTTCTTCTTTTTTGAAATGGTTCCACCTATGGGCCCTCTAATTTTACTGTTGAGGTGGGGTTTTGATTTTACGTTCTAGGGGAAATACATGATATTGTGTAGGCTTCAAAGCTAGAGCAGGTGTAGGTGATAGCTTAAGTTTTATAGAGGTCTCCTCTATATTCCCTACTATTTTCCCTAGGACCAGTGGAATTATAAAGGACTTGATCTTTTTCATTCATACGGAGTCCTACATTCTTTTGGAAATAGTGGAGAAATCCTAAAACCCACCTATATACTTAATCGGGATGAGCGGTGTTCAGATTTTATCATGAAGGTTATCAACGCATAGAGAGATAATATCCAACTAAGGAAGTGGATAGTTCATGGAGTAGGTAAGCCCTTTCTATATGGAAGAATCAGGTCATAAACTACCTTTCTTTTATTCTTTTCCCTGATAGAGATTCTATAAGGAGGTGGGGGATTGATCAAAGGTGCACCCATATATTTGGGAAATTCTATGGTTCTAGTTCTATACACCATCATTCTCAGTGTGAACCATATCCTGGATGGGTCAATCTTCTCCGTTCTATTCTGTATTTCCATTATATTTGGTGTCGTTTGTAGGATTTTCATCTATGAAATTCACCAACATGTATTGAATTTTGTGTGTCATACACGTTATTGAATTATAGTATTGTTGTTTTCATTATATTCTAGACATCTCCATTCATTTCTGGTATCCTATTCTAGATTCTTAGTAAAGTGTAACATGGAGGGATCCTCTATACGGCTTGGCTATATGCCTCCCTTCTGGGGGAGATGGGTCATAAGATGGGATGAAGTGGGAGACCTCTCTTCTTATCACCCTCCATAAATAGTAAAATACTAACACTCATTGAGGGGTGGTTGAGGTAAAATTCCCCTATCAATATGGGATGGGTTTTCTCCCATTCTCTTGTTATTGTTCCCCAGTCTGAATTTTTTTGGACTTATGGGGGATATATGCATATGAAAATCCCCCATACCTACAAGTTGGGGCTGGTCCGTTACTATGGGGACTGCTACTGGTTTCTCTTCCCTTTTGATCTCATAATTCCCTGTTTGATCATGATACAGATAAAATTTCGAGTCTAGATGTTGACTATTTTCTTTCTAAGACATTCACAACAACTGATGATTTTTCCACTTATATAAGAAGCCTACTAAATATTTTTGATTTCATGGTTTAGGATTTTTTTTGATGGATTTCACTCTTTGGGCCTAATTCTTTTGAGACTTTTTCAATTTTGATTCTTCTACAGTGTGTGACATTCCTTAATCATGGGTTTTCTTGATAGGCACCGTGGGATAATGGAATTATATGATTTCATTTCTAGTGGGTTCTTATGAACATTTCGTGAGATGAAATGAAAAGATTCATATTACCCTCATACCTAGATGTGGACACAGTGGAAGGAATTGAAAATTAGAAGACGCAAATTATGTAGTTCATTGAGGAAGGTAAAATGGATATCTTTGCATTGCCTCCTTGATTGTGGTCACCAAACATATGGAAGGTCTCCCAAGTCGATTTGATGAAATAGATCTCGCAATAATTTGACCTAGTCTACATATAGTTGACAATCCTTTCCATAATAGAGTCCAAGAGATTGAAAAGTGGAATACATGAGCCCAAAGTGATTCATCCTTTGAAGAAACATCAAAATTTGGCAAAGGCATGATCATGGATTGACTTGCCCATGGGTCGCGCAAGTTCCATGAAGTTCATGCAATTATACTTGCACGCCACTCAGTGGTCGCACAGGTGACCTGCGCGACCTATATGAATTTCACCAAGGGTCTTCTCCAGCCTATAAATACCCCCAGTGGGCCACCCATTCGAGGAGGATTTTTTTCCAGAAACTCTGATTTGAGCTCCTGGTGCCCTAGTCTCTTCTCAAAGCTTCCGAACACTTCTAAGGTAATTTCTTACCTAGAACGGAAGATCTAAAGAAGGGGAATAAGGCCTAAATGTTGAAACTCATCAACACTTGCACGCTTGAGTGGCCAACCCTTAAGGGAAATTTCCACACTTGCGCGCCTCTTTACTCCTTCAAAAGGACTTGCACGCCACTCTTCTGGAAGCCTCTAGGGATAGTACTAATGGCTTGAGCCACGACTCGCCCATGTATTACCTTAAGGGTTGACCACCGCACAAATACCCATGTGTCGCGCAGGTACACCTGCGCGACCAGGATTTTCACGCCCACGGAGGACTTGCACCTCCACGTCGGACTTGCACGCCCCTCTCTTTTTGCGTTCCCTTCCGGCCCATTGTTTCCTCTCCTATGTCTATCCATCATTCCTATTCAAGATTCATCCTTCAAGACACTCTTCAAAGCCATTTATGGCATGTTTTCTTGATTGGTTTCCTTGTATGAAAGGAATTTTGTTGAACATCTCTAAAAAAACCTAGTGATTTACACATCTTTATGTCACTAAGGTTAGAGATTTCATTCATTCAACCTCATCCTTGAAAGATGAGATGATATTTAACCTGGGCCTCCTCCTCAGAAGTAATCCCCAGTCCACGTTCCCAAATTTGGGCATCCTTGTTAGGAGTAAGCCCAAATCATAATTTGAAGTTCCGCCCATAATTCTGGGCATCATTTTTAGGGGTAATCCCCAAATTAAGAGTATAAATCTCCATAAAAACACATATACCTTTTATGGACCATGTTCACCTGGGAATCCTCCTTAGGAGTAACCCCCATGTCCCCTAACCTGGGCTTTCTTTTTAGGAGTAATCCCCGGTCCAAATTTCTCAAAATATGGGCATCCTCATTAGGAATAAGCCCCATATACCCCATTTTGGGCCTCCTTTTCAGGAGTAATCCCCAATAATAATTTCTCTTAACAAGACATAATTTAATTTTGATTTGGGCTTCCTTATCAGGAATAAAAAACCAATCATAAGTCCCCCCTAATTTGGGCCTCCTTCTCAGGAGTAAACCCCAAGTTAGAGTATCCAAATCTCCATAAAGTACATATACCTTTATGGACCCTGTTTTCGGGTTTCTTCCATGAAGTAAATCCTAATCTTCATCTTTTGGGAAGTCATACATATATAATCCCCACATTATTTCCCATAATTGCATCTTTCGTGGCACAATTGCCTGGTTTTACCAATACCTCTTGTTTCTCACACCGAGCATGAATCACGTGAGCTTAGAGTGTAAAAGTAATTATGAAATCTTTCTTTGAGCCATCAATCATTCATAAACCTCATACTCACTTACTTGAAATATGTGGGTTCTGATTCCTTCTTTAAACAAGTATACATAGGTAGCCCATATGCGGGTACGATCCCAACATTGAAATAATTCATGTCCTTCTGAATGACAATAAACTTCAAGTTCCTCGCTGAGTGGCTATAAAACCAGTATGGTTATCATAATGACCAAGAGACTTTATATAGCGTGTCAAAGGATACCATTGAATAATAATCTCTGAACAAACACAGATGATTCTCTATCGATGAAGAACCTCGAATACATATAAATGATTCTCTAAATTCCATACATATTAATCATTGATTTTCATATATAGAGGAAAGCACATTTTATACTTGGTAATGTAATAAGGGTTCATGAGCATAACTTAAATCTATAAAGAGAGTCCCGGAGTAGACAATAATTCCCCTAAAAATGTGTGATGAGTCTGACCTCCCATCCTCTCGACCAATGAAAATTCTAAAGCCTCATCAGGTCACAAATAATGAGAACCTACCTTTGGAATGTAGGTCCAAATGGATGTATAATCATTGTATGTTTCCGGTTCTACGAACAAACCCGTTAGAAACTGCTTGGAACGTTTGAACCTTAAACCAACGAGGTAAACCCCGATTCCAGAGGAAACAAAAAATGGTGAACCCGACGTGAGTCCTTAACCATGTTAAAGTGATGTCTTAACTATTTGTTAGGCCCTTATTTAAACTCAATGAGAGGGCCAGCAAGACAATAAATAACAAATGTGCTCATCCAAAAGATGTAGTGGACGGACTTATCTTGATTATATCTATTATACCAAATAGGCACTCTTTTCCAAGATCTTATGCAATGGATTCTCTTAAGTTCACACCTGTGAATACTTCTGATGTGAATGGCTCTACTTCTACTCCTGCTGGATCGTCGTCCGCTATAAGGACGATATCACCTACTCAACATCTTCAACACTGGATATCGAACGCGCTGGTTAAGGAGTACCATCAAAATGGTACCATTCCAACTCTGGAGGCTGCTCGAAAAGCCCTCCAAGTGAACAACTCACATCGGTCATCCGGACAACGACGACCAGTGATCAAGAAGCAGGTGGTTCCAACCACGGTTTCCAACCATTTCGGGTCATTATCCCCAGAACGCAATCACCATTCTCTTCCATATTCTAGGGAGGTGAATGAGGAGGTCACTTAGGGGCTTAATTCAAGGAGACAGGAGCCCTTCCTGAGGTCTCCCATTAACAATCACCACTAGACTCGTGCGGTAGTGCACCTTCAACATGATGAGGGTATCGTTTCCAGGAACTCGGCTTAGGTTCCTCGAACCCGAGCAAGCAAGAAGAACCGCCAGAGGTGAAATCCGGTCAACAATGAGCATGTTCTCATCTCTGCCATCTCTGGATAAGTCCACCATCCTAACTTGGTGGAAAGTAACGAGCGGGCACACACACCCGTCTATTCTAATCCCGCTGTCCAGCAGACTCGTCTGGAAGCAGCAAGCCAATCCCGCCAGGCAATTTCGGCGGAGTACTATAGATAGGAACATACACCTGTTTATAAATCATTAGCTAGTCAGCAGGCTTGTCCGACTACATATGATGGAGCCCGCCAACCCAATGTGTTGACAACTGGTAAACATGCACATACACCTACTTACACTCATCAATCCTACTAGCAGCCTCGTCTGTCAGTATTGAAGGATGCTCGTCAACCACATTCAGCGGAGTAAAATTCTGCAAGCACATACACCTGCTATTATTGATCAATCCTACCAATAGTCTCGTTTGGTAGCAGTCGGAGAAGTCAGTCGGAAAGCTCTGGTGACAAACAGGAGGCAGACTCAACTCTCTGCCCCCACACTTGAGTACTATCATGATTCACTGACAGGAAAATGAGGACAGGAGAAGGCACATACCCCTACTCCAAGCTCAGAATGGAAATATATCCCCGTTCCGGGTGTTAAAGTCACCAATCACATTCTATCAATGGTGAAAGAGAAGAAGCAGCTCCCTACTCATATTCTGGATGCTCGCCATGATATTATAACAGCTTCAGCGACATCTCAGGGAAAGACACATAAATTTTTCTCTACCAATGGAGTGACACATCAACAGTTCACTCCAGAATAGACACACACCTCTCTTCAAGTCCAAGAGGGTTGTGGGCCGTACTCCCCCATATCATACGGATAGCCAAGTCAGGCACATACACTGGATTTGAGTGGAGATCATCAACCTAACCAGGCCATCTCTCCTGATCAGGCACATACACCTGCTCAAAGTAGCCACTTTTGTCAAAAAGTGGTTTCCAAGTTGAGTAAGAAGACGTCTAAAAAGAAGACCCTCCTGGCGCAGTTGGAAAATCAAGAACCAATTTGCAATGAGACCTTGCTCAATGTCGGAGTTCTTGAAGCCATCAGAAAATTATCTGTGGAAACTCAGAATTCTACTCTCTTATTTCCCAATAGTGGGAACATTAATTCTCAAGGTCTTCAATAGAAACTTTCTCATGAAGGCTTTCTTCATGACAGTTCGTTCGATCTCGAAGTTTCATCTTTAGATGAGAGCTATAGTAACCCTCTGTGTGGCCAGAAGACTAAGGAGCAAGAGATTTTATCTTTTTCTATAACCCACCATTGTGGTCCTCCCCATGATGAGGAATTTTATTGCGAATGTCCTCTCCACAGTAGTGATGCACATTGCCGGGAATGTTCTCCAATGGATAATGTAGTGCCGAGAAAGCCCTCTTATCTTGAGGCACTTGCAAATGCGAAACCAGTAATGTCTGATGCTTCATCGCTAGTAGGTGAAATACTTTCTCAATCATAGGATAGCACATGTTGTAGGTCATTATCTGAACCACCCCTGGATCGTTCATCTTCTAGTTTGATCAGTGAATTCCCTACCGATCTTGTTGAATCCGATGAAGCAACAAGGAAGCACCAACTCTGGTCTAATCAGGTAGAAGAATCTTTATAAAATGATAAAGAGGAAGTGTTGAATATCAGTAAACAACTGCCAAAAGGTGATGTGCCAGTTATGTTTTAGCCACTGGCTGATTCTCAGTATGACATTCCATAAATGTTGACGGAAGATGGAATTCATGATATTCAACTCAACATATGGAAAACTCTTTGTCAGTTGAAGAAGAAAATATTAGCTTCTGATGAATATGAAAATCATGTCAAGATAATAGAAGGGTTACAACGCCAGATTGATTTGGCATCTCTCTCAGTCTCTCGATATCCGAAGGCTGAAAAGCAGCAGACAGACCTTTAGCGTTCATGCCTTGGTGCACTAAGAAGGTTTCACTAGTTAATTTCCAATTCCCCCATATAATATTCATATAAGAGGATGTGGTGTTCATGGAGCACTACATGTCACTATACTCTCCAGTTAGCAAAGCCTGTAGAAGATGGTCTCATGCAATGTTATTGCCCATAGCCGGCCACATCCAATTGGCTTTGTTTGTAATAAAAGGCTCTCTCAAGAAAATGCCTCAACTAGTTCTTCTCAAAATCAAGTATACAGTTAACAAGTTGTTGAATTACTCTTGCATCAGGAAAATGAGAATATTGAACAGGATTTTCATTTAGAGAATGAACATCATCAAGTGATAGAAGTGTCAGAAATCATCCAATGGTCTTTTGAGCCGGGTGATAAAAGTGGATGCAGGTTGATGTATCCATCCAATTTTCTAGAATGAAGTCTGCAAGATCAAGAGAGATTTTAAGAAAGTCTCAGATATAGCATGTCAAGAACCACCCCATCTTGGTAGACTGGGGACTCTTTTCACCCAACCCATAGAATCAACAAATAGGATTCAAGGAGATGAGCGGGAATAAAAGGAACAGTCCCAATCCACCAGACTGGGGAATTTTTCAAATCATCAATCCCCTCCTCAGAGAAAGTCAGTCTTTTCTCGATTAGGGAAGAATCCACAAGAGGAATGAAGAGCCAAATTATCAGGAGAATCCCTCCAAATTATGGTTTATCAAGAAGTTCCTGAGGGATCAAACCGACAAAATGTAATGTCTCATCAAGGACATGGAAGAAGACAATATCGCAAAAATGCTGATAGAAGGGATGTAATGCGTTTTGCATCAATTAATGTCATCAATGCTGTTGTTTCTGATCTTCCAGAACATGAGGCTCAGTCAGGGGACTCAGATGAAGAGGTTCCTGCTTAAGAGGTTGTACGCACAGATACAAAGTAAGCAGGTGTGCGTACACGAAATCAAAGACTTACCCAGAATCTGGGTGTTCCTTCAAATAACCAACTTCCCCTTCCCCAAAAGGTTCCTAACATGGGGAAAGGAAAGAATCGGGTTATGTACCCTTCCTCTGTAGAAGGCCAATCGCTCTCAATAGATCAAATATTTGCGCAAAAAGAGGAAGAAATGAAGGAATTAAGGAGATTGAATACAGAACTACTTCAGGGTAGTTTTCCTCCTAAGAGTGCTGGAGTCAGTTAGCCAAAGTAATTTGTTGCAGCTACTGAGATGGATCAATAATATCCTCTTTTATCAGTACACCCTCATAGGTCTAATCCTATGGGTGAAGCGTAACAACAACCGGTGGTGTTGTCATCAGTTGTAGTACCTGCCACCACATCTTTCTAAGCTCCAGTTATTGCACCTGTTCAGGTCAAAGCTCAACCATATGTTTCTCAAATGTTAATAACTACTATTGAGTCATTAACAACTTGGTTGGAAGCTATAGAGGGAAAGCAAGCCCATATTCAATTGGAATCGAAGGCTTACCCTGAATGGGTAGATTCAATCCCTCCCCCATCATGTTTTGGGAACCCTGTATTCCCTATTTTCAATGGATCAGGAAATCCTGAACAACATTTGACGCATTACGTGTCTTGTTGCGATCCTATGTTGGGAACTCCGAAGTATCAAGAAGTAGTGAAACTCATATGCTTTGTATGGACATTGCAAGGACCAGCTTTGGTTTGGTACACAAGATTGCAGTCCCGGTTAATTACCAGATGGAAAGATCTTCTTCACTAATTCCTTCTTCAGTTCAGCTCAGCTTTTCCAAAGACAATAGTTTTTCATCTTACAAACTGTAAGAAAAGGGAGAATGAAAGGATTTCATATTTCATTTCTCGCTGGAAGGGAATAACATATTCCCTAAGCTTAGCACTCCCTTAAAAATAATTGTTTCCAATCTGTGTGACAAATTTGCATGACGAGTTACGAACGTCGTTGATCCCTGTGAAATATACACGAGGGTTTCGAGACCTCACTTCAATCGATCTGTAGATTGAAGATTCTCTTATTCAGACTAAGGCTAAATCTTGTGTAATTCCATCAGTTCCAGGAATGAGAATAGAGAAAGCAGAGACCGCTATAGTTACGCTTAAACAAGCACTTGTACCTACTTCTAATTCAAAACCTTCATATTCCTGAAGGGCTCCACCTCCTGAGTGTCAACAAAAAAGGCCATTTCGTCAAGATGATCAAAGAGATAAAATACGAAATCAATTTTAGGATCTGAAGAGCAATGTTTACACTTTCCGAAATGAACATGTTTCTGGATTCTTCATTTCAGCTTTGGAAAATAATTCGGTTCAATTACCAAGGCCCAAGAGGCCAAACAAGGAAGTAGATGAAGACCATCCCGACTATTTACCATTTCATCAGATGTTGGGGAATCCCATTCATGAGTGTTTTCTCTTCAAGGACCTCCTGCAAAAAATGGTTGACTCGTGACAAGTCAAGTTAAAAGGCTCTTCATCCTAGGTAGCATGTGTTACTGCTACAATTACAGAGGAAGAAGGCGAGTGGAATGAAGTCAAAAGCAAAAATGCGTAGAAATATGATGATTGGATGGTCAGAAAAAATGATCAACCAAACTCATGGCATTTTACGAACGCAATTAAAAAACCAATTGTGTCTTATTCTGTGAATGCCACATAAAAACCCCCTTCATCAGAAGGAAAATCCTCAAAGAAACAACATAATTCAAAGAAAGAGGAACAACCAGAAGAAGATGAGACTGTGTCAAAGCCCAAGTTTTCTTTGACTCTGGCAGATTTCATGCCATCTACTTCGAATCCACTGGCACCGCCCCATCAAACGGCACAACCTAAATTTGCTAATCAGGAAGATTCTTCATCAAACAAAGAATTGATCTTTGGTTCTGTTAATATGATTCACATAACAGATCCTTATGCCAGTCATAGTTTCAATATTGATGAGCCTGAATTCCCTGTATCAAATAGAGGAATCAGAGGTAGTTCCAGAGGTATGAGATACAGAGGAAGACGTGGATATCCCAAGAGAAAATATTCCAATTCTACTCCTGCCAGAACTGTGTATGTAGCAGAAACTCGTGGAAGAGCCCTTCAGCGGGCTCAACAAGAACACACAAGTTCTTCCACACATGGCGGATTCAATCCTGGCACGATCATTCTAGAAGATCAGTTAGAAGTTATATCTTCTTCATATCAGCAAGTAAATAGACCTATTCGGTCTATTATTTTAAAATCCAGGAGTATTTCAATCTTCTACTCTGATACAGGAAGCATCTACATACAAAGCATCAACTTTCAAGGCACCTGCTAAACCACATGTTCCTGTTGGGAAACACAGACCTTTGGATCAAAAGTATGATTTATTCAAACACCTGGCCCAAGTACCGTCCAAGTTATCAATTTTGGATGCCTTGAATTTATCAAAGGATCTTCGGTAGGCACTCATTGAGGCCTTTTCAAGTCCACAAGAATTTGAAACTGAAATTGCTGCAGCTGAATCCTACCATGTAGAGAATAATCCTACAGAATGTCATGTAGTGATATCTTTCACAGATGAAGATGAAGATGATGTCATGCATGAAAATATTAGATCTTTGTACTTATTTGGAAAGGTCAATTGTGTAGACATCCGAAGAGCATTCATTAAAAAAGGTTTAGAAATCAACCTCATCCCCATTCGTACACTTCATCGATTGGGCCTCACATAATCTGATTTATCTCCTTCTACTCTGATGTTGCAAGGATATGATAAAAATGATCAAGAACCACTGGGCGACATTACACTCAGAAAAAAGTTTGGAGACCTTGTATCCAATTTAGATTTCATGGTTCTTGATCACGATACGGCCTTCAGTATTTTGTTTGGAAGACCTTGGTTACATCAACATGCAGCCATACCTTCATCATACCATTAATGACTTAAATATTGTTTTGACAGACAAATTTAGACATTGTATGGTGATAGATCCCCATTCAAGACATGTGAATCTCAATACATTGAGGTGGAATTCTATCACATGAAGGGTAAGGAGAAATCCACAACAAGGGAGGTTACCAAGGTTAATGCTCCATTTGGTTTGGAAAAGATTCCAATAAATCCATTTGCACATGTGAGTATAGATTATGTGATGCTTATCAGTCAAATTGACAGGATTGACCAAAATCCAAATACTCTTATGGAAACATCCATAATGTTAATTACGGCAATCAATCCAGCCATCATGGGAGAAATTGGTGATTCACCAAGCAATGATTAAAACTAAAATGGGGACGTCTTCATTTCATCCACTAAAATCTAGCAAGTTTATACTTCGCCAACTAACCCAAAAGAATTTATAGTATGGATAGAGGTGAATGATGATGTCAATTCCCAATCCATCATCTCCTCTTTAATACCCAAGGAAGACCCTTCATCATCAGTCGGGTCAGAAATAGAAGCATCTTCTTCAAGATGTTATAATATTAACATCTCTCATGATCATGGAAATTATGCTTCATCATCTACTATGAAAGTAGTAAAATAGAAAATAACACATGTTTCTAAATAAGAGGAAGATCTTAGAAATGCTCCTCCAGCATTTGAGGAGGGTATCTCTACCACTATGGATGAACTTAGAGAAATAAATCTGGGTACAAAAGAAGATCCACGCCCCACATTAACTAGTGCATCCATGACTCTTGAAGAGCAAGAAATGTATTTTTCATTTATAAAGAAAAATCAAGATATATTTTCTTGGAAATATACAGAGATGCCTGGGCTTGATCCGGATGTTGATACTCATCGTTTGGGTTTTCCAGAAGAACGTCGAGGATTCAAGAAAGCTGCGAGAAAAACACACCCAACTTATGCTTCCAAAATTGATGCTGAAGTGGATAATCTTTTCAAAGATAAATTTTTCAGAGAAGTTCAATATCCCAAATGGTTGGAAAATGTTGTCCCTGTGAAGAAGAAGAACGGAAAAATTAGAGTTTTCATTGAATTCAGAGATCTTAATAAGCATTTTCCTAAGGATGATTTTCCAGTTCCAATCACAGAACTCTTAATTGATGCAATGGCTAGTTATGAAGTACATTCCTTCATGTATGGATATTCCGGATATAATCAAATCCGAATGGCTCCAGAAGATGAGGAATCTACAGCCTTAAGAGCCCCTCAGGGTGTGTTTTTCTATCGGGTCATGCCCTTTGGCTTAAAGAATGAAGGCACAACATATTAGCGTGCTATTCATTGTATCTTCAAACCCTTTTTAGGGAAATTTGTTGAATGTTATGTGGACGATTTGGTGGTTAAATCTAGACAACATTCCAATCAATTGGATGATCCGGAGGTCATGTTCCACAAGCATTGACAACACAATTTGAAGATGAATCCCTTAAAATGTGCCTTTGGGGTAACCTCAAGAAAATTTCTCGGCTTTGTTGTATGCCATCATGGTATCGAAGTCGATCCTGAGAAGACAAAGTCAATCCTTGGTATGTCACCTCCTCGAAATTTGAAAGAATTGAGAGGACTTCAAGGACAGTTGGCCTATATTCGGCGTTTCATCACCAATTTGGTAGGAAAAAGTTTACCCTTTACCAGATTTATGAATAAGGGAGTCACTTACCAGTGGACCGAATATTGCCAAGAGGAATTTGATATTCTCAAGAAATATCTCTTGAGCCCACCGGTATTAATGCCACATGTTGAAGAAAGACCACTTATCCTTTATGTGACAACTTTGGAGAGATCAATGGGTGCCTTTCTTGCTCAGAAGAATGATGATTGGAATGAAAACAACCTCTACTATCTCAGTCAGACTATGCTTGAAGCAGAAACCCAATATTCAAATATTGAGAAGTGCTGCCTGGCATTAATCGTTGCAATTCAAAAGTTGAGTCACTATCTGCAACATCACGAGGTCCAATAGGTATCTTGCAATAACCCGCTAAAATTCATCCTTAGTATTCCAATGCTTATAGGACTTCTGGAAAGGTGGGAGGTTATTTTTCCGCAATTTGATATCCAGTACGTGTCTCAAAAGGCAATAAAGGGCCATGCTCTGGCTGATTTCCATGCTGAACACCCTTCAGTAGAAGATACATCTTCATATATTGAACTTCCTAATGAGGAAGTCTTCTTTATTCAAGATAGTCTTCAAACATGGTAAATGTACTTTGATGGTGCTTCCAGAAGTCCAATAGGATGGAAAATTGAAATTCCTAAATTCAACAAAGCTGGGTTAGGAATTGTGCTCATTTCTCCGGAAAAGGCAGTGTTGCCTTATTCCTTCTCATTGTTTGGAGGCGGGACAAACAATGATGCAGAATACCAAGCTCTCATTACAGGATTTCAGTTGGCGCTTCAAGCACAAGTGAATCACATAAAGGTGAAAGGTGATTCAGACCTGGTAATCTAACAAGTCAATGGGTATTATTCCATTAGAAAAGAAGAACTAATCCCTTTATATGATTATGTCAGAGAGTTAATGGCGGAATTTTCTTTAGAGCTGACATTTTCTTATGTCCCATGGTCACAAAATGCCCAAGATGATGCACTGGCTAATATAGCCACATCTCTGGAAGATCCAAATCGGGACGAGACAACCATCAGTATTTCCCACCATCGTACAATTTCACCTTATATTCAAACCAGAATATAGGAAATCAATGAAATTAGTCCCATCTCTGAACCATATGGTCATACTACATGATGAATGACACCTATCAGGGAATACCTTCAAAATGGAACACTTCCACCTGATAGAGCTAGGAAAGAACAAGTCTAGAGATGTGGGTTCAATTTTACTCGTTATGATAGCCCATATCACCTAGATAAAGTTCTCTAAAAAAGTTGTTTTGATGGAGTTCTCTTCAGATGCATTGATGGTAAAGAGACAATGGCTATCATGAAAGAAGTGCATGTAGGAGTTTGTGGTGCCCACTAGTCTGGAAATAGACTATCTGATCAGATACGAAGGATTGGATAGTTTTGGCCTTCAATGATACAAGATTATGTTAATTTCACAAAGAAGTGTCATTCATTCCATGTACATGCCAACTTCATTCATCAACCCCCATAGTTGCTTCATACAGCTAAATACTCGTGGCCATTTGCCACATGGGGAATGGATGTGGTGGAGCTTACCCTTTAGCTACAGCCACCCACTTTAAGTATATTCTTACTGCTACTGACTTCTTTTTCAAATGGGTAGAGTCAATACCTCTCAATGAAGGTAGTTCTAAAAGCATTGTTAGCTTCATAAAATCTAACATCATTACCAGATTTGGTGTCCCTCATACCATATTGATAGATAATGGCACCAACTTCTGTTCATCTGAGGTGAAGAAGTTGTATCAAGAATACAACATCAAATCCAATCATTCTTCTCGGTATCATGCAACAACCAATGGCCAGATATAATCCTTCAGCAAGACTCTTTCAAACATACTGCAAAAGATGGTGGATAAAGATAAGAAGTCATGGCCTGATAAACTCTTTCATGATTTATGGGCTTATAGAACCACCACCCGCACTACAACACGGTCAACTCCATATTCATTGGTATATGGAATGGAAGTAGTCTTACCTATTGAGGTTCAACTACCCTCGCTCAGAGTAGCTATTTGTGATCAGTAATCTACAAATGAACAATATCAAAAGTGATTGGATGAATTGGAAAGGTTAGATGAGAAAAGGTTGTGCACCCTGCACCACTTGGAAGTCTATCAGAATCGAATAGCACGAGCTTTCAACAAAAAAGTTTGTCGTCATTCATTCATTCAGGGAGAATTGGTATTGGTTCTCAGAACTACCATGATACCAGGAAAGAAACCTCCCAAACTTGAGCCAAAATGGGAAGGACCTTATTCAATACATAAGGTATACTCTAATGGAGCATATTCTTTAATCTGAATGGATGGAGAACTCATCACTACTCCAACCAATGCTAGATTTCTAAAGAAGTATTTTGTGTAGTAAATATACATTCTAACATCCTAGCTGTAAGACTTTAAACTACATAGTCCCTTATGTCTAGCAAGACTTTAAACTTCACTGTTACGGTCTATGAATATGAACTTAAACTATTTGAATTTCCCCCATCGTCCAATGTGACGTTAAACTATGACGTCCTAGATACATGATGTTAAACTGTACAGAACTCTTTTGTCCCCTATTTCATCCTCACCGCATGACGTTAAACTGCACAGAATCATCTTTTCACATTTTTTCACTTTATTCCTCACTGCAAGACTTTAAACTGCATAGTCTCCCTCTTTTCATCTAACACGATGTTAAACTGTGTCCCCATAATTCATTTTTAATTGAACTACGCAGACTTTGATCCTTGCCTTCTAGGCTGGGTATGTAGGCAGACTCCCAAGGTTCAATCCCAAATCCAATCTCTTCACGTTGGTGTATCTCCATCCCACATGACGTTAAACTATAAAAGTCCCTAATTCTTCCTACATGATGTTAAATTTTACATCATTAGGTTTGTTGTTACCTCTTGTTTCTCACATCGAGTATGACTCACGTGAGCTTAGAGTAAGCTTCAAACATAACATTCTCTATGGGCCGCTAACTATGCATAAGTCCTAACATTATCTTTGGTTTGTTCTCAAATACAACTTAATCACCAATTCATTTTAAATTGAACTACATGGATTTTGATCCTTTCCTTCTAGGCTGGGTATGTAGGCAACCTTCAAAGGTTCAAACCCAAAACCAATCTGTTCACATCAGTTCACCTCCATCTCATATGATGTTGATTCGTGAAGCCACCCCTAGAATCAATATCTTTACATTGGTTCACCTTTGTCCTCGTTATATGACGTTAAACTATATAGTACTTTTGTCCCGTACGATAATAAACTACAACATTATTTGATATCCTCACCTAAGAGGGAATCATCATTGACATTGATCTCTAATCATGTCATATTTCAAATACTACGTGTATACATGGTAGTGCCCAATCCTTTTATCTTGGGTCAAATAATCATTGCACTAAATTCCCCTTTCACCCTTCATATGTACGAACCATATCTGTACATAGGGTATTTCAAGAACTACGTGGGCTTGATTCCCATCCTTATGGCATACATAGGAACGTTCGAGCATCCCTCGAATCCAGCACCAAGTCTTTTTGGCCTAACCCCAAATTCCACTTTCAGTCCCCTGGCTGAAAAGTCCCTATGAAAACACACACTGTGTATTCATTATTATGGTCCAAGCTCGATGAACCTAAACTAAGATCTTTCATACTTTTGTCCCACATGAAATTAAACTGTATTTCAAGAACTACGTATGGATTGATTCTCATCCTTATGAGATACGTAGTGAAGTCCGACGTCTCAATTCAGGACCCAGCCACAACATGATTATGGTTAGCATTGGTCTATGTATCTCTTTCATGCATTGGAAAATACCAACTTTCATGTATCACACTCCTAACCTTAAATATTTTCAGATCTCCATAACCCTTTTTCTTGAATTCTGGTCACAAAATGTCTGATACCGAGGAATTCATTTTCCTGACTATGCAGCACGTGACCTTAGGCGGCCTTGCATAAAGAAGTCTATATAACGGCCATGTTATCCAAAGATGCTATTATTTTACTATGCATCCAATGCTCTTAGGCGGACCTTCATAATTCGACCCCCTAACGGGTTTGTCAAATAATGGTAACTTCATTCTTGGGAAGAAAACCTCTTATGTCCTTATTGGTATTATCAAAAATATGTAGGGATCTACAAAAATATACATCCTTAATATATTTTTATCATACTCTTTCTCATGATTTGAAAGTATTCAAGTCTATGGTTTATATTCCACTTCCCTACGTTTGGGTCAGGCCTTCGTAGGAGTGTTATTCATACAGTTCTTAGACAATCTTGTTTAGAAATATTTTCTCTATGTTCAATTACCTCTTTCCATAAAGCAAACTTTATACTTTGGAAAATTTTAATCTCCATAAACTTCCACTGGCTTTTAGAAGTAGAAAAGAAAATTTCTGAGAGTTCTTTTGTCGGAATATGCATCATGTGCCCTTAGGCGGCCTTGCATAAACAAGTCTACATAACGGACCTGTCAACCAAAAGATTCTATTATTTGACAATGCCACTAATTCCCTTAGCGGCCCTGCATAATTCAATCCCCCTAATGGGTTTGTTAAATAGTGGTAACTTCACTCCAAGGGAAATACTTCTTCTAATTCATCTTAGTCCTTTTTTATATCATTCCTCAGATTCAAAATTTCTTAAGTCATAGTTTACATATTTTCCCTCATACTTGAGTATAGTGATATGTTTTCAGATAAGTTTTAAAGGAATTGAGTCAATATCAATTCATTTAGTCAAAGCTATTTCGACCTTAAACATTGTCCTTTTTATGTCTGACATGCATGACTTTAAACAACCCACAAAATACAAGGGAACTCTAAACAAAATTCAAGTCCCAGCTCACTAAACATACATTTTGTATGATTTAGGTAACATTGAGAAATGAAAAGATTCAAAGTTTGTAGGATTATGTTTTATATAATCCTAGAAAAAATCAAACTATCCTTACTAGGACCATTGGACTAGGTAAAAATTTAAATCAAGTACCAAAAGAATGTTGGTACAAATGATTGAAGATGAAAGTGTTTTTCATTGATACACAAGAGTTAGAAGGACATCCATATACTGGAGTCTCTTCTCTTTTTCAAGAATTACAAAAGGCTTTCAACATAACTCTTCATTCGCTTCACAGCATCACAAACCTCATCTGCAGCCACCTGGAATTCATTCATTCAACTGGATACAATAAGAGATGCAGTGATGCCATCTCTTCTTGGAACAATTGTAAAAGAATGTTCTTGAGTGCGGTTTGAGAAAATTTTCTTCTGATCAAACAATGACTCTGTTTCGGTCCAAGTGACATGGAAGATGGATACATGGATTTAAGAATGGAGCATTGGAAGTTAAGATCTATTTGGGGAGAGTACTCTTTTTAGATATTGTTCTAATGTCATCTTCTCTCCACCAACCGGAAGTGGAAAACACACCAGCCCATTGTTTTCCATTTTCATATATGTAAGGAAATGGAATGGATGAAAAATTTGAAAGTTCACACCATTGTTGTTTCTCTTAATTCACAACATAACCAAAATATAGGGGTAGTAGTGCAGCTACATCTCAGGTATTTAATTCTTCAGCTCTAAGATGGTAACTTCTCACAGATGACCATAGCCATAAAAAGGCAGATAAATGCTCTGGGGGAAGTCACGATGATACTTCTTCAAATAATTGGCCAAATCCAGGAGAGTGCTATCACAGATGATATAGTAATCATAGACAATGATGCTCATCATATCATCAATTCACTTGCTATCCAGTTCATCAGCCATTTCGATTCTATTGGGAGCCATTGAATCTGCCCAAAAGTTGAATAAATTAACTCTTAAATGGGATGATTTTTTCATAAAATTTTTGAAGGAATTCGAAAAAATGGCTATGGCATTAAGGCACCCAAGTATGGATGTGTCGCGTAACTATGTATATGTTGCGCAAGTGTGGATTTTTCACACAAGTCTTTGGAACGCAAGTATCACCGCGCAAGTCCAAATACCTCTACAGCAGCGCGGCAGCTAAAAAATAGCAGAAAACGGGGTAAATTGCACAATGGAAGCAACTTGCGTGGTGAGAGCTCGAAAATTTGAAAGTTGATGCTTTGCGTGAGTAATGACCGTGTCTATATAGGACAGGACGCACCCCTGCACGCTGCAGCCTACGCGCCGGAGCCAGCGCGACTCCCACTTGCGCACCACAATCTGTGTGCTCAACACTTGTGTACCACTTTGTCTTTGGTTCTCTCATTTACTTCAGAGTCAAATCCCCTTTTCTCTCCGGATCTAACTCTGATGGGGGACTTTTGTTGACACCCCTTTCCATCACAGAGTCCAAACGAATGAAAAGGGGAATACCTGAGCCCAAAGTGATTCATCCTTTGAAGAAACCTCAAAATTTGGAAATGGTATGAACATGGATTCACTTGCCCATGGGTCGCGCAAGTTCCATGAAGGTCGTGAAAGTATACTTGTGCGCCACTCAGTGGTCGCACAGGTGACTTGCGCGACCTATATGAATTTTTCACAGGGTCTTCTACAGCCTATAAATACCCCCGGTGGGCCCCCCATTTGAGGAGGATATTTTCCAGAAACTCAGATTTTAGCTCTCGTAGCCCTAGTCTCTTCTCAAAGCTTCCAAACACTTATAAGGTAATTTCTTACCTAGAACGGAAGATCTAAAAAGGGGAATAAGTCCTAAGTGTTGAAACTCATCAACACTTGTGCGCCTAAGTGGCCATCCCTTAAGGGAAATGGCCACACTTACGTGCCGCTTTACTCCTTCAACAGGACTTGCGTGCCACTCTTCAGGAACCCTCTAGGGATATAACTAAAGTCTTGATCCTAGACTCGCCCAAGTATAACCTTAAGGGTTGACCACCGCGCATGTACCCATGTGTCACGCAGGTACACCTGCTTGACCAGGACTTGCGTGCCCACGTAGGACTTGCGCGCCCACGCAAGACTTGCACGCCTCTTTCTTTTTGGGTGCCCTTCCTACCCATTGTTTCCTCTCCTATGTCTATCCATATCTCCTATTCATGATTCAGCCTTTAAGACACTCCTCAAATCCATTTATGGCATGTTTTCTTGATTGGTTTCCTTATTTGAAAGGAATTCTGTGGAACATCTCTCAAAAACCTAGTGATTTACACATCTTTATGTCACTAAGGTTATAGATTTCATTCATTCAACCTTATCATTGAAAGATGATATTATCTTTAACCTGGGCCTCCTCCTCAAATGTAATCCCTAGTCCAAGTTCCCATATTTGGGAATCCTCCTTAGGAGTAAGCCCCAATCATAATTCAATGTTCCCCCCTTAATTCTAGGCATCCTTTTCAGGGGTAAGCCCAAAATTAAGAGTATAAATCTCCATAAAAAACATATACCTTTTATAGACCCTGTTCACCTGGGCATCCTCCTTATGAGTAAGCCTCAAGTCCCCTAACTTGGGCCTTCTTTTCAGGAGTAATCCCCAGTCCAAATTTCTTAAAATATGGGCATCCCCTTTAGGAATAATCCCCAAGTTCCCCAATTTGGGCCTCCTTTTCAAGAGTAAGCCCCAATCATAATTTCTCTAAACCAGTCTTAATTTACTTTTGATTTGGGCTTCCTTATTAGGAATAAAAAACCAATCATATGTCCGCCCCTAATTTGGGACTCCTTCTCAGGAGTAAGCCCCAAGTTAGAGTATCCAAATCTCCATAAAGTACATATACCATTATGGACCCTGTTTCTGGGTTTCTTCCCTGAAGTAAATCCAAATCTTCATCTATCTCGGCAGTCATACATACATAAGCCCCAAATTATTTCTCATAATTGCATCTTTTGTGGCACAATTTTATGGTTTTACCAATACGTCTTGTTTCTCACACCGATCATGACTCATGTGAGCTTAGAGTGTAAAAGTAATTATGACATCTTTCTTGGAGCCATCAATCACGCATAAACCTCATACTCCTTTACTCAGACTATGTGGGTTCTGATTCCTTCTTTAAACAAGGATATGTAGGTATCCCATCTGTGGCTATGATCCCAACTCTGAAATGATTCATTTCCTTTTGAATGACAATAAACTTAAAGTGCCTCGATGAGTGGCTTTAAAACCAGTATGGTTATCAAAATGACCAGGAGACT
Organism: Viscum album; assembly: GCA_963277665.1. NCBI lineage: Eukaryota > Viridiplantae > Streptophyta > Magnoliopsida > Santalales > Viscaceae > Viscum > Viscum album. Next base: position 936,518,380 of record OY728141.1, read on the forward strand.
TTATATAATGTTTCTAAGGACACTATTGACTAAGAATCTCTAAACAAACACAGATGATTTTCTATCGATGAAGAACCTCGAATACATATAAAGGATTCTCTAAATTCCATACATATTAATCATTGATAGTCATATATAATGGAAACCTCATTTTATACTTGGTAATGTAATAAGGGTTCACGAGTATAACTTAAATCTATAAAGAGAGTTCCGGAGTAGACAATAATTCCCCTCAAAAAGGTGTGATGAGTCCGACCTCCCATCCTCTCGACCAATGAAAATTCTTAAGCCTCATCAGTTCACAACTAATGAGCACCTATGTTTGGAATGTAGGTTCAAATGGATGTAGAATCATTGGATGTTTCCGGTTCTACGAACAAACCCGTTAGAAACTGCTTGGAACATTTGAACCTTAAACCAGTGAGGTCATCCCCGATTCTAGAGGAAACACATACCCATTGTATGGTAAGAATTTTTCTTTCCTTTGGTAAATTCTTTTCTAGATATTGGGAGAAATTTATATATATTCCGTATTCTAAAAATACCCCTGGTATCATTACCATACAATAGGCCTTTAATAGTGCTAAAAATGGCCTTTGTGAGTGCTTGAGGAGCGCTAAATACCAGAGTGAGATTAAAAGACATTATATGTTATCAATGATTTTATTTAGTCCTGATAAACATTAATTTATCAGAATTTTTCAAAGAACTGATAGGGGACACAGTTATCAGTACTTTCAGAAGTGATGATAAAGTGTCATATTATAATGTACTATAACAACACACCATATAACTAGTGTTGTGTGCTATTATAGAACACTGTACCACTAAAATCACCACCATATATCAACAAAATAATGTCGCTGTATAGCATTTAAACAAAATGAAATATAAAACACAAATACAAGAAAAAAAACTATACTATATAAATTTAAAACATTAGTTTATATAATTACATAAGTATGAAATATTACATACATTCAGAACATCAATGTTATTTTGTCTTTTGATCCTGAACTCAACTCATTATATTTCCAAAGAAATCAACCCTTCTCAAGAAAAATAATTCACCCTTATATGAAAACAAATATTATGTTAGTAATAATATAAATAAATAAATTAACAGAAACTATTAATTTTAATATAAACATTTAGTCATACCAGGAACACTGTGTATCAGATTGAGTTTTGGTTGATTATTACAAATCACACCAGTTAATGTTAATATTAAAGAATTATATATAAAAAAATTAACACAATATGTATAATAAAATCCCCATAGGCGTTGCCTAGTGGCTATATGAGTGACACTTTTTGAACTAAAATGTTTATTTTAAACTGATAACAGACACTTTGAGTCATACTAGTAAAATCATGTATCATATAGAGGTGAGGATGAATCTTACACATCAAAAATGACTTAGGGATCTTTTTTGTAATGTATTAAAACAATCATTATGTGTTTTCTCAATTTTTAGTAAGCGAGTTGTATGTTTTTCTAAAATTGATGTTAATTTTAATTTAAAAGATAGACTTAGAGTCACACCGGTCACATTGTGGATCAGATTGAGAAAAAGATGATTCCTACACATCTCAAATCACTTATAAATCATTTTCATATGGTATAAAAAAATTCAAATGCATTTGATCGATTTTGAGTTGGTCAACTATCCATTTTACTAAAATTGATGTCAATTTTAAATAAAAAGACAGATATTGAGTCATACTGGTCAAAATGTGCATCCGATTCTAGCGAGGCCAATTCCTATACTTCTCAAATGATTTAGGGATAATTTTACTAATGTATAAAAACAATATGAATGTGTTTTCTTGGTTTTGAGTATGTCACTTTTCTTTTTTACTAAAATATCATTTTAAATTAGAAACACACACTTTGACTCATACTGATCACAAAGTGTATCAGTTTTATGTAAGACCAATTACTACACTTAAACATTACTTATGAATATTTTTCCTAAATTATCATGATAATCCTATCATGTTTGGCCGGTTTTAGTGACTGATATTTTTTGAACTAAAATGTCCTTTTTAAACTGATAATGGACACTTGGGTCATACCAAGAACATCATGTATTATATTGAGGTAAGGATGATTCTAACAAGTAAAAAATGACTTATGGATAATTATTATAATGTATCAAAATAATATTAATTCATTTTATTGGTTTTGAGTAGGTAAGTTGTCCATTTTACAAAAATTGATGCCAATTTTAAATAACAAGATTCACTTTGAGTCATACGGGCCAAACCATGCATCAGATTGAGGTGAGTCCAATTCCTACATGTTTAAAATGAATTATGGATAATTTTCATATTGTATCAAACCATTATGAATTCATTTTCTTAGTTTTGAGTATGTCACATTTCTTTTTTGTAAAATGTCATTTTAAACTAGAAAAACACACTTTAACTAATACTAATCACATCATGTATCAGTAAGATGTGACATGTATTCTCAAACATCCCAAATGTATTATGAATAATTTGGATTAATTATCAAGAAAATTAGGGTGTGTTTGATTGGTTTTCAGTGAGTGGCATTTTTGAACTAAAATTCCCTTTTTAAACATATAACAGATACCTGGAGTCATACCGGGTACATCGTGTATCAGATTGATGTGATTCTAATTCTTACACATCATAAATGACTTATGGATAAATTTAATAAATTATAAAATCAATATGAAATTTTTTTCTATGTTTTGAGTATTTCAGTTGTGGTTTTTACTAAAATTAATGTCAATTTTAAATGAAAAGAATCACTTGGAGTCATATCGGTCACATCATGTGTCATGTTGAGGTGAAAATGATTCTTACACATCTCAAAGTCTCAAAAAAATCCAAAATACCAATGTTAAAATATATTAATTTACTTTATTTTTTGATCTTCCAACACTATATAATGAAATCAACTTAAAAATAGTAGATAAATGATGACAAGATTAATTAATTAGGTAACATGGATTCACCTTTTCACGATGGTTGTATTTATTAATGATCCATTTCCTTGTTTTCATTATATTAGTTTCAATATTGAAGTCTAGTATCTCCTAAGTATGAGAAGATTAAAACAAACCACCCTACTCAATCAAAAGAATTCACCTATATAACAAAACAAATATTATATGAGTAATACTAAAAAGAAATAAATAAATCAGATATAAGAAAAAATAAATTAATTATATGGAAATTTATTTTACTGCACAAATATCAAGATTACCTATGTGATTGAGAAATTGATGGAACATGATGGGAAGTGATAAATGTAAACACTGCACGGGTGAAAAGGTTTTGAGGGAGAAAAATTTTGTGGATGTTTTGTTGTAGAAATGCATGAAAGACGGAAAACCGACCCCAACTGAAACTAAATAATCCACATGTATAATAAAACAATTATTAGTCATTAGAAATAAAAATAAATAAATTAAACATAAATATGAAAAAATAAATTAACTCTATAGAGAATTATTTTACTGTGAAAACATTAGGATTACATCTGTGATTGAGAAGAGGTAGTGTCATTGCTCTTCATAAAAGGGCAGTAGAGAGAACATGAAAGAAAGTAATAAATGAAACACTACATGGGTGAAATTTTTTTGAGGGGTAAGAGGTACATGGATGTTTTGGTGTAGATTGATATGAATTATGGACTGTCCACCCCAACATGAACAAAAGAATCCACCTGTATAAGAAAACAATTTTTATGTGATTAATACTAGAAATAAATAAATAAACCATAAATATTAAGAAACACATTAATTATATGGACAATGATTTTACTGTAAAAAATCTATATTACCTCTATGATTGAGTAGAGAACCCATTATTTCTCTTCCTATAAAGTAATGAAATATTGATAGAAATATTCTAAATTAAATAAAATCTATGAAGAATAATGAAAATTAAATCAAGGTTCCATTATAATTTTTTTTAGTAAAATAGAGAAAGTGTATCGTAACATTACCTTTACATCTTTCCAAAGGGTTTCCATCATTATATTTTTTTTCTAAGGGATTGAAAAAATCATCTTGTGAGGTATACATTGTTTTCATGAGTAGTAAAATATTAAATTTATATTAAATTTATTCAAAAGAAATCATATAACATTATGTGGAAAAAATACTATATTTAAAAACACTTTAACCTTCTCATTGAACTCTCTATATTTATTTAAAATTTTTAAGGGATTTTTTTCCTCTATCAAGAATCTAAATCCACTATTTTTGTTCCCCTCTAACGTACATGACATATTATATAGTGGGGCCAATATGAACTGAATGTGATCTTATAATGAAAGCATCATCCTCGATTGATTTTTCATCTGAATTGAAATTTGTTTTAGTCACCATCAAGACAATCGATCAATTAATTTTTTTCTAGAACTGGGATATAAAATACATGCAATGCTTGTGATTCCATTATGAACAGATCAACTTTTTCCCCTTCCACACTAAAATTCACCTTTTTGAAGTCCATTTCATCATATTTCACTACACTGATATTTTCAAACCATTTTCAATGGAAAATATGCAGTAGAATGTTTTTTATAATCCAACTTGTATATCTATTCAATAAAACAAAAATATGAAATATTTTCATATTTTGGATTTATATCCTTAGAAATAGATATGTACATCACTTCAGCCACAAGCATAACACCACTATTTTGCATTGTACTACAGTCATCGTGTTCTTTTGTATAGAAAGTTAAACCATTGATTAAAAAACCAAAGTAATATATAACCTTTTCATTTAGTCCCCTGCATATACATTGAAGTCGTTCGACTATTGAATTCATATTTCTATATAAATCCTTATAAATTTGATCTCAATACCTTCTTATAAACTATTGATTATGTGTATTTCATATCCATCCTCCATCATTGGATGGATTCAAATATCTATGAATTTATTTATGGGCTTCATTGTATGGATCATCATATTCACTATTATGTAAAATGGTAATGTGTGATTTATCCCACACTATAAATGTAATTATAACAACAACTCTTCTGAAAATCCATTCTCCCATAATTAATTTGATCTGATGAAACTTTAGGAGATCGATGCTTTCATCATCTGATAGTTAAACAGTACATAATTCATTATATTCTTCAACAATATAACATTCTGTAACACAACATTCTAGTCAACTTTCATTCTTGACATACCATTTCAAAATATTCATATACCATTCAATGAGGTACATCTATCTCTAATGGTCAAGACCATATAGTTGAACCTCTCTAAATAAGTAAACCATCAAGAGGACAATTATATCAATGAATTATGGTGGAAAAAACATCTCTAATTTATATAATGTGACTTAAACCCCCTTATTCATGATGGGAAACTTCATTGGGTCTATAAATTTACTACATATAGACTTGAAAAAGAAGTAGAGTGTTGTTAATATATGTCATACATTTTGAGGTAGAATGCAATGGAAAGAAACAGACATAAAATATTTCATCAAAACATGATAGTCTTTTGAATTTAGTTCTTGTAAGATAAAATTTTTCATTGACACGACATTCTAGATATTTAATGAATATGCTTCTGTAACTTTTAAACTATCGAGGAAAAGGAAAAATTTCAATTTTTTTCTATCTAAATAGAGTGTTAGATGCAGGAGGAAGCAAATTCCAATTTTTAACCTTCATGGGTTCCAACTCATCCAAAATCCGCATTTCAATCAATCCAATCCTAGCCTTAATTCATCCCTCATTTTCCCAAGAGCATTTAGTAACGTTTCAATAACACTATAAAATACATTTTTTTTCTATATTCATGGCATCAAGAAAATTTATACAATAAAAACAATTAAAATATGATAATTCAAAGAAAATTGATCTCTTCTTCCAATATGATTTTGTATGATTTTTCAAAAATGATTTACCAAAAAAAAATGTTAGTATATTTTACATTATTGTACATTTGATCTCTCTTTACTAATGACAGTGTTGTACCTTATTCGACATTCCCATAGAATTATGTCATCTATGATCAATATTTATATCATCGAGGTAAAATTTATGATGTCCTAAAAAAACTACCTTCAAGGAATGTTTTAAATAAACTAAGTATGTGAGTTTTTAACAAATGGGACACCCCAACATTCCTTGAATTTTATAGCCTGGTAAATTTCCCTAATAGGGGAAGACATTTGTCATCCCATACAACATAGCCCTGAATGTGAATTATTCACTTCTATGAGAATCAAAAATTGTAACACTTGTACCCCATATAAATTTTATAACCTTGATAAATAGATCCATATAGACATCAATATCATTACTGAGTTTATTTGGTCTAGATATAAGAAGAGACAACCTAATATATTTGTGCTTCATGAATAACCATGGTGGAAAGTCATAATTTACCAACACGATGGGACATGTACTATGAGTAATAATCTATACACAAAAGGAATTTATTCCATCTATAGATAACACTTGAAAAAGGTTTCTCAACTCATTTCTAAATTTAGGATACCCGTAATCAATTTTCTTCCACCGATGGGAATATGCTAAATGACATATTCCCCCATCTTTAATTATTGTATCTGAATGACATGCCAATTGTTTAACAGTTTCCTAAAATCCATATTGTCTTCTAAATAATGTAATGATAGGAAATTACCATACCTATTTTCAAGTACATGGTTTATTTTCCTTTAAGTACATGGTTAATTTTTTGATGTATATGATAGGAAAATACATGAAAATTTTCTCACTCATTTTTCATTTATAAGTGATTCATGGTCCTTTAGAAACAGTATTCAATCATTTGGATAAGCATGTATTTTCTTAGAGATCATTCCAATTGAATATAAAATTTATTTAGCATCATATGTTGGACATATATGTTCATTTTCATTTAGTATCATATCACTCAGGATTCAAAGTAGTTTTATAAAACTAGTGACACTTCATCTTCTTCCAACTTTTAAATTATATAACCTCACTATATCTGACAAAGTTGTATATTTAGTACAACTAGTATACAATGGTGTCTTAGAACAACTATTTCTCTTCACAATTTTTTTTGGAAAATCCTGACATTTATCTTCAATTTCCATTGCTAATCATTCCATGCGTTCTCCATCATCATTTACACTAGTAATCATATCAAATGATCCATACACCATAGTATCATCACAATTGGTGTCCACATTTAGTTTTTTCATATGTTTATAATAACATTTAAAGATTTGATCTATTCCATATAACAAATCAAATGTTCTTACAAATCCTCAAGACTAATTTTTCTTAAATAAAAATAATGTAAACACAAAAAATGGATTCGAGAAGGGCCTAAAACAAGATCTATTGAAAACATGATGAACTATTTAACTCCAACTTCATACAATTTTTAATAAATATTAGCGTGCATCCATTTTCAATTTATATCCATCCTAATGGGTTCGTAAAATATTAATTTAGTACATTAAATATATAAATATGCATAACATATTCCTTATCAAATGTGAAAGTTGTAGTCAATTCTAATAAGGGAAACCCAAAATTTGGTTGTTTACAATATGTTCAGAATTCTTTGAAGAAAATGAGTAATTTAATTTAAGAAAATAATTACTCCACTATGGTAGGTGATATCCTCTGAATTAATTTAATAGTAAAAGATGTATAAAACATTCATCCTCATCAATTCATCTCTCATATATTTATCATTACATTTTTTTTGTTTGACACATATCCTCTATCTCTTATGGACATGTACCTATGTTTCTTGAAATAATCTAAGTAGTAGTCATCCATGGGATTACTAATGCCTAGAGTAGTAAAAGTAACATATAAAAGATGGCGGATAGGTATTAAGAAAAAAAATTTCAATAATAAATATTCAGGAGATGAAGTTGATGAGGATGATTGTTATTTATAAAAGACATGAGGGATGAGTCTCAAGAAAAAATTGCAACAATAACTATTTTTTGACACACATCCACCCTTTCATAAATACCCTAAACAATTGAAAATATAATATTGGAAATTAAGGAGTAATGAGAAACCCAAATATGATAAAAAAGAATAATAAAGTCTCATTCAATAAACTAGAAGATATAAAAATGTATTGAAAAAGCATTTTAATAAATAAAGAGTTATTTCATATACATGGATGGTACTCAGAGATTCCAAGGGGTGGAACCAATTCATGTTGGCCTAAAATGATGAATAATTAAAAATAATTTCTAATATATAGAATTTGAAAACCTCCATTCTATTTTTTGGAACAAGTGATGTAACAACCTAAGGTATAATTACATTTAATATTAATGGTATATCAAATACTTGAAAACATATCAGAACTCTTAGGATGACATATCACCACACGAATCCATCCCAAGGAGTCTTGGGAAGTCATCACATCAGATCTACTGATCTCAAGGATTCTAGGGAGGCCATTCAATACACATTGACCAATACTTTAGATTCTAGGGGGTCTATAAAGAAGTTGGAATAAATAAATGATACCCATAAAAAAATAACACAAACAATAGAAAAAACACCAACCCTTGCAACATCTATTTAATTTACAATAGACTCTACCAAGATGGAATGACTCCTATGAGGTCACATTTTCTAAGTGTAATACCCTTACTTCAATCATAAATTTTAGTGGAATAATAAAATTATCAAATCTATAAAACATCACTCTCTATATAAATTATCTAACACAAAAAATATGAAAATAACTTGTCATTTTAATATGCTTGGAATTAGTTTGATAGGATACACAACCACCATCATGGAAATTGATATATAAAAAATTATATAGATGGTGTAAAATTGGATGGGAATTCAACCAAATAGTTAATTCACCAATTTATCCATAGAAAATAAATCATAATTCATCCAGACATTAACAAAAAAAATTAATAGCTCACAAATCCCCTACGTTAATTAACAGATACAACTGAGAATGAAGGAGTTGCTCATATGGAATGGGAGTAAAGCTAGGAAGGCTCATAGTATAGGTGCTTCACACTCTAAAAATTCCAATCATCAAAATAGACTACTTACACTTCCAAATCCCCAAAATGGATAACAAACCACACTCACTATTTCAAAACAGCCTCCACCACTACTAGAACCGTTGATGTTTGTCACCCCGACTTCCCCAAGAGAAAGTAGATAAAGACTTACATTTCAGAGAAAGTAGAAAAATACTTACATTAAATCCTTGGATTCCTTCAACCCTTAAATCGTTTGAGCCTTGAATTTGAGCTTTGGATTTGTTTGAGCCTTAATTCAAAACCCAATTTTAGCTTCGACTCATCAAGGATGAGCGCCAACAGTGGGTGGATCCCATGGAAAGTTTCTGATATCGTGACGGGTTTGTTACTAGTTATGATTTTTTAAATAGATTATGACAATATTATCAGCACTTCCAAAAAATCACTGATAATGATAGAGATTTACTAGCACTAAAAAATCCTTGATAATTTTCATCTTTCATAATGTTAATGTTTTAGTGCTGATAAATTATTCTTTTATCATCTCTTATTACTTAAGTGATGATAAAGGATTTATAATTATAATTATAAATAAAAAATTGTGTATATATATAAAATAAATAAATATATATATATAGTTAATATATTGTCAATTTATTTATATTTATTATAATTTTAAAATTATTTAATTATATAAAAATTTATTTATAATTATATAGCTATTTTTTAGGAAATAAAATTTATATCATTATATTAATTTTTAAATATGTTTATTAAATATATATAAATATAAATATAGTAAATATATTCATTATTTAAATAAATTCATTATAAATTTAATAATTCTTTAAATATTTATATCTATTTATTTAAAATTATATAAATAATATTAAAAACATATTTTTTTTATTTATAATTATAAATATATAAATGTATAAATATACTAAATGTATAATTATAAATATTTTTATTTATAAATATTTTTTTACTAATAGATTTTTAACATTATCGTCGAATATCTAATCTTAATTACGTGCATGTTAAAAATGAGTGAAACTGAATAAAATAAAATTAAGTACAAAAACAATATTAAAAAACGGATAAGTTTTGTGTGCATGATTTGTATATAAAAATTCATCGTCTTTGTAGATGTGAAATCAATATAAAAGACATTTTATCTTTGTTAAATTGAAAAATCAAAAGAAATTAAATTATGTCCATTACTCTATGCTATTAGTTAGTATTTTTAATTCATATTATTTTTTAATTATAAACCATTATTCACTAAATATAAGACTATTTAACGTAACTAATAAATATTTTTTATTATATAATTCATATTTATATTCATTCATATATATATATATATGTATGTATTTAATATAAACTATTTATTAACATTATTAATAATTATCTAATTAAAAAATGCATATTATTTTTATCAAATTACTTATTGTTAAATTTCATTTGTCTAATTTTGATTTTTCATATATCTATATATTTAATATGTACTATTTATTATCATTTATAATTTATATATAGTATACCCAATTTATTCAATTTTATCAATAAATTTTTAATTAGTAATATTTGAAATGTATTTTTTAATAAATTCAAATTTTATTTTTTATTTATTTAATTATTTCATTTTCTTTAGAACATTATCCACGCTAAAATAGAACTGATAAAAAATTCATTCATGAACAATAAAAATAATGTGTTGATAAAGGGAATCTTTTATCTATGGTAATAAAGAGTATTGTTTATCAGCCCTATTAAATAAAGCACTGAAAAAGGTAACATGTTATCAGTACTAAAAAGCGTTGATAGAGGGTATATTTTTTCAGTGATGAAAATAAGCACTGATAAAAGGTAGAATTTATTAATGCTTTTTGTATCACTGATAAAAATGAAATTAATCAACACATTTTGCTAGAACTAATAAAGGTCACCACTTTTAAAGGCCGGTTTTGTAGTAGTATATGTCGAAATGAGAAGTGGGTGGGGGAAAACATAATGCGTATGTTGTCCCAGGCCAAATTTCTTCTCATAAGAAAAATATTCCCTTATTCATCTACCAGAGAATACTCTTCTTGATTTGTCCAACATGGAAACTTATTGACTATTTTTTAATACGTAGTGGGGCTATAAGGGGTATCATCAGTATGTGAATGGTCAGGGGTGGATTAGAGGATGAGAATTTCCCCATTCCATCTCCTGGTTGATAATGAATTTCTTTTTTCCATTGATAATTTTTCTAGCATATCTATCCCCATATTTCAACATTCCTTATAGTATGAGGGATTTTTTTCTTTGACTCAACAAGGGGAGGACCTTCTTGTCGATATGAAATGTTACTCTAGGGAGGAACTTCACATCGACTGCTATTTTGGTAAGGACGACCAACATATATTAATTTATGAATGCAAAGAGAATTTACATAGTGTATACCCTGGGGAGGACCTTTAGGGAAGACAATAATAAGGGGAGGGTCTTCTTACTGAAATATGGTGTCAATGTGGGGAGCATCTTTGCATCGTATTCCATCTTGGCGAGAATGAACATCAGGCATCGATGTCCGACTATATGTATAATTTATATAGAGTATACCCCATGGAGGACCTTTAGGATTGATGGCATCAAGGGGGGACTTTGTGATGTTTGATCTTTTGGCCAAGAGGAGGGCTTCCGCGACGCTCCTCATGAGATAATCTCTTGTGATCAATCATTCTTTCAAATAATGTAAGCATCCATGGTAGATGTTTTAGGGAGATCCTCAAAAACTAATGGTAACAATGTTGTGGGTAGGGCCTTCGCAACTACTACTTTCCACTTCCATAATTTGGTATCAAATTAGCAGAATCCTGAGTCATCGTTGATAGGTGTTCGATGGCATCAAGAACATTAACTTCAAGTACTGGAGTGTCATGAATCTTCTCTTCACTTTCTAGCCAACACTAGAATAATTTATTTTTTGGTAATCTCTTTCAGGTGACTGGGGCTGCTTACTGTATGTGATGACCATCATATATGGGTTCCTATTCAAGTGCATCTTGTAGTGTTACTGGGATATGCCGGAAAGCATCTTGAATTCATGTAGGGATATATGGATTCCCTGGAGAAACCACTGAAGTGGACCATTGTCCCCTAGATGTAATGAGTATTTGTTTATGATCCTATTCTAAATATATCAAGGAACACTAATGAAGACCCTCCTATATGGGAAAAGGGATGCATGTCTACCTGTGGATGACCACACAACTATGTGGATGAGTCATCCCACTTAGGGAGGTATGATTGTGGGCTTGAATCCTTTAAATTTCTATAGATGTTATTACATATTGTCATATCTACAGGATATGGTCAGGAATTAATATCTGATCCTCCACCATTACTAAGATTTGTTGAGATGCTTCCTTGGTAGGAACAAGAACATATCCCCACTCTGGTGTGTAATAAAAAATATGTGCCTACTCTGGTCCTCCATTTCTATAAAGTAAGTACTGATAGTTCTCCAGTTTAGGGGAAGAGATATGTGTCTTCCACTAATTTAAATCTGGGATAAACCAGATACTTTTTCTAATTATCATCATATTTGACTGATGAGCTTGAAAAGAACAAGAATGGGTTTGTGTTTTCTCATTGGTTTCCATCATTTCTTATTGATGGGATAGATATGCATCCATTATAATTTGACTCCGATTTTATTGGGCTTCCACCATATTTGACTAGAAGGCTTCACATTTGTGAGAAGGTATTTTCATCTACTAATTTTTTTTGTATTTGATTGATGATCATAGTGTGTAATAGCATGAATTTACATTAGCTCATAGTTTTTTCCACCCTATTTTATAAACATAATTAATTTTAGAGAGAAGTAATATACTTCTTCTCATAGTAATCCACTGTGTATTAATTATGGGATTTATATGAATTTGTATGGATATGTGTCTATCTAAATTTCCCCACCATATTTTCATAGATGGCTTCTTCAGCACAAATAAGGATAATGGATTGTTCTAGTTGTGTTATCAACTCCCTTTTACCAATTTCCCTAGGGACCTGGGTCTATACGTATTCATCTAGGTACCTCATGTTTGTATCCTCTTAATGGCGAGGATGATGGAGTGCAAGACATTAGGAGTGATGATTTATGATATGGGCCATTGGGTGGGACCCCTGTATTGCTGGTATGAAGTTGTTTGTGATGACTCCATCGGAATCCCTAATACAAGGGAGGAACTCATTGTCGCATTTTGGGGATATGCTCTCAAATCAGTTGGAGACGGCTAGTAGGGTCATCTACTTCTAGACTGATGACCATCACTAGGTGGATGGATCGCATGGATTCATGGACAAGAGGGCCCACCTTTCTAGCACTAGGATGGCGAGAGTACCATTCCATTTTTACTCCATAACAGGTTCATTTGAAATCCATAGTTGATGATTTTGGGTGGGTGATGGGATCCTATATTTTTTGGAGAACCCAGCCGGTGCAGTGGCCAACATGTGTGTTTGTGAAAGAAGATGAGCTAACATTGGATTGAAGATATCTCTAAAATGATCCTGCATTATATATGAAAAATACAGACCAAAAAACCTCGTCAAAGTAGCATATAATGAATACATGAGTAATTGATTGTCCCAGTTGGCCCTATTCCACATTGGACATGGAAGGGGATTTATGATGGAAAACAATGTCATCTTACTTCAGGATTCAGGTTGGGATCACAATTTTGTTTCCCTCAAAGATGGAATTTGGGTTAGGAATGAAATTGTATGATGATGATTGGGCAATAAGTATTTTTTTATTTAGTTAAGGATATTACACAGTTAATTATTTCATGCCACGTAACAATTTACACCCAATATTCTTACTGAAAGGGGTTTAATTATGTTCAATTAGCAACATCGAGTATAATGGCTTCAGATAATTTCCAATAGTTTCATTCATGGAGACTGAAATGCCCAATGTATCTCGTACCCTTGATTACTCTTGGACCTACTTTCCAAAGCCTAGAGTTCATTGGGAAACATGGCCAATGAAACACAATAACTAACATTTGATGAGAGGATAGGAAGTCAGGATAATCAAACCCTTTTTTGGGGAACTATTTACAATTTTGAGATTGTCTTATAGATTTAAGATATTTTCATGAATCCTTGGTTCATTTTCAAGTATGTATATGCAGATCACCCTGAATTAAAGATCAATCATGAATAAGAATGGGTTCATAGTCATCTGTATGTATATGAGGTTCTCCGTCAATAGAGGGATATTTATGTATATAAGGCTCTCCATCAATGGATCTCATTTCGTATAGTTATAAGAGACTCTTTGGTTATTTATTAGGATTACACTGGTTTTAATCAACACCATTGGGTGCTCTATAGTTTACCATCATCCAGGGGGGATGGCCGTCATTTTGATATTAGGATTGAGTCTATAAGATGGTATTCCTTTGTATCCTTTTAGGAGGAATCATAACCCTATGTATTTTAGTACCAATTAATAGGGAACATATACTTTAAGGTCATGTGATGGGGACTAAACCCTGCATTTTAACGTCATGTGACAAGGATTCCCAAGAGAAAGGTGCATGGTCAAGGATTGTGTGGGACATATGCTGAGGTAGCCCAAGGGTCCCAGAAGAGATGTGGTCTCCTAGGTTGATATGACCCTACAAGGGATGATTCCGGAAGAATATTAGGGTTGTTTTGGGTGCTGGGATTAGACCTCATGTAGGATTCCTACATATACCAGTTAGTTGGGAATCAAATACAATGTAGTTTGGTCGGTTTGGGGATTACACCTTTGGGGGAGGCCCGTGTGCTTGGAGATTATGCATGGAAGTATCCTTTTGGGGGGACATGATATGGTTGGGGATTACACATGAGAGATGATTATTTGTGGGGACATGATTGGGATTTATATACAAGGGATTCATGTATGTTCTACTTCATCAGGGATGTATCCCTTTAAAGGTGCGGGGTTGGGTTTGGGGCATTCATTGTGTAGGATACCCATGTGGTGGGGCATACACATGGAAGTGGCCCATTCAGATAGAAGTTATGGATTACATCTATGGAAAATGCATATATATTTGGGTATTATTGGAACTTATATCATATAGGGGGCCAATTTGGTGATGCTTCATTGGGAATATGGCCCTTTGAATGTAGAGGCATGGTTTTGAGTCTTACACTATATACGAGGTCCATGCAGGGTTTTTTGGTTTGGGTTTACACAAGGAAGCTGATCATATGGTGTTGGACCACGTGGATGTCATGATCACCGATAACATCTAAGACCACATGAGTTCTGCTCAGTTTGAGAAATAAGAGGAATCAATAGATCTAAAGATCACAAGATTCCACTCTCTGTGCTAATGGACAAGATGTGGAAGCCCAAAGAGAGGGGGCATTGAGTGTACCCACCTTCGCTTTCCTTTTCATAGAGAAGATAGTCATATCTTATTATTAATCCTTCAATGTCCCGGGATGGAGAAGAGGTGAAGAATTTCCACCTCCCATAAGAAATAGCAGGGGATTATACTAGGAGGGATTCTCTACAATTGGTTCCAGGGAAGAGAGGAATGTCTGACACCGACCCTCATCTAAGTGAAATTCCAATGGTTCACCTAAATTACTAGAATGGGGAGGTTTGTCTCAACACACTAAGTCTAAAACCCCCATTAACATGAGAATGTAAACCCGAGTACATTTTGTTGGTATTCCTTACTGTGGAGGATACATATGTGACTCCACTTACCACTTGTATGTAAACTCGAGGGGACACACTGATATAAAAGATGACCATATCATACAGGTTAATGGAATTTGGAAGGGGCCTTGGCCTGATGTCATTAGACTAGTTCATGGAGGGGACAACATGGGGCTCGATGACACGGCAGAAGTGGGTGATGGGAGGTGAAGAGTACAACACCCTAGGATGCCAATTCCAAATAGCAATTTCTCAGACAGGATGTGGTTCCCTCTACATAGCATGTGGATATGCGGGTGGAGGTATCATCATCATAGTGTTATACTATGATTTTTGGGGTTCTTCCCACATACCATGTTGCAATGCAAGACTGGGTTGTGCCTATGTAGCGTGTTGTTATGCGGGATTAGGTTTCTCCCACGTAGTGTGTTGTTACGTGGGGTCACATTCCTCCCATGTTTATTTTTCTATGCAGTGTAGGGTTCAATCTGCATAGCATTTTTCTATGTGGGGTGATTTTACACAAAGTGGACTTCCATTTATTCCCTATGTAATTGATTTATAAAATGTTTTTTGAGTTCCCATGTGGCTTGATGATTTATTATTTCCTCCTTACTACTACTTGATAGATTTTTACCTATAGGGAATCGATGGAGAGGCTCCAGATTTTCTGTTACATCATTTCTTATATGATTTGGCTCTCACTGGTCCAGTCCCTCCATTTTTGTTCCCCCTTGGGTTTTATTAATATGGAAATGGAGGTAATGGATACTCAAATGGATTGTCTTCTAGGGTGGGCCATGGAGCTTCTTTTGTGGGATCCCAAGGAGGATTCCCCCGCCCGCGAATGACTACTCTAGCGAGGGGAGAGTTATTTTCCATGTGATAAACATGCCACCTCATCCTAAAAACTACTTAGTTCATGGGGATTCTCATTTTAATGGCATAAATCACTTTCCATCCCTAAAAATTGTCATATTTTCATTTGTAGGCAGAGACAGTACCGCCGCATCCCACGAACTATTTAGTTGATAGATATGATTGTTCACGAGGGTGAAAATCGTTGTCTGGCCCCAAAGAACATATGTGGTGGTGTTTTCAGATACCAGCGGTATGTCTTGTCGCATGCACTATTTTGTTTGCAGGGGGCTTCGCAAAGTAGCAGAACTCCAGGCAGAGCGATGGTCCGTGAGGCAATTTCACTTCGTAGGATCGATCTGTCCTTCATGTCATTGCCCACATTGAATATTTGTATTCAATTATCCTTTAGTTTTATTTCAACCCATTTTTGGTTTATATTTAATTATATGGTTCTTTTATAAAGAATTATCAGCACCTAATAGACCCTAAAACCTTAAAAATACTAAAGGACCCTAAAAACCCTAAAACCTTATAGGACCCTAAAAACCCAAAACCCCATTAAGGACCCTAAAATGACTAATGTACCATAAAAGACCCTAAATACCATAAGATCATAAAAAATTACCTTAAAAAATCTAAAAAACATAAAAACCTATGAAGACCATAAATCCATAAAGACATTAAAATACCCTAGAAAATTTAAAAATACCCTAAAACCTAAAAGACACTAAAACCATTTAAACCCCCATAAAACCATAAGAACTATAAAAACCCTAAAACCCCTTAAAGGAAAAAAAATTAAAAAATATAAAAAAAATTATAAAATAATTAAAACCTTTAAAACCCTAGGAAAAATCACACATTCCCCTATAGAAACCCTAAAAGCTGTAAAACCCCTAAAGTTATGTAAATTCCCAAAAGCCCTAAAAATCACTAAAACCCCTTAAAACATGGAAAATCCCAAGAAAAACTCTAAAAACCCCCAATTCATTAAAATATAAAACACATATAACCCCATAAAACTCCTAAAACCCTAACCCCAAAAACCCCCATACACAAAATACCCCTAAAAACATTAAAACCCCTAAACCCATTAAAAGTAAAGAAAACCGTAAAACCCCAAGAACATAAAAAACCCTAAGAACATAAAAACCCTAAAAAATCCTAAATCCTTAAAACCGTTAAAGCCCACCAAAAACTATAAAAACCCTTAAAATCGTATAAATAACCTAAAAACCCAAAAAAACCAAAAAACCCTAAAAAAATATTAAAACCAGTAATAACAAAAAAACTCTAAACCCCTAAAAACCCAAAACCCTTGGAAAATCCTAAACGATAAAAAAACAAAAAACTCCTAAAAATGCTACAACCCTAATAAAAACACAAAATGATCAATAATTATGATTAAACACCCTAAAACAACTCAAAACACTAAAACCCCTAAAAAACATAAAATAATAAAAATCCAAAAAAACCTTTAACCTCGAAAAACTCTAAAACCACAAAAACCCTAAAAATCCTACACACACTTAAAATCCTAAAAACCCTTAAAACCCCAATGAACCCCAAAAACCCATTAAAAATAATTAAACCCTAAAAACATATAAATACCCTAAAAACCCTAAAAACAATACAAATACTAAAATTCATAAAATACCTAATAACACATTAAAAAATGTAGAAACCCTAAAACCCCTAAAAACCACATAACACCTAAATATCCTAAATTTCCAAAAAACCCTAAAAACCGTAAATAACCCTAAGAAATTATAAAAACCCTAAAAAATAAAAATATGAAAATCCTAATAGAATCCTTAAAATCCCTAAATACTCTAAAAATAGAAAAACCCTAAAATAAACACAATATATCCCTAAAATACACAACAAACCCTAAAAACCATAAAAATCATAAAAAACATTGAACCCCAACGCGCATAAAAAACCCTAAAAACCCTAAAAACACAAAATACCCTCAATACACTAACAATTTTTTATAACTCCTAAAAAACCAATAAAATCCCTAAAATACCTAAAATACATTTAAAATCCCTAAAAATACATAAAACCCCAAGAATCCCAAAATCCCTAAAACCCATTAAAAATACCTAAAAACCAAAAAACCAAAAAACCCCTCAAAAGTACATAAACACTAATAGAGACCTAAAATCCATAAAAACCCTTAAATAAACTTAAAAATCCCTAAAAATTTATTAAACCTAGAAACCCTAAAATCTTAAAAAAATTAAAAACAATAAAACACACAAAAAAACCTAAAAACCCCTCAAACCCAAAAACCCCCGAAAACCATACAGAAAACAAAAACCACTAAAATCCCATTAAACCAACTAAAAATCCAATAAAATCCCTAAAATACCCTTTGACATCTAAAAACTCATGAAAATAGTAAAAACCATAAAATCCTCTGAAAACCCATTAGACCCTAAAACCCTAAAATATTAAAAAACCAAAAAATATTATAAAACAAAAAAACTCTAAAACCCCTAAACAACCCTAAACATCCAAAAACATTAGAATACCTAAAAATACTAAAAACCATAAATACCTGAAAAACCCAAAAAACCAAAAAAAGTAAAATGCATAAAATAAAAAAATAACTAGTAACCCATAGAGATATGGAGAAAAATACCTAAAACTGTATAAAACCTTAATGTCTGGTAAAACCACTAAAAACCTCAAAAACCCTAAAATCACCTGAAAAAATAAAAAGCCAAAGAAACCCTAAAAACTATAAAACACTAAAAACACAAAATTCCACTAAACCATAAAAAAGTATAAAGAACTTCTAAAACCTCTAAAAATCTAAAAACATAAAAAAAACCCCTAAAAACCTATAATACCCCAAAAAATACCAAGAAGACCATAAAACCTTAAAACACATAAAAAACCCAAAAATACTAAAAAATAAAAAAAAATGTAGAAAACCATAAAAACGTTATAATACCCTGAAACCCTTTAAAACCCTAAACACACTAAAACACCTAAAACACCTCAAAACCCCCAAGAAAACCAAGAAAACCCAAAAAAACTAAAAACACATTAAAACTTGAAAACCCAAAAAATCTCAAAACCCATAAAAACCTTAAAACCCTCAAAAAACCCAAACACCCCCCCAAAAGACCCAAAAACCCCTAAATATGATAAAACCCCTACAACACCCAAAACCATAAACACCCTTAAAATCCCAAAGGTCCTATAAAAACCCTTAAAATCCATAAAAATTATAAATACCCCTAAAACCATAAAATCCTAAAAATCCTAAAAACCCCTTAAAAACACCAAAATTCCTTGAAAACCAAAAAAATGACCAAAATCCCAAAAACACCCTAAAACCCCTATAAAGTCTAAATACCCTAAATACCATTTAAATGCTAAAAACCCTAGAAAACTAAAAACCAATAAAAACCCTAAATAGCTAAAAATCATTTAAATTCCAAAAATATCCTAAAAACCATAAAAACATAAAAACCCCATAAAATAACTAAAACCCCAAAAGACAATAAAAACCCTTAAAGATCCTAAAAGAAACTAAAAGGACCTAAAAACCATAAACCCCCTAAAATACCCTAAAACACTATAAAAACCAAAAAACCCTTAAACACCATAAAAACATTAAAAACCCTAAAACCAATAGAGAAACCATAACACACAAAAAACCATAAAAATCATAACAAACACAAAAAAATCCAAAGAACTAAAAAAAATAAAATACTAGAACAATATTAAAACCCTTTAAAGCCATAAATAACCATAAAACCCTAAAGACACTAAAGACACATAAAAATTTTAAAACCCTTGAAAATCCATAAAAACCCTAAAACCCTAAAAACCCAATACCACATAAATACCCTAAAATTATTAAAAATCCCGAAAAACCCTAAAAAACTTAATAACCTCTAAAAACTCTAAAACTAGTAAATAAATAAAAAACCTAAATAAGTCTAAAAATACCCAAAAAAATTTATAAAAACCTAAGAACTCTTAAACCCAAGAAATGATAAACACCCATAAAACCCCCAAAAACACTAAAAAGTCTTAAAAATCCATTAAAAACCTAAAAACTATAAAAACCTTAAAACAAAGAATTTCTTAATGAAACTAAAATACCATAACAACCCTTTAAAACCCTAAAAACCATTAAAATACTATAAAAACCCTGAAAACCCCTAAAATCCCTAAGAAATCTAAAAAACATTGAAACCCACCAAAACCCTTAGAAACCCTAAAATCCATAATAAACTACCTAAAGCAATATAAAAACTCTAAAATCCCCAAAATCCCCAAAAACCCATAAAAACCCCTAAAACCCTAAAACCCTAAAACCCTAGAACCTCATTAAACAAAAAAAATCCTAAAACCCCTAAAAACCCAAAAACCCTTGAAAGACACTAAAAACCCTAAAAGGATTAAAATCCACAGACAATCCTAAAGGAAAGCGAAACTCTTAAAAACCCTAAAGACACTTAAAACCAAAGGAAATCCTAAAAATGAAAAAAACACTCTAAAAATACTTAGAGACTCTAAAAATCATAGAAACCTCTAAAGGATCCTAAAAACATGTAATCCATAAAATACCCTAATACACAAAATACAAGGACTCTAAAACCACTAAAACACTTGAAGGACCCAAAAATCATAAAAAACTCTAAACTGGCACAAATACATTACAACCCATAAATGAACCTAAAAATTATAAAACCATGGAGGATCAAAAATACCCTAAAAAACACTAAAACCATTAAATCATAAAATCCATAAAAAACTTGAAAAAACCCCTAAAACCCCATGATAACTCATAAAACCTTGAAAACCCAAAAATCCCTAAAAACTATAAGGAACCACAAAAACCAATAAAACCCAAAAAACTCTTAAAACCCCCCGAAAAATAGTAAAACCCTACGAAACCCTAAAAATCACTAAATCCCCAAAAAATTGGAAAACCCCCTAAAACCTTAAAAAACATAAAAATCCACTAAAACTCGTGAAGACATCAAAAAACCTAAAAATCACCAAAAAACCAAAAAACCAAAAAACCCTAAAAACTATTAAAAACCCTAAAAACCCTAAAACCCCTTAAAATCAAAAAAATAGTAAAAAACCATAAAAACTGTGAAAACCCAAAAAAACCCAAAAAACTAAAAACCATTGAAATCTATAGAAACCATAAAACCCCCTAAATTCATAAAAACAATAAAAAATCCTAAAACACAAAGAAAAACTAAAAACCCAAAAAACTATAAAAACTATAAAAACACTAATATACCTAAAATCCCAAAAGCCAAAATCCATTAATCACAAAAAAATACTGAAAAACATAAAAAACCTAAAAAACTAGAAATATATAAAATCCATAAAAATACTATAAACTCTAAGAAAACTAGAAAATCTCCAAAAACCATAAACCTCTAAAAACCCAACCCCCCAACCCCCTAAAACCCCGTAAAACCCCTAAAAATCATAAATTACAAAAAAAAACACATAAAATTCTCTCATATAATAAAAACCCTAGAAGTCCTTAATATCCTTTTAAAACACTAAAAGACCCATTAAACCCTAAAATTAACTAAAAACCCTCATGTCCATTTAAAACCCTAAACCTAAAAATATTAAAAATTACCCTAAAACCCTAAAAACAATAAAAATAAATAGAACCCTCAAAACACATTAAAAATACTAATAAATCCATATATACTAAAACAAAAAAAACCCGAAAACCAATAAATCCAAAAAACCTAAAAACCCATTAAAATCCTATAAGACTAAAAACATAATACCCCCTCAAATCGAAAAAACCAAAAAACCCCAAAACCTGAAAAAACTCAAAACCCAAAAAACTATATGAAAATAATAAAACCCATAAAACCCTAAAAAACCCTTAAAACCCATGAAAAATCATAAAGACCAAGGAAACCATAAAACCCCTAAAAACTTGAAATCCCCCCAAATTCCCTGAAAGACCCCAAAATTCCCAATGAGGACCGGACTTTCGTCCTGTTCCCATGCCCTGATTTGCTGCATCATTTTCTGTGGATGGAGCTTTTCCCGAAGGTTCTAGAACTTTTTGCAGGGAACCTGAAGCTTCTACTCTCCATCCAAGAGTTTAATGAAGCCTCTGCATTGCAACGTTTGATGTTGGTTGTGAAATTTCAGAAATGGAGGCCCCTAGTGGATGATTTTGATAGGTATTTTTTGAGCATTGCGATCTCTAGGAAGACACAATGGTGGGTCTCGTTGATAGTGATCATATCATGATTCACTTAATATTTAAGGAGGATCTTATTCATTCTTCTTATGTGGGAACTTTGAAGTAGAAATGGTACACGTTTCTCCCACTTTTTGTAATGTTTAGATCTTCATCTGATCTGTGACTCCCCGATGTTTGCGACTTGGGTGAGATTTACAGAACTCCCCCTCCCATTTCAAAATATACCCCTTATGTAAATTATAGGGAATATGGTGGGAATGTTTTTATGTATGGATAACTAGACTCAGGCCCTATGTCACCTCATTTCATTGAGGGGTTTTGATGAAATTGAGGCTTCTAAGGAACCGGTGGGTTCTGTGTTGATTAATGTGGGTGAGGATCTCCGCTAGAAGAAGCCAATGGTTTTTGACTCATGGGTAGACATGTGTTCTTCTTGATGGAAATTTGGTCATAGTGGTCAGGCTTCTGTCAATGGTGCTAAAAATAGGAGTGGTGTGAATATGACTCAGGTAGGGTCTAGTGAAGGTATCCGGAATGTGGTAGAGGTAAAGGAGGTTATGAGAGAACCCAAGAATCTATCCACCCAGCCAATGGTTGTTTTAGTTTTTGAGAGGCTAAAAATAAATTTGAATGTTGGGCATGATAAGGAGGTGGATGTGGTAGATTTAGGTGGAATAGGTCTGTAACTGTCTAAAAATTATTACAATGAGGGAAGGGCCAGTACAAGAGTTTTGTACAATGATAAAGGTCTATTTCTGAGTAACAACATTGGTTAAGCAGGAAGTAGTGTTTTGAAAGTTGGGATATGGGTAGGGGATTGTGAAATAGCAGGGGGAAATAGCTAGGCTTGGTCTTAAGGAGAGCCTCCTAAAGCATCCACTGGGCTATGTTGTAGTGGCCTTGAGATAATGTAGTTTGTGGTCCAGTAGCATCCATTATACATATTTGGTTGGTGTTTCTATATGAAATAGGTTTGAGGGTTTGGACTCTGTTGAGTCTACTGGTGGTGATGCTGCAAATGGGGTGTTTGAGTAGTGGCAGGTGACTGAGCAGGAAAAGGTGGCTTAGAATGGGCAGGATATTATTATGTAGTAGCTTATTATGGTTAGGAAGCAGACCCTGGGATTTGACGAGGGACCACCAGATTAGAGCATGGATGACCCTTTGCAGATAACCCCTGGGTGTGATGAAAATGGGAGGGCTGGCCTGGGTGCTTTTCTAGTGATCCAGGATAAAAAGTATGTCGAAGATCATGCTGATGACTTCGATGGACTTTTACTACCGGATATTGATGTAAATAATGGGGAAGGAGGTGTGGTCTCAGATATTCAGCTAGCCATGGTGGTGCATAGAGCCTCATTTGGTGAGGACCAGTGTGTGGTCCTACATGACATGATGGTGGTGGAACAGCCAATGGTATACACCATGTATTGGGCTAAAATGATAGGGGATATGTTTTCTGAGGATGACCGCAATATAAATGCCAACATGTCCCATTTCAGGAGAGAAAGAGATTTGCACAGGGATGCCTCTTAAAAGGGAGATGGATCACCCTCTGGAAAAGTTTTCATCAGGACGATGCCAATATTAGTGAATAAAGATGGTTATACGGGGGCCCCAAGTGTGTCTAGTGACAATATAATATATGGGAAGGCAGTTCATGCCTATTTTTTCAACTCTACCCACCAAATGAGGTTGAAGAGGGACTATTCTTCCCTTCCTCGGCCCAAGGCTACCCAAGCTACCTCAAGGGTGGATAAAATTAAATTAAACTCCAATAAGAATGAGCGGCCTCGATGCACCTCAGAGTAGGAGAGGCTCAGGGAGAAGTACCTAGTGCTCTTCATACCTCAGTAGGACATTGATTTTAGATGGGAGCCTATGGACATGGGGGTGGACTCTGACTTTTTCTTTGCAGACGCGACTTTTGGATATGATGCCGACGATGACCATTATGGTGTAGTTCCTATTTACGACATTGGTGGTGACATTGACTAAGTTGTTTCCATTTTTGTTTTTTGGTTATTTTGGGGTTTTGGTTTGTAGGTGGTGTTGGGGATTTTGGGTGTGAGTCGTTTGACCATGCCCCTCATTTTGTTTGTGTTTCCTATTTTCTTCTTATACATTTTGGGGGCTTGGGATAGCCAGGTCATTCTCATTCCTTTCCCTAAAACCCCTAAAACCCAATGAAAAACCTAAAACATCATAAGACCATAAAAATCATAAATGATACATAAACCCCATTAAAAACATAAAAACCATAAAAAAGTAAAAAATCCCTAAAAACCTAACAACCCTAAAAATCCCAAAAGTTCCTAAAAAAAAGAAAATCCCTAAAATATTTAAGAAGAAATAATTTCTTTAAAAAATCATGATAAATCCTAAAAAATTAAAAACATATTAAAAAACTAAAAATATTCAAAAATCCCCTAAAACACTAAAAAAAACCAAAAACATGAAAAACCCATAAAGACCACAAAAATCCCAAAAAACACCAAAAACCCCAAAAATCCCTAAAACCCCATTAAAACTCTTAAAAAATAAATTCTATAAAAACACAAAAAAATTTATAACACCCCTAAACCCTAAAATACCTTAAAACCAAAAAAACATAAAATTGATAATAAACCATAAACCCCCTAAATCCTACAAATTACCCAAAAAACCAAAATGCCGCTAAAACCTCCAAAAACCTAAAAACATTATAAAAACCCCAAAACCCCTAAAATTCTAGAAACTCTAAAACCTAAAACCCATAAAACCCTTAAAATATCATAAAACCCTAAAAAATATAATTAATAAAAACCCAAGAAAACCAAAAAACCCAAAAAAACCCAAAAAACTGAAAAATACCAAAACTCCTTAAAAGACTATAAAAACACATAAAACACATAAAAGAAACTAAAAATCTTATAAAAACCCTAAAACATCCAAAAAACTTCTTAAAAACACTAAATACACTAAATACACCCCCTAAAATCCTTAAAATCGTAAAAAATTGAAAAAGCAATAACACCCTAAAACCACTAATAAAACACTAAAACACCCTAAACACCCAAAAACACCCTAAAAAACCTTAAAAACATAAAACCATAATAACCCTAAAACACCTTAAAAAATATAAGAACCCTCAAAACCCAGAAAATCTGAAACAACCTAAAAACCATTAAATTCCCAAAAACACTTAAAAACATTAAAATCTTAAAATCACTTAAAAAACTCTCACTTCTCTTAAAACCATAAATATTTAAAAAACACAAATAACTAAAAAAACCCTAAAATAAAAAAACCTAAAAACCCCTTAAAAATTCTAAAACAACCTACATCCCTATGAAACACTTTGAAAAACCAAAAACCCAAAAACCTAGAAGAAACCTATAAACCATTAACAACCCTTAAAACATTTTAAACCCATAATAAACCCTAACAACCCCAAAAACACTTAAACCCTACAAAAAACTACCAAACCCTACAAAAACCTAAAAACCTAAAAACCCCCTTCAAAACAATAACACACTAATCACCGTAAGAACCATAAAAACCCAAAAGCACACTAAAAACCCGTAAAAGCACTAAAAATCCTAAAAACACTGAATATCATAAAAACCATATAAAACTCCTAAAAAATTGACACATTAAAATAGAAAAAAAATCTAAAAAACACTAAAATCCCTAAATAAGCCCTAAAATTCCCAAATCCCCTAAAAACCCTAAAACCAATAAAAATACTAAAAACCATAAGAATGCCTAAAAACCCTAAAACCAAAAAAAACCAAAATACAATAAACAACCCTTAAACACTAAAACACTAAAAACCCTAAAAACCTACAAATATGAAAACCCTAAAAACACTAAGTAAAACCTAAAGACCCTAAATCCCCCCAAATCCCTAATGAACCCTAAAAATAAAAAAAATAAATAAAATCCAAAAGTCCAAAATAATCCCATAAAATCCTTGAATAAACTAAAAACCAAAACAACCCTTAAACAATAAAAACCTAAAAACCCTAAAAACCTAAAAGGACCTTAAAAACCCTAAAACCATGAAAAGACCCTAAAAATTACTTAAATCCTCTTTGACACCTTAAAATACTATGAAAACCAGAAAATACTATAAATACTCTAAAATGACTTAAAACCCCAAATAAACCTTAAAACCCTAAAAACATCAAAAATACAAAAAAAAATTGAAAAAAACTGCAAAAAAACCCAAAAAACCCAAAGAATGCCAATAAAACTTAAAAATCGTAAAACCCCACAAAACCCTAAACACCCCAAAACCCCAAAAACCATATGAAGATCTCTAAAATCCCTAAAAACCACTGAAAACCCTAAAAACCCCAATGAACCAGAAAAAAATCTCTAAAACCCATAAATACCATGAAACCCAAGAAATATCTAAAACCATAAAAAATTTTCAAACCCCTAAAAACTGAAAAAACTAATAATAACTAAAAACCATAAAACCCTAAAACCCTAAATACCCTTTGAACCAAAAAATCCCTAAACACCAAAAAATAATAAAAAACTCTACGAACACTAAAAACCATAAAACCCTAAAAACACTATGAAACTCAAATAACCCTAACCCCCCCCCCCAACATTAAAAACCATTGAACCCCTAAAAGAACATAATAACCATAAAGACCCTAATAACCCTATAAAAACACTGAAATTCCCTAAAAGTCATTCAAGACCCTAAAAACCCTGAAAATCCAAGAAAAACTAAAAACCCTAAAAACCATAAAACCATAAAAACCCCTAAAAACCACCAATACCTATAAAACCCTAAAAATCCCAAAATTCCCCTAAATACTCTTAACAAAGCAAAAAGAATCTGAAAACCACAAAATACCTAAAAACTTATAAAATCTCTATAACCCCATAAAACCCTAAAACATCATAAATAGACCTAAACTAATTAAAAATTCGATAAACCCAAAAATACTAAAAATCACTAAAACCCTAAAAACAAAAAAAAAACATAAAAATCATAAACAACCCAAAAAATATCTATAAACCCTCGAAAAACCCTAAACACCCAAAACCCTAAAAAAACTAAAAACCAAAATACCTAAAAACTATGAAAACCCCTAATACACCCTTTAAAACAATAAAACACCTAAAAATAATATAAAACATAAAAAACCCTAAAAACCTCTAAAGGCCATAAAAGACTAAAAATCCACAAATAACCTAAAACCCCTAAAACACCATAAAACCCTATAAAAAACCAAAAGAAGTTAAATACCCTTAAACTCCTTAAAAAACGTAAGATCCCTTAAGATTACTACAAACCATATACTCCCTAAAATCCTTAAAAACATTAAAAACTCTAAAAATCATTAAAACATAGAAAACTCTAAAAACCCATAAAAACCATAACTAATCTTAAGACCCCTAAAAACCCAATAAACCCTTTAAATAAATAAAATGAAATGAAGGAAACTAAAAACCTTAAACCCCCCTAAAAACCATAAAACCCAAAAACACTAAAATACTATAAAAAACTAAAAAATCCCGGAAACACAAGTAAAAACCCTAAACCCGTTAAGAATTTGAAAATATGTAATACTATGAAACCCCTAAAAAACTATAGAACTCTAAAAAATCTAAATCCAATAAAAATATGAAAAACATTAAATCCCTAAAAACCCTTAAAAACTCTAAAAACCCTAAAACACTTAAAAACCAAACAACACTAAAAATATTGAAAAAATAAAAAAACTCTAACACCCCATAAAAACCATAAAACCCATAAAAATCCATAATGACCAATACCCTTAAAACCCCCAATCACCTAATAACCCTAAAAACCTAAATGACCTAAAACACCCAAAAAAACCATTAAATATCAAAAAACCCTAAAACTCAAAAAACCATAAAACACTATAATCCTATTAAACCCCAGAAAACCTCTAAAATTAGTAATGGCCATAAAAACCTACGAAATACACTAAAAGAACTGAAAAAATCCTATAAAAACCATAAAATACCATAAAACCCCTTAAACGCCCCAAAACCCTAAAAGTACCAAAAAACATAAAACCTCTCAAAATAACCTAAAAATACTAAAACTTAAAATAATCTAAAAACACAAAAAATTCCTAAAACATCCAAAAGAAATGTAAAACCCCCGGAAAACTCTAAAAAATCCTAAATATGCTAAAAACATAAAAACCCTAAATCCCCTCAAAATACCATAAAACACTAAAAACCCAAAAAACCATGAAAACTCATAAAACCCCTAAAAACCTACAACCCCAATAAATCACCTAAAAACCCAAGAAAAACCTACATACTATAAAAACCCATAAAATCCCTAAAAATCCCTAAAAACATTATAACCTCTAAAACACAAAAAACCTTAACCCCTAAAACACTAAAAACCCAAAAAATTCCCTTAACACCCCGAATCACCATAAAAAACTAAAAAAATCTAAAAAGTATAAAAAACCTAAAACTATAAACACCACCGACAAGCTTAAAACCGTACGAAAATAGAAAAACATAAACACACTAGCCACTTGAAACCACTAAAAAACCTAAAAACCCAAAAAAACACTAAAACCATTATAAACCCATGAAACGATAATAATCCACAAAAGAGAATAAAAACCATAAAAATCCCAAAATCCATGAAAAACCCTAAAATATATTAAAACCCTTTAAACACCCTAATAATATAATAACCCCAAAAGAAAACTAAATTACTGGAAACCCTAAATCCCTAGAATACCTAAAAACCCTAAGAACGCTAAAAACCTGAAATACCACTAAAATAATCATAATGAACACCTAAGACCACCTAATACCCTAAAACCATAAACACTCTAAAAATACCCTAAAATCCTAAAACCCATAAAACCCATAAAAACCAAAAAACATATAAAATCCATAAAAATGCCTAAAACCCATTTAAAATCCTTAAATCCCTAAAATCCCTAAAAATAATAAAAACTATAATAACCAATAAAACCCAAAAATAATAAAAACCATAAAAACATAAAACCCTTTAAAACTACTTGGAAAACCTAAAAACCTTTTAATCCCTTAAAAACCATAAAATCCCTAAAAAACAAAAAATCGAAAAACCAAAAACC
This sequence comes from Viscum album, assembly GCA_963277665.1. Taxonomy (NCBI): domain Eukaryota; kingdom Viridiplantae; phylum Streptophyta; class Magnoliopsida; order Santalales; family Viscaceae; genus Viscum; species Viscum album. The sequence continues at coordinate 936,548,286 of OY728141.1, forward strand.
CCCATAAGACCTAAAAACTCTAAAACCCCTAAAAATACTAAAAAATATGTAAAGAAATAAATCCTCTAGAAACCCAAATAATCTAAACAACCCATAAAAACCATAAAAACACCCAAAACACATAAAATTCATTAAAACCCAGACCCTCTAAAAGACCCTAAAAATCCCAAAAGTCACAAAAACACCTAAAAACCATAAATAACTATAGAAACCCTATAAACTCATAAACACACTAAAAACATTTAATAAACCTAAAAACCATAAAAATATAATAACCCTAAAAACCATAAAAATCCTAAAATCCTAACAAACCCTAAATCCCATAAAGATCTCTAAGAACCATTAATAATCCTAAAAACCCCTAATAACTTTAAAAATCCCTTACAACCCCTAAATACACAAAATCCCCAAAAAAAATGTAAACAATAAAATTCCCCTTAAATCCAATTAAAATTCCAACAAATCCCTAAAAATCATAAAAACCCATAAAATCCCCAAGAAACCTAAACACCATAAAAACTAAAAAAACCCCTTAATTCCCTAAAACCCATAAAACCATAATAATATTTTTAAACCCCTAAAAACCCAAAAAATATTAAAACCCTAAAAAAATAAAAACACCTAAAAAGAAAAAAAACTAAATACCCTTAATAACCCTAGAATATAAATAAAACAAAAATAACCGCAAAACCCCTAAAAACTTTAAACCCATATAAATCCTAAAAACCCTAAAACACCTGAAACCCCTAAAACCCATGAAAACCATAAAACCCCTAAAACCAAAAAAAAGTCCATAAAAAATTGAGAACCCAAAAAAAACATAAGACCCCTAAAATCCCTAAAAACATTAAAAATAATAGAACCCTAAAACCCTAAAAAACGTGAAAACCCTAAAACCACTAAAAACCCTAAATACCTAAAAACCCAAAACACTTTATAACCCATAAAAACCCCCTAAATTACTTCAAGGACCCTAAAACCCTTATGAAATCCCTAAAATTCTATAAAATACCCTAAAACAACAACTGATTCGAGAAAATCCTAAAGAACTCTAAAAAGACCATAAATAGCTACAAAACCCTAAAATACCCGAAAAATACAAGAGGACCCTAAAACAATAAAAAACCCTAAAGGACACATTAAAATCCAAAAAAAACGCTTAAACATCTCAATGAAAACCCTAAAGGACCAGAAAAAACATAAGAAACCCTAAATTTAAAAAAAACCGTAAGAATAATAACGAAACCCACAAAATGAAAAAACCCAAAGAAGACCATAAAAACCCTAAAACCCTAAATTAATAGAAAACCCCTAAATAATTAAAAAACCCTAACCCCCCCCCCCCCCAAAATAGTAAAAGTCCCTAAAACAATAAAAATCCAAAAACCCAAAAAACCCCTTAAAGGATTAATGGAACCTAAAAATCATAAAAACCCAAAAAACCCAAAAAAAAACCAAAATATCTTAAAACACCTAAAAAAAGAAAATAAATCATAAAACTCCTAACAACCCCTATATACCTTAAAACCCATAAAAATTTAAAAACCCCAAACCCATAAAAACTATGATATCATAAAACCCCAAAACCCCTAACACTATAATAGACCGTAAAAATTTCTAAAAACTCTAAAGGACCCAAAAAACAATAAATATCCCTAAAAACCATACCAAACTGAAGACCCAAAAAACCCTAGATGAATGTAGAAGACCTTAAAACCAACAGAAACCCTAAAACACTAAAACACACTAGACACCTTAATATACCCTTAAAACATTAAAACCCCCGAAAGACCCTAAAACCCCCTAAAATACACTAAAACCCCTAAAAGACTCCATAAGACCCTAAAACCACTATGAAACTCAAAAAAACCCTAATAACAATAAAGGAACTAAAATCATAAAAGACCCTAAAAACTAATAAAACATCCTAAAGGACCCTAAAACCCTGAAAAAACAAAAAAATCCTAAAAGATCCTAAAAATCATTAATGACACTAATACCTTAAAACCCCTAAAACCCCTAAAATCACCAAAAGACCCCCAAAAAACATATAACCCAAAACCCCTAATAACCTTAAACACACAAAAAACCCTGAAAACCAAAAAAACTATAAAACCCCTAAACCCATAAAACACATAAAAACCCTGAAACCCTTAAACACACCTGAACCTCAAAATCCAAAAATACAGAAAAACCCCTAACCCCACCCCCCCAAACCCTAAAAAATTTAACAAAAATGAAGATAAACTAATCGACCCTAAAACACTGTAAACCCTTAACCATCGAAAACCCTAAAAATCCTAAAAAAATTCAAAACCATACAAACCATAAAAACCTGAAAACAACCCCCCCTAAAAACTCTAGAAACCCTGAAAAATGGTAAATACATCTGAAAATCCAAAAAATATTTAAAAACCCATAAAAATTCTAAAATCATTAAAAATAGTAAAAAATTAGAAATTGAAAAACCCTAAAAACCAAATAAACACTACAAAAATCCGAAAAACCCCAAAAACCCCTAAAACCCTAAAACCCACTAAAAACCTTAAAATGCGCACAAAACTCTAAAATCCCATACACAAAAAGAAAACAAAAACAACTCTAAATGTATAAAAACCCTTTGAAACACCTAACATCCCTAAACTCCTCTCCCAAAAATCCCTAAAAGCACAAAACCCCCAAAAAATCCCAAAAATCATTAAAAACCCACATAACCCTAAAAACTAGTAATTCCCATAAAAACCTTAATCTGTATACCCTAAACCCTAAACACTAAACCCTAAACCCTAAACAATTAACCTTATACCCTACACCATAAAACCTAAACCATACATCTGAATCCCTACACCCTAAATGCTAAAATCAAAATCATACACCTTAAACCCTCTATCCAACACCCTAAACCATATACCGAACACCAAAACCCTAAGCCCTACACCCTAAACTCTATTCCTTACACCTTATACCCTATACCTTATACCCTACTACATTAACCCTATACCCTAAACCCTAACCCCTATACCTTATACCCAAAACCCTATAGAGTACACCCAAATCCCTAAACCATACACACTAAATCGTATACCCTACTCCATAAACCATAAATCATACACCCTAAACCCTTTAACTTACTCCCTAAACCGAGAATCCTACACACTAAAAACTACACCCTAAACATTATACCACGTACCCAATACCTTAATCATTATACCCTAAACCCTAAACCTTATCCCCTAAACCATAAAAGTCCCTAAAAACTCAAAAAACCCCTAAACGAACTTACAAACCATAAAATTTGATAAAAACCATTACAAATCCTAAAACATGTCAAAATACATTAAAACAGATTATGACCGTAAAAACCACAAAATTACCTTAAAAAACCAAAAAACCAAAAACAAAAAAGGCCATCAAAATCCTTCAAACCCCAAAACCTCTAAAAATGAAAAAAAACATAAAAACCTAATAAACCCTTAAAACCCTAAACCCACCAAAAACTATAAAATATAAAAAACTAGAAACCCTATAAATCATGAAAACCCCTAAACGGCCCTTAAAACCACTTAGAACCTAAAAGACCCTAAAATTTAAAAACCCCAAAACCGACAAAAATACACTAAAACCAACCCCCAACCAAACCGAATAAACCCCCAAAATGCCCCTAAAACCATATAAAACCATAAAAAACCCTATAACCCCTAAAACTCTATAAACACTAAAATCCTAATCACCCTTAAAACCTTTGAAATCCTAAATATCCTAAAAATCCTAAAAATAACCTAAAACCCCAAAAACCCATAAAAACACTAAAAAAATTGGAACCCCAAAAAAAAATAAAAAATAAAAACCCTAAAAACCCTACAAACCATAAAACTATTACAAACTGTAAAACCCCTAAGAATGATAAAAACCTAAAAAATCAAAGAAACCCTTAAATAAAAAAAGAATAAAATCCGTAAATAACACTAATAAACCAAAATAACATAAAAACCCTAAGAGACCCTAAAACTCCATAAACCAATAAAAAACTCTAAAACCCATAAAAACCTAAACATAGGATACAAATCCTAAAACCCCTAACGAATGCTAAAATCCTATTAACCCTAGACCCTCCTAAACCCCAAAAAATGCCTAAAACCCCTAAAACCGCTAAAAATGGTAAAAATGGTAAAAACCACTGAGAAACCCTAAACAGACATTGAACCCTAAAAAACTATTAAAACGATGAAAAAATGATAAAAACCATAAAATCCTTAAGAATTCCTAAAACCCCAAAAATACTTGAAATCCTACAAAACCATAAAAATCTCTAAAAATCCATAAAAACACTAAAAATATTTAAACCCTAGAATCCCTAAAAACATAAAAAGCTTTAATAAACATAAAAATACCACAAAACACTAATAATACTATAAAACCAAAAACATCTATAAAAGACAATGAAATCCCTAAAAACACTGAAAGACCCTAAAACCCTCTAAACTATAAATGCACCTAAAATCCAAAAACAAAATCCAAAAAGGCTATAAAACACTTAAAATAACCCTAAAAGATCCTAAAACCCAAAAAAAAATATAAAATACTTATACAAACCCAAAATAGCTATAAACCCATATTAGAACATAAAAACCCTAAACCCTTAAAAGAAAATAAAACCCAATAAAATGCCTAAAAGTATCTAAAATAATCCAAAACCCCTAAAGGACACTAAAAGAAACCTAAACGACTGTAATAATTCTAGAAAATTCTAGAAGACCCCAACAACACTAAAAATACTACAGGAACATAAAAACCTTTAAAATCTAAAAAACCTTAAAGGACACTAAACCCATAAAATACCTAAAAGGACCCTAAAAACACTTAAAACCCCAAAAAACAATGAAACCAATAAAATAAACTCAAAATCCTAAAAATAATAAAAAATATAAAAACAGCGAAAACGTTATGAACCCCCAAAATACCTAAAACACAAAAACCTCTAAAAACCATAAAAAATGACCACTAAAACAAAACAAATGAAAACCCCAAAACACCCTAAATCCATAAAAAACCTAAAAACATGAAAAATACACCAAAAGACTGAAAAACAATAAAAACCATAAAACAAAAAAAAACCTAAAACACCTAAAAACCAGGAAAACTATATAAACACCCAAAAACCCTAAAAACTGTGAAGACCCCTAAAACCATAAAATGCATGAAAACTCAAAAACCCTCCTAAAAATACCCCCCATCCAAAAAACTCTACCCCAAAACATAATAACCCATAAAACCCCAAAAAACACAAAAAACGCTGATAATTCAATGAACCCATAAAACCCTAAAAATCATAAATCACCTAAAAACTCTAAAATACCCTAATAGCCCAAAAATATCTAAAAACCCTAAAACAAAAAAACCCTAAACCCCCTAAAAACTCTAAAAGAACATAAACACCCTAAACACCCCAAAATCCCTATACCAATAAACCTCTAAAAACCCCAAAACCCCTAAATATAATTAAAAACCCTAAAACCCTAATGCCATAAAAGATCATTAAAATCATTAGAACTCCCTAAAGACCATAAAAACCCTAAAAATACCCAAAAATAATAAATACCCCCCAAAAATTTAATAACCCTTCACAAATCCCAAAAAACGACTTTAAACCTCTAGAAGAGCACTTAAAACCCTAAAAACCCCAAAACCCCTAAAAACACTAAAATCCCCATAAAAAATTAAAAGATAATGGAAGCACACTCCCTTGGTTCTCTCTTATTCTTGATGCAGCTTCTAGGGCTTCCAATGGATTCTCCTTGCATATTTGGAATCAAATCTTCATCCCTTCCTACTCGCACTTTTGGGGGGAGTCCTATGTTGTATTGGTACTTAGTGGATTTATTGGGATCCATAGAGAAAGGTGTTCTTCAAGGGAACTGTGATTTCTGAGTGGTGGTGTTTCTTGATATTGTGGCTCTTGACCCCATCATGGATGAGACTTTGTAGTGGAGAGGCTTTCCGTCAGCGATTCTGGAAGCTGCACAGAGAGGTATGGTTTCACTTCAGCTCGGGTCGTTACATATCTTGCGAAGTGGGCATCATAGTTTGAATGGGGTGGTTGTCTTCAATTGTGGTGACAATGACCTTCTTCAGCTCCGCGGTGTGTGGCCTTCTTGGGTGGCTTCCGTAGTGATGGGGATACGGCCTTGGTTCCTTGATCTTTCATGGAGATATGCGGCTAGCACTGGCCTCTTCAGCTTAGGATCCAGTTTAGGGAGGTCTCCGCTACGATGGCTCGTGATGCAGCTTGGGTTCTTTGAGCATCACCCTGAGAACATATCTCAAGTACATTCTTGCAGATTCGGGTTTGATATTGTTGTGGACGATTCTATTTGGATACCACCCCCTGGTCGAGTCGTGCAGTATAGATTAATGGTATTATTTGATTGCTAGATCTGATTTCATGGTATGATTGGGTGCTGGAGTGGATCAATTGTGGTAGCTTATATTCACTAAATTTTGTTTTTGGATTTGGAATTTGGCAGAGGGTGGAGCTACTGTAAATTTAAAACTAAGTTTTTTTTATTTTTGTTGTTGTTGGATAGAAACTGCTGGGTGTGAGTTAATAGATGTTAGGTCTTGATTGGATTGAAGGTTATGGATGTTGGATTATTATTTGTGGGTTGCTAGTTTCTGCTTTCATAGGTGGTGTTGGAGGGGTTGTTGTTGAACTTATTGAGTGCTAGTTGGGAGGTGTGGCTGGGTTGTTTGTGAATCTCTATTGGTGCTAGTTGCTGGAACTGTTTCATGGTTTTGGGAGACGTTTGGTGATTAAAGTAGGTGCTGGTTGTTTGATAATGAGGTGTTGGAGCTTGTTTGATGCTTGGATGGGATGCGATGAAGCTTCTATATATGGTTGTGGTGCTTGTGGTTGCTAGTGGTGGATATGCTTTGCAAGGAGGTGATGAATGATGAAATCTGGGTTGCGTGATGCTGGTTTTTGGTTGGTTGGGAGATGTTGATGGAGATGATTTTTAATTTCTTCATTTCTGATTTTGTATGCCTTTTTGGTTTTTTAGGGCTTTTGGGTTTTGTTGGGGTGTCTAGGGTTTTTGGGTGTGGGTTGATTGACCCCACCGCTCCCTTGCCTGCTGTGTCTTTTTTCTAATAAACTTTGTTGTCGGGTAGGAATATATTGGTCCTGAGCCTGCCTTTCCCTATAAAACACTAAAACACTAAAAAACTATAAAAATCATAAAAACCCTAAAAAAACACAAAAACCGTAAAAACCCTAAAACCCTTAAAAAATATAGCAGGCCTTTAAATACCCCAAAACCCAAAAAAACCTAAAAAACCTAAAAAATATAAAAAATCCCTTAGACACCTTAAAACCATAATCCCCCTAAAACCCTAGAATACACATAATAACCTAAAAGAACCCCTAAAAAACCTTAAACCCCCAAAAACAAAAAAACCCTAAAAATCCTAAAATACCTAGAAAACATAAAAACTACATAAAACCCTAAACCCCAAAAAAACATTTAATCCCCCTAGAAACTCCGAAAAGGACTAAAACCCTCTAAAACCCCTAAAATCACAAAAAATCATAAATACAGTAAAATAACCTAAAAAGTCCTGAAACCCCCAAAACCCCCTAAAAACCCTAAAAACCTCCAAAAAATCAAAAAAACCCAATAAAACCCCTAAACCCCCTAGAATAAAAAAAAACCTAAATAAATATAAAAACCCAAAACACCAGTTAAAGCAAACCAAAAATATTTAAATCCTTAAAAGGCAATAATAACCCTAAATAGACCTAAAACACTAAAACCCTAAAAGACCCTAAAAATCCAAATAAAACATAAATTCCCCTTAAAACCCTACAAGGCCCTTAAAACCCTTAAACCCCTAAAAACTCTAAAAACCCTAAAAACCCTAAAAAATCATGAAACCTTAGGAATAGAAAAACATCCATAAAACCCATGAAAAACCTCTAAAACCGAAACCCCCCCTAAAAAAATTAAAAATCTAAATCCCTAAAGTCTCATAAAACCCCTAAATAAACTTACAAACCTAATACCACTAAAATAAACCACAAAAAACTCTAAAACCCCTAAAACCATTAAATAACCCTAGGAAAATCCTAAAAACCCTAGTAAAATCGCAAAAGTCTAAAAAAATCCTAAAACCCAAAACACCCTAGAAATCATTAAAACCCCCTAAAATCCACCAAAACTATTAAAACCCTAATAAACCAAAAAAATATGAAAAACATAAAAACCCTAAAAACCCATAAAAATCACTAAAAACTGTTTGTCTCTAATAGAACCCCAAAAACAAAAAAACAACCACAAATCCCGACAAAACCCGTAAACCCTAGAGGCTCCTAAAAACCCCTAAAACACTAAAAACCATGAAACGCCATTAAAATGCCTAACAAAACTAAAAACCATAATGATCACTAAAACCATAAAAGCATTAAACCTGCCAAAAAATCATTAAAATATTAAAAAATTCTAAAAACCAAAAAACCACCTAAAAACCCATAAATAAATTGAATATCATACCCCAATCTCTAAAACGCCCTAAAAAGCACATAAAGACCCTCTAAAACCCCTAAAACCCATTTAAAACCGTAAAAAACTATAAACCAATGAAATTCACTAAATCCCATTAAAATCCTAAAAGCACTAAAAACCCTACAAAATTTTAAAATCCTTGAAAACCCCAAAACCCCTAAAAACACCCAAAGCCCCCTAAAACCCTTAGAATCTTTAAATACCTCAAATTTTTTTTAAAATCCCAAAACCACTATGGAATTCATAAAGCAGTAAAAATACACTAAAACTCTTAAACCCCTAAAACATATCAAAATCCAAGGGAAAACCAAAAAAACAATAAAACACCATAAAAATCATTAAAACCCTAAAATGTAAAAGTTCTTAATAAACCTAAAAACCCTAAAAACAATGAAAACCCTAAAAACCTAAGAAAATCATAAAAACCTTTAAAAACCCTAAGCACCTTAAAATCCCTAAAAAAACTTAAATCCACAAAACATTAAAGACCAAAAAACCCAAAAGACCCTAAAACCACTAAAAATACATAAAAAACTAAAACCCAGAACCACTTAAACCCCAAAAAACCAAAAAACACCTAAAATAGCTGAAAATCTGTAAAAACCCTAAAACCCATAAAAGGCCCTTAGAGGCCTACAAAACCCCTACAAGATCCTAAAATCCATTAAACCCCTAACAAACCACTATAAACAGTAAAACCTCTGAAAAATACATGAAAATAACAAAACAAAAAAACCCCTAAAAACCAAAAAACCCTAAAAATTATTATGTACCCTAAAACCCATAAAGAGCGTAAAACCATAAAATCCTTTTAAACCCCCAAAAAGCCAAAAAAAATATAAAAACACTAAAAATAATATGAACCCCTATAAACCAAAAAAACTGAAAAAACCTCAAAACCCTAAAAATACTTTAAGAACCTAAAAATCAAAAACATATGAAAACCCTCCAAAACCCTAAAAAATGTAAAATGCCTGAACAACTTTAAAAATCCATAAGACAATAAAAACACATAAAACCCCTAAAAATTCAAAAAAAACCCTAAAAACCAAAAACCATGAAAAACTAAAAACATTAAAACGCTAAAAACCCAAGAAAAACTCTAAAACCCCCCAATACCTTAAAACCCAAAAAACACTAATGACCCCAAAAACCTTAGGGAAACTAAATCCCCTAAATCCCAAAAACCATTAAAAATCCTAAAAACCCAAAAACAAATTAGCACTCTAAAAGCATTAAAATACTCTAAAAACACTATAATCCATAAAACACCCTAAAAATCATATAAAATAGTAAAAAAACATAAAAACATTAAACACTCTAAAAACTATTAATACAAATAAAAACCCTAATAACCTAAAAACTCAAAACCCCCCTAAAAACCCTTAAAATCCCTAAAAACTAAAAAAAACCATAAACACAAAAAAAAATCCATAAAACACTACATCCCCTAAAAAATATAAAATAACCCAAAAATGCTTAAAGATCATAAAATACCATTAAAACTATTAAATCCTCTAAAAACCCTCAAAACATGAAAGGACCCTAAAACCCCTAAATCCCTAAACACCATAAAAACTAAAAACCCTATAGGTACCTAAAAAGATAAAGTCTCTAATACCAATACAAACCCATAAGGATCCTACAACCCTAGAGAACACCCCATATGACCCTAGAAAACAATAAGACAACCCAAAATGAATGAAAATGAGTGGATCTACGGGGTCCCAAAAGGGGCTTATTCGAAAAAAACCCTTATTCATTGGAAGCTCTATCTCATGTCTAGTACTACATGGTTCCACTCTACAAGAACTCCAAATCATTCTCTGGATTCACATCCACATCTTCATAAATGATCTTCTTGCCCCGAAATTTGGTCCCCTCGTTGTGAAATTTCAATGAATTGGGTTAGATACAATCTAATAGAATACTCCCAGGGTGCCATATTCTAGGAGCCCAAAAAATTTGATTGCATGAATCCTCCTCTAAAAGCCTAAAAAGTTCATAGAATCCCTAAAATATCATAAAAATCCCTAAAAACCCTAAAACCCTAAAAAGAATAAAAACACTAAAAACCCAAAAATACCATAAAATACTATTAAAACCCATAAAAATACTCTAAAAATCCAAAAACCCCTAAAGGACCATAAAAATAATAAAACACAAAAAAGACAATAAAACACCCCAAAACCCCTCAAGGTCCCTAAAACCCATCAAATCCTATAGGGCCCTAAAAACTGAAAAGGGCCCCCTAATATCTGTAAAACCTGTAAAACCGTAAAATATCCTTAGAACCAAAAAAACATTAAAATACACCAGAAAACAATAAAAATCCTAAATCCCTAAAATACACTAAAAATCCATAAAAACATAAAAAAACCACTAAAAACCAAAAAATAATTTAAACCCCATAAAAACCAGAAAAGAAACTAAATTCCCAAAAAACCCTAAAAACCCATATGGAAATCCTATAAACCATTAATACCAAAACACTCAAAAAACAAAAAAAAAATTACAACCCAAAATACATAAAACCCTTAAAGGACCCTAAAACTAATAAAAACCCCAAAGGACCTCTAAACCCCTAAAACTCTAAAAATCAATAAATTACCCAAAAACACTAAAAACATTAAAAGACTAGAAAAACACCAAAAAACAAAAAAAAATACAAAAATTCAGAAAAAAACCATAAAACCAAAACAAACATTATAATACTCTACAAACCCTTAAAAACATTAAAAGTCCCAAAAAATATAAAAAACCAAAACCCTAAAACCCTAAAAACCCTAGAACCCCCAAAAACTCTAAAAACCCATTAAAACATATGAAAACCATTAAAACCCAAAAAATTCTAAAAGTCCTTTAAAACCATGTAAACCCCTAGAAACCCAAAAATTACTAAAACTGCAAGAAATCATAAAAACCCAAAAACCCAATAACTCCCTAAAACTAGTAAAAACCGAAAACTAATAAAAACCCTATAAATATCCTACAAACCCCTAAAATCTATAAAAAACCCAAAAGACCCTAAAACACCAAAAACCATAAAATGCCTAAAAACCTTGAAACCCCTAAAACCCATAAATCCCCAAAAACCCAAAACCCTAGAAGAACCAAAAACCCCAAAAAACCATCAAAACCTATAAAAACCATAAATATCACAAAAAACAATAAAACACAAAAAACACTAAAAAAATAAAACCCTAATTTTTTTTATAAAAATTCAAAAAATCCTATAAAAACACAGAAAACCCTAAAATTCCAAAAAACTCTAAAACCCTAAAATCCCCCAAAACAATAAAAACCCATAAAACACTAAAAACTCAAAAAAACCCCTAAACACAATAAAGACCATAAAAACCATAAAAACCTAATAAAAACCATAAATAGACCTAAAATACTAAGACACCATAATTACCCAAAAACCATAATATCTCTAAAAACAAAAAAACCACAAATAATCCAAGAAACATGAAAATAACATAGAAATACAAAAAACCACAAAAACCATTAAAACACTAAAAAACCAAAAAATATCCCTGAAACCCCTTGAAACCCATAACAAACCCAAAAATCATTAAAAACCATAAACCCTAGAAATCAATAAAGAACCTAAAGCCCATAAATTATATGAAACACCCATTAAACCCCTTAAAGAAAATGAAACCAATAAATATCATAAAAACTCCTATCATTAATGTAACCAATAAACTTTCTAAAACCCCCAAAACTGTATAACCTTAAAACCCCTAAAACCCCTAATAAACTCCTCAAAATCCTAAAATCACATACAATATCCTAAAAACCTAACAACACTAAACAATCCTAAAAACATAAAAAATCAAAAAAACCAAAAAACACCTAAATATTTAAAAATACAAAAAAACCCAAAACCCAAAAAACAATTAAATACCCATTAAATTACTCTAAAAACCCAAAAATATCAAAAAATGATAAAAAAATATATAATCCCCTTAAAACCTTAAATATTACCAAAACCCCTGAGACCCGTAATAATCCCAAAAAATACCCAAAAATATCCCCAAAATACATAAATCATCTAAAAACACTAAAACCCTAAAACCCTAAAAACCTATAAATCCTCTAAAATGAAACTAAAAAAACTAATAAATCCCTAAAACCCAAAAATAGAAAATCCTCTAAAATCCCTAAAAACCGTAAAAAATCCAAAAAACTCCTTAGAAACCCAAATTCCTTAAAGAAAAAAAATAACTCAACAAAAAAACCCAACCACCCATAACCGATAATAACCTAAAAAATATTAATAACTTGATCAACCCAAAAAACCTTCAAATTCCCCAAAACCCCAATAAAACCGTAAAAGCCATTAATAATATTAAAATATCCCTAAAAATACCTAAAATAAATATAAACCCTAAATACCCTGGAAACCACTTAAAATCCTAAAAACCAAAAAAGCCTAATGAACCATAAAAACATGAAAACCCGAAATATTTTAATAACTCGTAAAATACCTAAAAACCCTAGAAAACCATTAAATGCCTCCAAAAACAAAAGAAACCCGTCTAAAAACACTAAAACCCATTAAATAATAGTAAAAAATTTCAAAAACGCTCGAATATGTTTAAAAACTCTTCGAATCCCTAAAACCCTGTAAAAACCATAAAAACCCAAAACACATAAAATTCCCTAAAACCCCTAAAAACACTAAAGAATCATAAACTCCCAAAAAACCCTAAAATACATAAAAACCCTAAAACTCATTGAAAACCCTAAACCCCTAAAAACCTAAAAAATATTTAAAAAGCCCAAAAAACTCCTACAACCCATATAAAACCATTAAAAATCATAAATACGCAAAATAGACATAAAAACCCAAAACATAGAAAAAACACGAAGAACTCTAATAGCCCCTAAAAACATATAAAAACCACTAAAAAACCTAAAACACTAGACAAATTCGAAAAAACTAAAATAATAAAAACCCAAAAAATCTTGAAAATCTAAATTCCTTAAATACCCCTAAAACCCCCAAACCCCTAAAACTATATAAACCCACAAAACATTAAAAAACCCATAAAAACACTAAAACCATTAAAAAATCCTAAAAACCCTAAAAACCTGAAAAACATATAACACTTAAAACCCCTTGAATCCCATTAAACCCCTAAAAATTAAAAATCCCCAAAACCTCAAAAAAACAATAAATAACATAAATACCCTAAAAGACCCCAAAAACACTAAAAACAGTAAAAACACTAAAAATATAAAAACCCCTATAACTACTAAAAACCATTAAACCCAAAAGACAATAAAAACCCTTAATAAATTAAGACCCCCAAAAACCCAATAAAATGTAAAAAACCTAAAAAGCACTAAAACCTCTAAGAACCTTAAAAACCCTAAAACCCTAAAACCCCTAGAAACCCACTACAAAAAACCAAATATTGCCTCAAAACCTCTAAAAACTATAAAAACCCTAAAACCCCAAAATAATAATAAAAAATCCTAAAAAACATTAAAATCACTAAAAGACTACAAAAATAATAAAACCCCTAAAATACCATAAAATCAATAATACCCCAAAAGACCCTAAAACCATATAATAACACTAAAATTACCATAAAACCATTTTAAACCACTAAAACCAGTAAAAACTCTGAAACTAAAAAATCCTTAAAAACAAAAATAACAAAATCCTAAAAAACCACAAGCACCCTAAAAACATTAAAAATGCTAAAAACACATAATGTAATTTAAAACACTTAAACCCTAAAGAACCCTAAAACCATAAATACTGTAAAACCACTAAGAATTATGAAAGACCCTTAATACCACTAAAAATACTAAAACCCTAAAAAACCAAAAACCCATAAAAACCCTAAAACCACAAGAAACCTTGAAGAACTGTGAAATAAATTCAAACACCAAAATGACCCTAAAACTAAAAACCCTAAAGACCCTAAAACCCATGTAAAAACCATAAAAGAACATAAAATCCATTATGTATTATAAAAACAAAAATAACCAAAAATCCTTAAACCCCTAAAACCTCTAAAAACATAAGAACTTCAAAAAACCCAAGAAACCCCAAAAAACTAAAATACTCTAAAAACAAAAAAAAATACCAACGCCCCTAAATACCCTAAAGAAATCATAAAAACCATAAAAGACATCAAAACCAAAAAATCCCCAAAACCCCGAAAAAATACTAAAACCCATAAAATACATGAAATCCAATAAATACCCTTACACCACATAAATACCATAGAAACATTAAGAGGTCCTAAAACACCTAAAAATATCAACAAATACTAAAAATAATAAAACCCCAAAAAAACCCTAAAAACTCTAAAATCTCTAAAAAAACAAAATCACCTTAAAATCTAAAACCTCTAAAACCCTTAAAAACCACAAATACCATGAAACCCTAAATAACCTAAAAATCCATAAAACCTAAAGAACCGTTAAACCCATAAAACCCCCTTAAAAAGATAAAAACCAAAAAACCAAAAAACAACAAAAAACACTAAAAAAAACTAAAGATAATAGAAACACATAAAACCCTAAAACAAATTAAAACCATAATAACCCTAACAACCCTAAAAACTATAAAACCCCAAACCCCCCCCCCCTAAAACACTAACCCCCAAACTCACCCCCAACCCCTTAAAACTTGTTCAAAACCATAAAACCCTTAAAACCTTATAAAAAACATGAATCCCTATGAAATCCTAGAAAAACATTAAACCCCAAAAAACTGAAAAGAACCCCTAAAGACCCTTAGAAACACTAAAACCCATAAACCCCCTAAACAATCTAAAACCATAAAAAATCCCAAAGACCATAGAACATAAAAACACCTAAAAATCATAAAAACCCATAAAAACTATAAATACACAAAAAATCCCAAAACCATAAAAAAATCCCTAAAACTGCCTAAATGATTATAAAACCCCTAAACCCCTAAATGTTCCTAAATCCCATAAATTTCATAAAAGACCCTTTAGTACATAAAAATCCCAAAATACCCTAAAACTCTAATAATACCCTACAAGACCATAAATTACTATAAAAACAAAGAAAAATCTAAAAAATTACTAATACCCCTAAAGCACCCTAAAACCCCACAAAAATCATAAAAGACCCTAAACACCCTAAAATCACAAAAGGATCCTAAAAAACCTAAAGGACACTAAGAAACCCTAAACAAACATAAAACAATAAATTCCCTAAAGGGCATTAAAACCCCCTAAAAACCAAAAAGACCCAAAATATACTAAATCCCGCTAAAAGACCCTCAAAAACAATAAAAAACTCTTAAACCCCCAAAAAATAATAAAATAAACAAAAAATCATGAAATCCTCTAAATGAACAAAAAATTCCCAAAATATCCTAAAATACACAAAATTCAGCTAAAATTCTTTTAAAATACCAAAGGCCCAAAATAACCGCAAGACACTTAGAAAACCATAAAACCATCAAAAACCATGAAGACCCCTAAAAACCCTGAAACCATAAAACATGGAAATATCTTAAAACCATAAAATTAAATAAAAGCCAATGATTCCTTAAAAACCCAAAAAACACAAAAATCCAAAAAAAAACCGTAAAACCACTAAAATCTTGAAAAAAATTAAAAATAGATAAAACCCCCCAAAAACCATGATTCCCATTAAATTCCCCCTCAAAGAAGAAAAACATCAAGGGACCTAAAACAAATAAAAATAAATAGGACACTAAAAACCAAAAACCCTAAGCACCCTATTAAACCCTATAATCCCTAAAATTCAATAAAAAACTATAAAATCATAAACCCCATAAAAAACTAAAACCCCTAGAAGACCCTAAAACACATAATTGACGATAAAAACCAAAATAAACAATAATTTATATAAAAAACTATAAAAACCACAAAATCCCAAAACCCAAAACAAATCAGTAAATGATGCTAAAAACATTAACAGAATTAAAAGCCATAAAACCTCTAAAAACCCAAAAAACATTAAAACCCCACTTCAAATCCTAAAAACCCTAAAACCCATAAAAATAGTAAAACCCATAAAAAATTCCCCAAACACCCTAAAACCCCTAGAAAAAAATAAAAAACACCCAAAATTCATAAAAACCCACTTAATGATCTAAATCCCCCACGAACCCATAAAAACCAAAAAACCCCCAAAAACCACCATATAACCACAAAAAATAAAACAATACTAAAACAAAAAATAATAATAACACTAAAAATGATAAAACCCTAAACCCCCTAAAATCCTGAAACCCCTAAAACCATAAAGTTCCATAAATCATCCCAAAAACAAGAAAACCGTAAAAACATTTAAAACCCCTAAAACACCTTAAAATCATAAAAACCCAAAACCCAAAACCCAAAAACCCAAAAACCCCATCAAACCACTTAAAAGTCACTAAAATCCCCAACAAACCCCAAACGACCCTCAAACTCTAAAAACCCAGTTAAGCCCTAAAAACCCTGAAAAAATCCTAAAAGACCCTTATACAACCCAATTTCATAAAAACCTAAAAAACTATAGAAACCTAAAAAAAATGATGTAAACCCAAGAACACAATAAAAAAAGACATGCTAAAAACACAAAAACAACCCTAAACCCATAAAAATCATAAAACCCCCTAAAACCTCCTATTATCCTAAAAAACATTAAAATTATAAAAACAGTAAAAACACAATAAAAAAACCACTACACAACCTCAAATTCCAGAAAACCCAGAAAACCCTAAAACCCTAAAACCCTAGACAACCAAACCCCTAAGACCAAAATATTCTAAAAAACACTAAAAATTATAAGAAAATCTAAAAAAACATAAAATACCATAAAACGATAAAACCCTAAAAACCCTTAAATCCATAAATACCATAAAATCCCCAAAAACGCCTAAAATTTATAAAAACTATAAAAAAACACTAAAACTGTAAAATACAAAAATACCCAAAAATTCATAAAATACCATAAAAATGTTAAACTCTTAAATTCCTAAGAAACCTAAACCCCACCCCTAAAAACCTGAAAACCCCTTAAAACATAAAAAACACTAAAAAAATAAGAAAACTTAAAAGACAATAAAATAACTAAAACACAAAAACCCCTAAAAATACTATAAAAACCATAAAGATACCTAAATACGTTAAAACCCGTAAAAACCATAAAAAGCCATAATAAACTGTAAACCCATTTTAAACCCCTAAAAAACAAAAAAAAATCCTTAAACACATAATAACCCCAAACATCCCTAATAACATTAAATGAAAACAAAACATTTTAAACCCTAAAAAAAATTTAAAAACCTAAAACACTTTAAACCCCCAAAAAAATTGAATGGAAATAAACCCTTAAATAATATAAATTCACTAAAAACCCCTAATAATTTAAAAAACCTATAATCCCCTAAAACTACAAGAATAAATTAAAATACTTAAAAACCCTAAAACCTCAGCAACCCATGAAAGATCTTCATAACCCAAAAAAAACCTGAAAACCAATAAACCTTTAAAACCATATAAAACAAAAAAAAACACTAACAATGACCAAAAAAACTAAAAATTCCAAATAACCCAAACAACCCAAAATCCATAAATAACATTTTAAGAACCTCGAGGAACCCTAGAAACATCAAAACCCCTTAAAACCAATTTATGATAAAAACCCCAAATAACTATAAAACCCCAAAAAGTGATAAAAACTCTAAAACCACTTTTAAAACCAAAAAAACCCTTAAAAGTCCCCAAAAAGCAATAAGAACTCTAAAAACCATAAAAATCACAAAAAACCTCTAAAATACATAAAACCCTATAAAAACCCTATGAAAGAAATTCCATTAAAACATAGAAAACCACAATGCCACTAAAAATACCAAAAAAATCCTAAGACCCTACAAACCTGAAAACCCTAAAAAAATTCAAAAAACCTTATAATACCAAATACCACTAAAACACCTAGAACCTTAAAAACATTAAAATTCTTAAGATACCATTAAACCCTCAATAATATTAATAACACAAAATAATTTTATAAACATCAAGTATCCATAAAACCCATAAACACTAAAACAACCCTAAAAGTCCATAAAAACTCCTTTAAAAACAATAAAAGCCTATAAACCGTTAAAATAAAAAAATGCATAAAACCCTAAAAAACTCTAGAGGACACTAAAAAACCTATAACACCTAAAAGACACTAAATACTATAATAAAAATATAAAAGACAATAAAAACCCTACAGAAACCTAAAAATACCCCAAAAAAACTCTTAAATACCCTAAAAACTATATAAATACCCTGAGAAGCCCAAAAACCCTTAAAAACCTGAAAAATCTAATAAAACAAAAAAACACTCTAAAAACCATAAAACACACAAAAACCCTAAAATATCCTAAAAACATTAAAAACCATAATAACCATAATAACTAGAAGAATCCTAGAAAACTTTATAATCCCCTAAACCGCTAAAAACCATCGAAAATCCTTAAAACCATTAAAAACCTTAGAAACCCTAACACGCCCCTAAAATCCCAAAAAAACATCAAACACATAAAATCCATAAAAACCTGGAAAACCCCTAAAACCCTATCACACTCTAAAAACCCTAAAACTAAAGAAACACTTAAAACCCCTATGAAATCCAAAAAACACTATGAGACCCTAAGAGAACCGGAAAAACTCTAAAAACCCTAAAAACACTAACAATCATTAAAAACCCAAAAAAAATTCTAAAAAGCCTAGATATTCAAAAAGTATCCTAAAAAATCAACAAAAAACTAAAATACCATAAAAAATCCTAAACCCTAAACGACCCTAAAGACCGTAACGAAACACTGAGATCCAAAATATAACACTAAAATCCCAAAAAAAATAAAATCCTTAAAATATGCCTAAAAATGATAAAAAAAACTATAAACCACTGAAAACCCTTAAAACCCTAAAACCAATAAAAACCGAAAAATAAAATCTAAAGCCCCCTAATAGACTCTATAATCCCTATAACCTAAAACCCCACAAAAACCCTAGGAAAACCTAAAAACCAATAAATACAAGAAATATACAAATCCTTAAAAATCCCGAAAACCCAATGAAAACCCAAAATATCAATATGAAACTTAAGAAACCCCTAAAATCCTTTCAATTCCACTAAACACCTGAAAAACGCAAAAAACCACAAAAAAGACTTAAAACACTTAAAACACTAAAAACTCTAAAATACCATAAAACTAACTAAAAGACCCTAAACTCCCCCCCCCCACCCGACCCTAAATAAACCTAAAAGACCTTGAACCCCATAAAAGACCCTAAAACCCTATAAATACCCACAAAGACCTTTAAACCCCTACAACACTATAAAACAATAAGGAAACCTAAAATCCCTACAAACCCAAAAAATACTAAAAAACTAAAAACCCCATAAAACCCAAAAAACCCATTATATAGTCTTAAAACCCCTAAACCCCTTAGAAACCAAAAAACCCCTAAAACCCATAAATAACCCTAAAACCCCATAAAACCCCCAAAAACCCTTAAATTGCCTAACACCTCCCCCCCCGAATTCCTTAAAACATTAAAAAAATTAACACCCAAAAAACAATTAAAAATATAAAATCCCCTGGATTCCCAAAAAACCCTTAAAAATAAAAAAACCTTAAAAACCCAAAAACTATAAAAAACACTCAAAATGGATAAAACCCCCAAGACCCAAAAACCCCAGGATTAACCTATTAACACTAAAAAAACATTAAAACACCTAAAACCCTAAAACCCAAAAAAAAGAACATAAAAACCATCAAACCCCAAAACAACCTAAAAACCTTAAGAACCCCAAAAAATATATTGAAATCCCTAAAACCCCTAAAGATCCTAGAGACCCTAAAACTCCTAAAATTCCCCCAAATACCCTATGAAAACCCTTAAATAACTAAAAACATTTTAACACCATAAAATAATAAAAACCCTAAAAATTTGTAAACAAAAAAACACCTAAAAACCCAAGAAAACATAAAACGTAGATAATACTAAAAACCCAAAAAACAATTGAAAAAAAAGAACGCCTAGTCACCTAAACCCCTAAAAAACTATAAAACCATAAAATACACTAGAATAACTAAAAACTCATAAAAACCATAAAAAATCTATAGAAAACCCAGAAATCCCAAAATCCCCTAAAATCCCTTAAATCCTATAAACACATAAGGATGCTAAAAACACTAAAAACCCCAACCCCTAAAAACCATAGACACCTATAAGAAAAATTAAGACCCTAAAAGAATCTAAAAAACCAAATAAACTACTAAAACATATAAAAAATACTTAGAACACTAAGATCCGTTAAAACTGCTAAAATCCAAAAAAATATAAAAACTCTAAACACTATAAAAATCCATTAAACCCCCTAAAACAACTAAAAATAAAGAACCCTAAAACCCCCTAAAAAATCCCCAAACCCTTAAATATCCATATAAACTATTGAAAAATGAAATATCTAAAAACCCTAAAACTAAAGAAATCCCATAAAACATTCAAAACCATAAAACCCATAAAAACCCCTAATATCTATAAAACCCATAAATCCCATAAAACCCCGAAAAATCTTATAAAATAAAAAAATCCTAAAGTTCAAAAAACTCAAAAAAATCAAAAAAAAATTGAAAAACACTAATAACCATAAAAACATTAAAATAAATTTTACACCTAAAGAACCCAATAACCCCCAAAAAACCGCTAATTACCCTAAAAATATAAAATCCTTTAAAAGCCTTGAAAACCATTAAACGAATAAAAGACCCTAAAACCCAAAAACTCCTTAGAACACCCAAAAACCTATAAAAACATTAATAGACTATAACAACGGAATTTAAATGCAAAAATACCCTAAAAATCCAACAAACCTAAAACCCCTTAAAAACCCTAAAAACATATAAAACCTAAAAACTCTAAAAATCCCTAAGAACCCTAAAATACAAAAAAAAAACTTAAACTAATCCAAGAACCATTAAAAATCCTAAAAAACAATTTAAAACCATAAAAACTACAAGGAACCTTAAAATCCTAAAACCACATAAAAACCATGAAAAAACCTAAAAATCTAAATAACCCTATAAAATAAAAAAACCCCTAAATATCAAAAAACCAAAAAATATCTTAAAAATACTAAAAACACTTCAACCACCAAAACAACCTTAAGAAACATAGTATGCCTAAAAATTTTAAAAACCCTAAATCTCATAAAATGATAGAGAAAAAACTAAATCCTCGAAAAACACTAAAAATTTAAAAGACGTAAAAAACCATAAAAAATCGAACGCCAAAAAGCCCTAAAAGCTTGAAACCCCTAAAACCCAAAAAATAAAAAAAAATCCTCAAAGTGACCCTAAAAACATAAAATCCAACAAAAACGAGAACCCCTATTAGACCCTAAGAACCCTAAACAGCTAGAAAACCGTAAAACCCATATAAAAATCTTATAGGCCCACAAAACTCTTAAACACCCTAAAATCCATAAAACATTAAAGAAACATAAAAACCCTTAAAAACCCAAAAAATCCCTAAAAACACATAACCACCTAAAAACTCAAAAAATACTTAAAACCCTAAAAACCTAAAAACCTCTACCCCCCCCCCCCTAAAAAAATCCTAAATCCCCTAAAACCATTAGAAATACCTAAAACAAATTAAAAACCGTAAAATAACTAAAAGACATAAAATAAAAAATCCCCTAAAATCCCAAAAACTATTAAAAAACCCCCAAAACCTAACAACCCTAATAACACTTAAAAACACTAAAAAACTATAAAAACCTATAAAACCCATAAAATTATTAAAATCCTAAAATACCTAAATCTTTAAAAACCTAAAAATCCTTAAAAACAATAAAACCCCTAAAAAACTAAAACACATTAAAAAACCCCTAAAATTTCTAAAATTCCTAAAATGCCTAATAATCCTATAACCCCCTAAAAACCTTAACAACTTAAACACCCCTAAAATACCCTAAAAACCTAAAAACTCTAAAATAACCTAAAATTCATAAGAAATTTCTAAAGACCCTAAAAATACTATCAAACCTATTAGATATCATACAAACTTTAATACCCTTAAAACCAAAACAGTAAAAACCTTAAAAAACTAAAAACACAAAAATTCACTAAAATTCTTATAAAATAAAAAAATACCTATAAAACCCAAAAAAACCCCTAAAATACCATGAAATCCATATAACCCTATAAAAACATAACATCCATAAAATTCATAAATCACATAGAAACACTATAACAAATAAAAATCATAAAAAACCCTACCCACTGAAAAAACTCTAAAACCCATAAACCCCCCAAAATCTATGAATACTCTGAAATCCCATAAAACTAGAAACAACCCTAAAAACACTAAAACAACCTTTATAATCACAAAAAATCCATATAATAAACTAAAAACCCCTAAGACCCCTACAACCATTAAAATATCTTGAAACCATTAAAAACAATAAAACCCAAAAAACACTAAAATAAAAAAAATCCCTTCAGAAACCTAAAACCCCCAAGAAAAACCATAAAACCCCTAATAGAAAAATCCCATAAAACCCCTAAAAACATTAAAAAAATAATATCCCAAAAAAACCTGAATAATCTTACAACCCTAAAACCCCCAAAAACATTAAAAACCCTAAAATCCCTAACAATCCTTAAAATATGGAAAAAACATAAAATGAAAAAATCTCTAAAAACCAAAATATCCATAAGAACCCTTAAAATATTTCTAAGGACCCAGAACTCTAAAACTCCTAAAAACTTAAAAAGTTAAAATAATATAAACCATCCCCCTTTAAAAACTCTAAAAACACTAAAAAATCGCTCAAAGACATTAAAACCCTAAAAACCCTAAAAACCATTAAAACCCCAGAAGAACCTAAAAACACCTATGATAACCTTAAAGATCCTAAAAACTCAAAGAAATCCCAAATGACTATAAAATTACCTAAAACACTTAGAGACTCGAAAATCCCCTTAAAACTCTAAAAGACACAAAAAAACCAAAATTCCTCGAAGACCATAAAACACCGTAAAAACCCAAAATGAAACTAAAAACAATAAAAATACTAAATGAATCATAAAACCATAAACCCCCAAAAAGACTCTAAAACCCTAAAGGAAACTAAAACCCCTAAGAAACCCTAAAAGGACCCTAAAACCACTAGAAAATCTAAAGGATAATAAAAATGATAAAAAAACCCCAAAATACCCTAAAAACCAAATAAAACATAAAAGACCATATAAAACCCAAACCCCTTAACACCCCTAAAAACCCTAAAAACCCCAAAAATCCTATAACACCCTAAAATCAATAAAAAACATAAAATAATTAAATTACCATGAAAAAATCTTTAAAACATTACAAGACCCTAAAAACCCTAAAAACCATAAAGAAATGCTAAAACCCTAAAAATGTCCCATAATACCATAAAGAGCTTAAAACCCTAAAAAACCCTATAAAACCACAGAGAACCCAAAATGACACTAAAAATCATGAAGACCCCAAATGGACCATACAATCCAAAAAGAACTATAAAAAATATAAAGCCTCTATAGACCCTTAAAATTCCAAAACCCTAAAAAGTCTCTAATCTCAGGATAAAAACTCCACGAGGCCCTTAAATACCCTAAATACTCTAAAAAACCAAATAACACTACCCCTCTCTCTAAAAAATCCTTGAGGTCCTTTAAAATCCTTAAAACCCATAATAACACAACAATAAAAATCCTAAATCACCCTCAAACTGTAAAAAAACAGTAAAAGACCCAAAAATACATAAAACCCCTAAAACACCTCAAAAACCAAAAGGCTCTATAAACACTAAAAAACCCTTTTAAAACCCCCAAAACCATAAAAAAATAATAAAAACCCTGAAAACCATAAAATATCATTAAAAACATAAAAACCCTAAAAAATTATATAAAACCCCTAAATATCCCATAAAGACCTTAATTCCTCAAATCCCGTTAAAATACCAAAAAACCAACAAAAAACAAAAAGTAACCTAAACCCCCCTTAAACCCCCCTAAACCCCTAGAAACCTTAAATCATTAAAAAACATAAAAACCATAAAAACCATTAAAAACAATAAAAAAATCTAAACCAACATAAAAAATTGAAACCCCTAAAAACCCTTAAAAAACCTAAAACATAGAAAAAAACATCAAATTTAAAAAAACCCTTAAACCCCCAAAAAACTCTAAAAATCCAAAAAAAACAATAAAAACCTAAAGACCCAAAACCAATAAAAACATAAAATTCCTTAAACGATAAAAACCTATAACAACCCATTAAATACCTTAATGACCCTAGAACACCCAAATAACCCTCCAATACCATAGAACCTATGAGAAATCCTTAAATACCCTTAAAATCCCTTAAACATCATAAACCCCTCTAAATCCCCATACAAACCCTAAACCCAAAAAAAACCACTTCAAAACCGTAAAATATATAATGAAATAGAAAAACCCCCCATTAAAACATTAAAAACCCTAAACATCATAAAAACCCTAAGAATATAAAAAACTATTAAAATCCTAATCCCTACCACCAACCTTAAGTACCATAAAAACAATAAAAACCATAAAAACACTTAAACTAATTAAAATCCTTATAACCCTTAAATCCATGAAAAACCCTTAATATAAATAAACCATAAAAAAATTGAAACCCTAAAAAAATAAAAAAACCCATAAATATTATGATAAATCACTAAAACCCACTAAAGCCATAGAAAAACCCTAAAAACTAGAAAACTTTAAAACCACTTAAAACCCAACCACCCCTAAAAGATTCCAAAAAACCTATAAAACAATGGAAAAACCAAAATTATTTATAATAATGCTAAAACCCCCTAAAAACAAAAAAATTCATATAAAAACCCTAAAAACCATAAAAACCCATAAACCCCAAAACTCCATAAAACCCAAAAAACCCCTAAAAACCCTAAAAACACATAAAACCCCAAAGAAACCCAAAATATATTAAATAAAATAAATTCCCTAAATACTATAAAAGTGACCCCAAGATACCCTAAAATCATAAAAACCCAAAAGGAACCAAAAAACTTTAAAACAAAAAACTAATAAATCCCCTTAAAAAGTACTTAAACCCCCAAAAAAACCCAGAAAAATGGAAAATCCATAAAACACTAAAAATAATTTAATACCTAGAAAAACCTAGAAACATAAAATCATAGTAAACTTAAAAACCCTAAAAACAATTAATATTCCTAAAACCCCTAAAAATATAAAACCCTAAAATAACTAAGAAAACAATAAAACAAAAAAATCCATTGATCCCCTAAAACCCCTTTAAAACCCATTTAAAACCCTAAAAACACATTAAACCCTTAAAACCCATAAAAGCTACAAAGGACTCTAAAACCCTTCCAGTCACTCATAACTAACTTCTTAATATCCAGGGAAAATGAAACATAGGAAATGGGTGAGCTCAAATGCTTAATAAGGGTAAGAAAATACAGCAGAAGAAAACATAAATATTAGGCAGGGTGAATAATTGAAAATAGATTCCTTTACAAATAATAAACATAAACACTTTTATGGAAGGAATATGAGATGAGAAAATAATGCCATAATAAAACATATTCATGGGTATTATACTAATTTAATAATCACATGAACCATCAATATTATTTTCATAATGAGGGAATGTATAATTCCAAACATTCTGAAACATTTTGTCAAGGCTTTGTCCAAGATGTCTAAAAAAGATTTAGCCCTCGGCCAAAACAATATACTAAATTGGGAATGGCCTTGGTCAATTCCATGTTTAATTGTCTCATGAGACCTACCGATGCATCGTGGAGATATAGTGGGCTCCACCCATCACTTACTAAGTCCAATACATTCCTCATAAGAAAAGGATGAAATATAACATAAACATTCGTATTAAAACTAGCATATGAAATGTCAATACTTTAACCATAAACCATGAATGGTATAAAAATAACGCATCCATAGTCAAATATATCACAAAAACTTCAATAAAATATGTAAGATTTGTATCATAATGAATCAACTTCAAATAAGTATAAAATCCATCAAAGGATGTTGACATAGATTAAATCAACACTATTAGAGAGAAATATCTCCTTCCTTTTTTGAAATCATTTAAAGTTCCATAATTATAAAAGAAAACATTTATTTTGAAAATAATATTATAATATTTTAAGGGAAGATTTAATGATCTTATAATGGTGGTGAATAACCGCACCCACCGTATAAGTTAAAAAACATTCTTACCTTAATTTTGTCGAAAAGGTCGTAAAGTACATTATTTGGAAAACGACGGAAAGATTACATTCAAAACATATAAGGTCAAATAAGGGTATAAAAGAATTTAACCCATTGTCTAGTAAATAGTAAAAAATTTAAAGTCCATTTTTAAGAAAACAAAGATGTGGATGATAAAGAGATCCGAGTAGATAATTATGTATAAACAAGCTCAGATAATGAAGAGATTGTAGAATTAACCATTACTGATTTGGTAACCTACGAAACATACACCCCATGAAAGGAGGATAATAAAATAAATATTTAAATACCCATAAGTTAAATTATAGTGCACAAAGAATACAATCATGGGCAGTATATACACCACATAAAAGGAAATAGTGGCAATTAGAGCATGGATCTCACGGGAATAAAAAGTGAGATGAAAACCCATTACCTTGTACTTTTCCTTGGTAGAGGGTAAATTAACCTCCTGTATGATAGTTAAATAATTGTTATGAAATTATACCAGAACCATATACATAATTATGCAATCATATATGATATTATAATAAGGGTTTGTTAATAATATTTTAGTATTATCGTCGTTGTAGGTGTTAACTGATTTGTTTTCCATTATATTATTTGTTAAGTGAGTAATGATTATTATAGATTAGATGTATCTTAATAATATCCAGAATGATATAAAGTATTTAAAAATTATTTTTAATCATCAAATGAAAATTAGTCTTGAATGGATATAATGGGGAATGAATCTCATCGTGTTCCTGGAAACGGTAATCTGTATATACACACGAGAAAAAATATCATTCTTTTGATATTAAAATCGTATATAATTGGATTGTATATCATATATATAAAATCATTATCATGTTATATTTATTTTTTACATCATTTATTCATCATTATTATACTCACCCAAATAATAATGTATTGAATAACAACTACACCATGAAATGGATACGGTAAGTCGTACGTATGCACGTATGGTGACATATCATTCAAAGGATAGATAGAATAATGAATATGGTTGTACCATATTTATAATATCATCACAGTATATATAATATATTGGAGTTATTATTTTATAATGGAAACAACAAGGAAAGAATATGTTGAAGAAGAAAAGAACATGAAAGAGGTGATGAAATATTTACCTCTTCATTGGGTTCTTCCTTTTGATTTGATAAAAAGGGCTCCTTAGGTTGTCTTTATGACCAAAGAAAGACCTCTATGATTATGTTTGGGAAGTTGGGAGGATATATCGGTAAGGTTTGGCCGAGACAAATGTCTCTGAAGGTGTGAATTTGAGAGAAGGGGAAGTTCCCTTTTATAAGAGGGGTGAGGGGTACCTTAGGAAAATATTGAAATATTAATTTATAATAAAATAATATTTGGTTTATAATGCTTCCAAAATGATTTATTTCGAGGATAAGGTTGAGATGGGTAAAAATACACTCAACCAATAGGTTTTAGACTGGTTTGGGTCACTATATTAACCTTATCTTTTAGATTTAACTCTTAGTTAATTAGTTTGACATTTACCATATCTCTTTGTATTTTTATAGTATATGGTCAATAAACGTAATATAAACATCCATAAAAACCTCATGTGGCTCATTAATGAAATATATAATATTATTTAAGACCTTTTCTAAACCATAGATTTCTAAGAATAGAATATCAATTAATAATATAATATATTTTTTAAAAACTCTTTTATGTCAATTTTGACACTATTTGGTATTTTGTTTTTGTTAAATTCATAACAGAATTATTAGTTTGAAAAACATTCATTTAATCAACCCTAAAATGTCTTATTAACCTATAAAATTAGTTTAATTCATTAAATGTCTCATATTACATTTATTTGGGTATTTATAATATCCCTTAATTTAATATTTCATTAATAAGGTAATTACTGCATCATCATTGTGTCATAAATAAATTAAACTATTTAATGTTTAAAAATTATAAATAAAATACAATTATGTAGGAAATCTTTTTAGATTTCTAATTAATATTTATAGATGAATTTATCTTATTTATAACCCTATTTTAAAAATGGTATAGTTTTTAAACTTTGATTTTAACTCTTTTAACTCTTCATTAAATAAAATTATAAGAAATGTTCTAATCTTATCCAAGGGGACCTAAAGGATCATTTTTCATTCCTAAGGTTTTTGTTAGTCGAATTACACATATCAAATATAAATAGGACATGTGTTGGGGTAATAATAAAATCATTTTTACCTTTAATTACCCTATTTACTTTTAAATGTGGTAAATAAAAGTAAAAAAGTTACTATTCGCCAAAAATTATTCCTCTCTTGTTGACCACATTTTTCTTACTGATATCAACCGTGTCTCTCGGATTTTCAAAATTCCACTCACAGAAGTGGTAAAATTATGTTTTATGCAAATTTTCCAAAGCTCCTTGGAGGTGGGTAAAAGACGGTAACCAGTTCAATAAAATTTTTATATATCTAAAATTACTATAAAACGACTCCAATGAATTACATTGAAATTATATAGGTATTATGTATATATTTTGACCTAAGATAAATTTAAATAAAATAAATAATTATTTAAATAAAAATTTTGTTTTAACTAATAACTAAGTGTTTTTTACTATTCATCAAAAATTGAATGTTTTCCGAAAAATACCAAAAATTCACCCTAAGCTAATTTCGATATTCCGAATCCAAAAATAACGTCCATTTTGAAATATAAAATTCATTAAATTTCAAAATGTGGGTATTACTATTCATAATGGCTAGTTTGATTGGTTGTGGTGTGTTTGAACTCGAAGTTGCGTATAACACAAGCTATTGTATTATTCAAAGGGAAATGTACCATGGAAGCATGGGGTGTTACACAAAACTTCTCGGAGAAAATCACTCTAAAACTGCACTCGACTCTCCAAGCATTTGCATACCAAAGATACTGCCTGAAATCATTTGTTCATGAACCATGCTTTGCATTTTGCGTACCGTAAAACCCTTCACAGTCACCCTTATCCATGAACTAATTTTTTTAAATCCATGAAATGGAAATTGAATTTTAAAATGAACATAAAGGCTTCACACTATGATCTTTGGATAATATTGTAGCAAGGATCAGTGAGTGTGTCTCCCAATACATGAATTGTTTAGTTCGCTAGAAAACACTTCATGGGCCATCACCTTGCGGGTCATTCCGTGAATTATCATTTTGTGGGGAATTCCTCTAAAAAAAATTTGTAGAGTTTAGTACATGGAATTTGTTTTATATCTAGACTTATTTTATCCATTTTCCAATTTTGGGTCTTCCACCTAAAGAATTTATTGGACTAACCTTTTGTGTGGTCTTTTTTTACAGAAAAGAGATAGCTCTTCCTCTTGTCTCAATGGAATCGACTAGGAGGAGGGTGGATGTGGTTGAGAACATTAAATACAACCTTTGTTCCTACATCGTTACTAAAGAGGGTATCCTTAAATTTATACTCTATATAGAGCTTGTAGCTTATCCACTATATGTCAAGTTTCTGATTTACAACTTCGACCTCCAAGACAATGATCCTTTTCCACCAATTAAATGAAGAGGCTTCACTATTAATCTTGAAATTTTTCAAGAGTATGAAGAGATGAATATTCTTTACATGGTAAATATCATGTATACTTCAAGAAAAGACAACATATTTGACTATAAAGGCTCTATATGGACACCATTAAATCAGTGTCGTCATTTTTTATCTTCTGAGTCTGTCATTCTGGACTACCCAACTATTGATTACTTGTCAGAAATCAATCCTAATTGATGGTAGAGTTCCAAATGGTATCTCTGATCTATAGGGTTCTTTTTTAATGAGTGGACCTAGGAAATTTATGTTCATCAGAACTTCATGGAAGCCTCTATCCCAATGGAATCCATCAACATACACTAATCGGTGTGAGTCTCCCAATTAGCTATCTATTCACCGGGAGTGATACTACATGAGTTTCTCATCCACTGGTGTTTGAGAAACAAAACATTTCACCTATCCCATGGTGAATTAGGGATCAGTTTATGGGATGTCTACTAGAGATGGGGATTCCCATCCTTGGATACATATGCGATGAGTTTGTTCCTACGACTAATACATTGGAGAATGTTGAACTAGTATCTCCATTCGCAAGATATTTACTAGTTTCAGAAGAGGGAAACATTGTCATCCTTTTCTTTCCTACTCACGGATTTAATTTGAAGACTAGATAGGATTGTTTTAGTGGGTTAGTGGGATGAAGCCAAAATTCCACTGTAGCCAAAGTCATCCAACTCAATAGTCCAAAAAAATTTCCAACTCATGCTTTTCTACACTTGTAGAGGGACACTACACCACCTGGGTTTATGAGGTTCGAATAGATTTATATCTTGAGCTCATACTGGAATGTTTATTTTCCATGTTTTTGGGTGGATGGCTCTTCCCCTCTCACGATGTACACACCAGTGTTAGAGCTTATACTCTGATGATGGTGGCCATATTGGTGGAGGGGAAATCCATAAACATATCCATCCCTACCCCTGCCTAAATCTATGAACTATTGAGGTAGATATAGGAGGGAAGGCCACCATATCGATTTAGTGGGACTCTTTAATTTATATATGTATGGATGGTAGATTACTTCCCATGTTATGAGTATCGGCACACCACAATGGTTCTTCATTCTAAATTCAACCCAAATATTCTCAATATCATCCTTGTTTTCCCTTAATATCTGAATGTTGATGGTGCAGTTGAACTACTGAGTGATGTTTCTTTGTTTTCTTTTATTCCTTACCCTGTGCCTTATGGAATAATAGTAAATTATGGGTGGGGTTCTTCAGAAGAACATTCATACTACATGGAACTTCAGGAAAAAATGATAACTAATCCTATAGAAAGGATGATTGTCTAAGAACCCTATGCACCCTACCAGTTATCCAGGAATTTTGGATGTCTTTAGAGAGTTTCACTCCACCCGATTACCCTGGTTAAGAGGGAATCCCAACCATGAAACCTTCATCAATTTTGGTTAATAATCATATGGGAGGACTCTGACATGCATGGTTTATTCTCCCCAATGTGGCCTCTACTTACATATCATTAGAGTATTCCCAACAGTGGGAAACCAATTATCCTGATGATATAATGGTCAGACTAGTCTGACGGGTGAAAAGAACCTTGACTACTTCTAGTCCCATTATACCTGTGTTATCTAAGCCATCTCTATCCATTCATATTTCTTGAAGGTGTTCTATCTGTCGTTACATTCATTTAGAGGGGAATTCATCTAGGCTACCTATATCCATGGAGAGAGACACAAACCCACTATATCTATGTGAGATGGTATGTGATCCCACAAAATCTATCCTAAGTTGAACATCATTGAGTACCCCTAATGTTGCGGCCAGACCATTGAACTCAGTTCATGATATCAAACCTCCTATAGAGCAGGAAAGCTCCCCTGACTGGGTTACCCAGCCTAGGGCAGATCCCTATTCTATGGTTCCATTTCATAAATCTAAACATATTATCGCAAAGTAATAGTTTCAGGGTTCCAATACTATCAGGAGACATCTAATCGTGTGGAGATGGTCATGTATTCAAATATGTATTATTGTTGCTAAAACTCGTTTTACAGAGTTTTCTTGTGAGGACACCATTTAGTTTCTATTTACATACTTGGGTTCTGGAAGCTTTGACTACTTAGATCTATAATAGCTAACACACCAAATTTTCTTAGTTCGAGAGGATCTAGTCGCTTGTGATGAAATCATTGCTCAGTTTAATTATTTATACCACTAATCAAATACCTTTTGGTATCTTACTAAAGTGATTCATCACCTAGAAACTAAGGAGTTAAATCTTTATGACCATATGATTATCCAAACAGACAAGTTGTAGGAGTGTGAATCTTGTGTATCCAAGATAAAGGCATTAATGGCATCAACAACTACTAATTTGGAAGCTATTAAGTAGAATGGGTGAGATCTTAGCACTCTTATGAAACAATTATGCCCAGCAGTTGAAGCCAATGATTCCCAAAGGACTACTTTAGAACAACCTCATGATGGTCGTTTTCATACAATTATTGATCTTCTAGAAAGATCTAACTGTAATTCATTGTAATCCTTTGAATCATATTGTGATATTGATTCCTTTTCATTGGTATCGGGGAGAGAATCAGGGTTTTGGTTGTCCTTATTAACTTCATATAACAAAATGAGGA
The DNA here is from genome assembly GCA_963277665.1 of Viscum album. Taxonomy (NCBI): domain Eukaryota; kingdom Viridiplantae; phylum Streptophyta; class Magnoliopsida; order Santalales; family Viscaceae; genus Viscum; species Viscum album. The sequence continues at coordinate 936,581,366 of OY728141.1, forward strand.
TGTTTTTCTCTCAAATTATTCCCCTTAATTTTCTTCCTGCAATGTCAATGAATCATGATCAACTGCATTTTAAACCATAATACCAACTAGATATACATATGAATCACAATCCAGGATGAATAGAATAATAAAATCATGCCTTGATTTTATATTGAGATGAGGGACTCGTTGATCATTGTTTGACTATTGCTAGGGTTGCAGGAAAACCCATACAAGATTTGTGTCTTTTCTATCATTACCCAAATTTTTACCTAATATTTTTATGGTGCAGACATAGCAGGTATAATTTGAGTTTTTATTTGTCTTAATGTTTTCAGGTTTTTTACCTAACATGCTTTGTCTCTTGATTTTTTTTTGTTGCTCAAAAGTTTTGTCTAAACCATACGTGACATAGATTTATCGAGCTAGCACTTGACATTTTTCCAGGACTCCCTTTGAAGGATTTTATCATGGTGAGTTTTCTCTCTTTCATGGGATGTTTAATTTCATGCAAATTGTACTGTCATTAATGAAGTTTTAGTTAGAAAAACATAGACCAACACTGGAGTTTAAGGTCGAACATTTTTCACCCTGATTCATAGGGAAAGGACCCCAATTTACGACTCATTGACCGAGAATGTCACGATAGATTTTAGTAATGGATAAGGGATTTTTTTGACCATGTCTTGTTTTTTCTATAGAATGGGATATGACATGTAGCTTGGAATTAATGGGGTATATAGAGGTAGCAAAAAAACTCTCCTAAGGATGAATTTGCTTTTGGCCGATAGACCTTATTTGTGGGTATACTTTTATAGATCCGTCAGGTCATTATGTGCATAGTTAGGAAAAGGTTTCCAGAGGACACTAGACTTCCATATCCAATGGCCATGAGATTTTATAGAAGTTTTTATTGTTTTATTTTCAAAGACCACAGTAAGTAGTGTATTGATGGAACTATGTCTTAATGTATAAGGATATTCATATTGGATTTGGTTGAAAAAATAGCTCCCACATGAATTTGGCTTGTGTGAAGGAGGGATGATTCAAGGAGTAGTTCGATGTCATACAAATTGGACATTTGAGACATATGATTTGAATTAATTTAAATCTAACTAGTGGATAAATGATCTTTTTTTCTAACGGTGGGATGACCAGAAATGATCTATCACCTTTAAGAATGAGAGGGGAGAGTGGATGTAAACTGTAATATGGGGGTTTCTGAAATTGAGAAATGACGTGAGACGTAAACATCATATGGACGTATAGAGGTAGGAAAAGACACTCTTGAGGATGAATTTTCCTTTGGTTGATAGTTTGTTTTTGTGGGAACTTTATTTAGAGCCGTCGAGGTATTGTGTTCATAGTCGAACAAAGGTATCTAGAGGACACTAGCCATCCATTTTTGATATCCATGGAGGATTATGGAGATTCAGACCCTTCTTAAGATAGAGTATGGGTTGTAAAAAAGGTGTGTGTGAACAGGTGAGGGGGTATTTCAAGACAAAACCTCATAGGAATAAGTGAATATGTTCTCTTCATATAGGTGAGTGGGGATTCTTATGTAGGTCTGGACCATACATAGGAATGGATGGGATGATTTTTTTTCATGGTTGGGCCTGAGATATGAAACATAGGTGTATCTACATATCCTTATAATGATAGGAACTAATCCAAACATAGTTATTTTAAATTTTTCTCATACATGGATCTGATTCACACATATGGGTGGGGATGTTTTGGTTTGATGTATGATCTCACCAATAATGTGGGATACATATTGGATTTCCTTCTGTGGATTCACTTCATGCATAGAAACATAGGGGAAATTATTAGTTAACTTTTTTGGGCCCAAGTGTGGGAATTGGGGATGAAGTATCCTATAGTTTAAATGTCATATGATTAGGAACTTTACATAGAGTCATTGATTAAAAGGAGGATGAATAGGCTGATATGTCTTGACATGTCTAATATGTGAGTAATAATGAAATTGTATGTCACGGTTTCAAGGGATTTTGGATCGGGAGAAATAATATAGAGCATAGAAGTCATTGGGAATATAGAAATTGGTAAAACCTATCTTGAGGACGAATTTTCCTTTTGTTTACAGGACTTTTTTTGGGAACATATGCAGAGTAGTCGAGGCATTGTGGGAATAGTCAAACAAAGGTGTCCATAGGAAACTAGTCGTCCATTTCCGATGGTCGTGGCAGTATATGCGGATTAGAAATTTCTTGAAGAATGGAGTTTGATGAGTGGAGATGATTTTTTTGGACATATTAGAAACACTAATGCTATGGATATCCATGGAATTGGGAGAAACTCTACACATATCTGACCCATATGTGGTGTGGGACAGTTTGATTCCCTTGTCGGAGTAATGCCCGATTCTGATGATCTGGTGTCCCGAAATTAGTCCCCCTGTATAGGTTTGGCCCATGTGTTGGGAGTATGGAATTTAAAATATATTTGTGGCAACTTTTATTTTAATTACATATCTTTTGGACTTTAGGTTTTCCTACATAGAGGGTAATAATCTAATACACCTTTTAAAGTCTTTCAAGCAGGATCAGTCTTTATATATTTATTTTCCCTAGTTCTATGGGGAATATCCTACTGAAATTACTGAGCCCATGTGAGCTATGCTTAGTGTGAGAAAAAAGGGGTAGTAAATTTTTCACTCCACTACATAAGGATTCTTGAATTATATAATGGAACATCGTTGGGCCATGTAGATTAATTTCATGTAGTGAAGATATGGGTGACCCGACGTGAACGAGATAACTTTTTGGGTCCATGCAGTTTTAAGTATTGCAGAAAATAAATCATTAGCATAGTATACCATCATGTTTCAGGGATGAAATATCAATGGAATCATGCATACATATGGGATAATTATTCGAGGATATCCCTGGTACGCCCTATACGTGAGTGGGGGAAGAAAGTGTAAACCATAATTCTGGGAGGCCTCAAATCAGGACGGATGATGTGAGCCTTAGAAGCCAATGGGCACAGAGAATTAGGAAAGTCATCTCTTGAGGATGAATTTTATTTTCTATGATAGTCTATTTTTTGTGGGAACATATGAAGACCCATCAGGGCATTGTGTGAATAGCCAAACAAAAGTGTCTGTAGGACACTAGCTGTCCATGTCCGATAGTCGTGGGTGATTGTAGGAATTTGAGATTTCCTAGGGAACAGATTTTGATGGATGAAAAAGGGGATATCTAGGTACTTGAGAAATATCAATACTGTGATTTTTTATGAGGTATGAGATATTATACATAGATCTGATTTTGATGTAAGGGGGGAATGATCTTTTGACTAATCCTTATTATAGGAATCAAGGTTAGAAATCTTCTACACCATCCTATAGGAAACATTGGCATTTTGTTTTCCAAGTGGTTGGACCTGGGAAGGGAAACATGTCACTACATATCACTTAATACCAAGAATCAATCCACATGTAGTACCTGAGATACCTTACAGTTTAATGTCATGTGGTTTGGACATCATTGGCCATGCAATTTAATGTTTTTTGGTTAGGACTCATGAATTTCCCAAGGTGTTTGACCTATATGCATGGGGAGGCATTTTTTCATGGTGGCTAGACCAGGATATGGGATTTGGTCCTCATTATGTATCATTCAAAGGAATAAATCAATCCACACATAGTTATAAAAATGAATTCCCTGTACTGGTCCGAATCTTGTACAGGGGTGGATTTTATTTTTGAATGGTGCCTGGGCCAAGATATAGAATCATGGTGTCACAACATATCCTATTATGATAGGAATAAATCCACATGTAGTTGTGGTAACCCCTATATTTTAACGTCATATGGTAAGGATGAGAGTGAATAGACATGAAAAGGATGATGTGGGTGAAGTTTTGGGCATGAACCTTAGGAAGTTTTCTTACATATCCTGTTAGTTTGGAATCAAAGTCTGCATAGTTCTAAAAACATGTTCTCTATACCAGTCTCACCCATGTAGAGTGAGGGGGAATTTTTTTTGAATGGTGGAAAGATGAGGATGAAGAATCTAGGAATCAATACGTATCATGTGAGGGAAGGAACCAAGCCATACATAGTTCTTAATGACTCTCCATTCTAGTCTGACCTACACACATAGAGGAGGGTCGTTTGTATCATGTGGTGGTTAGACAAAGGTTTAGGGTCAAGGTATCTCTACGTATCATGTTAGGGAAGGAATCAAGCCGCACATAGTTCTTGAGGTACGTTTCAGTTTAACGTCATACAATTATGACTTTTCATGGATTCCCCTATGAATGTATGACCTATACCTAGGGAAAGGGGAATTGGTGATTTTGGGTGATGGATGGACTAGGATGTATGATCCTAGAATAAATACATATCCTACTAATGAATCATGCAACATGTAGTTCTAGAAAACATGTTCCATGTACCATTATGACCCAGTAATAGGAAAGGTGGGTCACTTTTTTTCTTTTGATGTTGGTGGTCAGACCAAGATTTAGGATTCGGGTGTCACTATGTATCCCATTGATGGATAGAAATCACACAATATATATTTCCTTAGGTACCTTTTAGTTTAACAAAGTATGGTTATGAACATACATGGATTCCCCTATTCAATTATAATATATACGTAGGGAAATGGGTATTTTTGATTTTGGCTACTGAATGGACCAGGATGTAGGATTCGGGCATCACTACGTATCCCATTGATAAATGGGAATCAAGACGTATATAGTTCTATAAAAGTACCTCCATTAATAGGCTCGGGCTATACTCAAGGAGGGGGGCATTCTTTTTGGTAGTGGAGGGACTATGATGTATGATCTGAGTATCACTACGTATCCTGCTACGACCAGAATTAAGCCACATGATGTTCTAGAAAAAATGTTCCTTTTACTAATATGACCCGAAAATAGGGAAGGGGTCATTGTTTTGCTTGTAATGTTGGTGGTTAGACCAGGATGTAAGATCTGGACATGACTGTGTATCCCATTAAAAAATGGGAATCAATCCACACGTATTTCTAAGATACACTCCTTGTGCAACTCTAAACCATACACATGAAGGGGGAATTTTTATCTTTAACTTGCATTAATTTGAATCATTCATGATGAATGAACATTCAGAACACAATGACCTCTATATAGTTTAATTTCATGTGGTTATATAAATTTTTTCCATGTTGTTTAACATCATGCTGTTAGGATGATTTGTCCATTCAGTTTAACATCGTGCATCTAAGAGTGTTACAAGAAGTTTAACGTTGTGCAGCTAAGACAATGGTGGTGTAATAATGTTTAACATCGTGTAGATAAGGGAATTTTCATATAGTTTAATATTGGGTATAATGGATGTATGTGGTGCTATTAATTTTAACATCGTGCTACTAAGATGAGATTTTTATAATTACACAAAGTATTTCTTTTGGAACCTCACATTTTTGGGAGCTATAGTGAGTTTTCCATCCATTGAGGTCAAGTCATATGCTCCATTATAGTATAACTTGTGTATGAAATATGGTTATTTGCATTTTGGATCAAATTTTAGAGGTTTCTTTCTGTGTAACATTAGAGTTCTGAGAACTAACACCATCTCTCCTTCAAGTAATGATCAAAGGAAATCTTTTTTACAGAAGGCCCGTGCGATCCGATTCAGGTAAAAATTCAAATGGTGAAATGTATGAAAAATTTTCTCATCAAGTTTCCCTAACTCATTGAATCACTTATGGGGTTGTTCATCTATAGAAAATTGATCACAGAAGGTGATATGGAGTGATGTTAATTGAAAATAAATGGGTAGAACAATCTATGTCCCATATACTAAATAATACGGGGTTGCTTATGTGGCAGTGAAATTCATGGTCGGGTAATCCCACAAAGCATGGAGGATGTTGTCTAGCCATGATTTCTTGTATTTTTTTACTATCTTCACTATAATGTTGGATAAGGTCTTATTTAAGGCATCTATCATCTTTTTAGTCATTGTATGGCAGTGGGATGAACGGTTGGATTTGATTCCATACTCCTGATTAGCTTGTACAATTCCATAGAGTAGAAATTAGTGCCATTGTCCTTTAGTATTGTATGAGGTACACCAAATATACTGATGATGTTGGCATTCATAAAGTTGACAATAATTCTTTCCCCAACCTATTTAAGGGGTAAAACTTATACCCATTTGGAAGAGAAGTCACTTTCTATGAGAATATATTTGAATTTTTTGGCCATGGTGGGAGGGTATAACACCAAAAAGTCCATTCACCAAATAGAAAATGGATAGGAGTACTTGGTTGTGTGAAGTAAATTTAGGGTTGTGTGGATTAAATTCACATGAACTTGGAAGGAATGGAACTTCTTGATGAATATGGTGAAATCTTGCATCATGGTGGACCAATAGTACCTAATCCCTTGAATCAGATACGAGTTTCTGGATGCTGATTGATGTGATCCAAAAACACTAGCATGTAATTCATTCATGAATACAGTGGTCTCTTATCCATCAATACACATGATACGTAATCCATTATGGCCTCTCTTGTAGATATCCTTTACTTGGTTATCATCATCACACAAGAGGAATTTTGTTTCCCATCTCTGAATATGTTCTCTTCCAACCCTATCTGGTGGGAGCTCTCCCAATTGAATGTAATCTGTAATAGTAGTCATATAGCTAGTTGTAGGACCATATGCATCATATATGTGACTAATTTCATTTATTTCTTCCATGTTGGCCTGAATGAATGGTAAAAACATCAGTCGGTGGGCAGTGTTGATGACTGTCTCATTCTAATCTTTGTTGGCCAGAGATGCGGCTCCATTTTCCAATGCATTGGATTTCACATTTTATGACTAGGGGACATAAATCAATGTTGGATATGAGGTGAATTATACCATCAGTACATGGACATGGTTCATCAAAGGGATTATCTCCTCTTTCTTGATAGCATAATCATCTTTTACTTTCTTGATGACTAGTTTTGAATTTCCTTTTATCTTCAAGTGTTCAGCTTGAACTTGGAGTGATAGCTTCAAGCCTATGATAAGGGCCTGGTCTTATGCTTCATTATTTCTACACCCTTCTGACCATATGAATAATTTGGGAAGGACATTTGTTTTGAAGATATGAGTATGACTCTAAGCTCCACTTTGTTGAGTCTGGGGTCTACCATTCATTTCGGAATCATACTTATGGAGGCATTGTCGAAGTGAATTTCCCACATCCTGGAGTTCTCTTGAATAGAGTAGACATCCTAATTAGGTAGCTCAAAATCTAATGGGTCCACCACTATTGAGGGATACAATTCCAGGAAATATGCTAATTCTTTCCATTTGACAGCTTTCTATGGTGTGAACCATATATCAAACTACTACAGAATGACCACACACCATGACAAGAACCCATTTAATATTGGATAGTTGATAATATACTTGATCGGATTTCTATTTGAGAAAAAATTTACATTTTGTTTCTATAAGTAATGATTCTTCTTATAGACTAAAAATATTAATGTAAGACATCTCTTCTCGATATTTGAATAATGAGTCTCAACAACGATCATGGTTCAGTTGAGGTAATAGAGATTATTCTCACTGTCGGTATCATTATTCTATGTGAGGAATGATCCTTGGGATCCCCCAAATTCCATCACATATAGAATGAGTGTTCTTCCTTCAGTGAGAAGCAATAAAACCAATGGTATTAACAGATATCTCTTGAGATTATTGAATTCTTTATGAAAATAATCATCCCATTGATATTCTACCCCTTTTTTCATTAACCTGGTGAAGGGAAATAATTTTCCAGTGAGTTTGGCTATGATAGACCGAATATAGGTCGGGTGTCCTTAGAGTCTTGTCAACTCAATGAGATTGCGAGGATGTGACAAGACAAGGATGGCCTTTGTCTTCTCTAGGTCGAATTTGATATTGTGGTGGTGTACAATAAAGATGAGGAGTTTTCCTGAGGTAATACCAAAAACACCCTTTAAAGGGTTCATTTTCCTATTGTAATGGCATAGTTTGTTAAAAAAATCATGATCTGATAGGTGATTTGAGCATTTTCATGACTTAACCACCATATCATCAACATATAATTCAACAATCATTCAGAAGAAGTGTTTGAAGATGTGGTTCATAGAGTGTTGATATTTGGCACTATAATTTTTCAAACCAAAATGCATCAATTTATACAAAACACTCCCTGGGGATCCCTAAAGGTTATTGATTATTCATCTTCCTAGGCTATTCGTATTTTATTATATCCGGAATATCCATCCACAAAAGAGAGCACCTCATATCTGATAGTGGCAATGATCAATAATTTTGTGATCAAGAGTGGGAAACCATATTTCGGGAAATTTTTATTGAGATCCTTAAAATCAATGAAGACTATAATTTTCCCATTTTTATTTTTCATGGGTACAATAATTTATTTCCATATAGGGTATTGGACTTCCCAATTTTAATTGTATTTGAATATCTTGTCGACATCATCCTCTATTTTGGCCGCATCTATTGGGTGTGTCCTTCTAGGAGCTTTCTTAAAAACATGGTGGTATTCATGGATTCCTAGGTGGTGATTGTCCACACATGGATTGAGGCATATCATTCCCATATAATTCCAATAGATAAAAACTCTATTATGCATCTTAAAAGAGTTGTATACCTCTTTCTATTCAGAAGGAATGACCACACTAATCAGAGTGGGTCACAAGTCTTCTTCCATACCCATGTTGATTTACGTGATTTCATCAATGGTGGTAGAGGACCCTTCCTCAAATATTTTAGGGGCATACATTTGGTCTTCCTCCTCTTCCTATGCATCCTCGTCATCTTCATATTCGTCTTCTGATGGGGAAAAAATTCATGATATGATTGTTCCATAGTTTAGTGAAGAGTTTTAATTTTTGTGTATGGGTAGTGGAATCACCTCTTCTGCGTCTATTTTTGGAAAAATCTTTTTTAGAGAAGATGCAAGTAGGGGTAAAAGAGTTTCCTCATCTTCCATGAGTGATGATACACTTTATCCTACCTCAGTGGGTGAGGGAGGGGTTTTCTATTGTTTTAATAATGGTTTAGGAGAATTTTTATCCGATCCCCTACCATTATCTTGGGGGTCAGTGAGCTTCTAAACATTATCAGGATCGGCGTCTGTGAACAAAATCATGAGGACTGCTGAATATGCACCCAAATTTGGACTTGTTCACACAATATTATTGATTTCCAGTATAAATTATTCCCTAATATTCTTTAAGGGATTGTTGGGAACCATTTCCAAACCATTTAGGGTGGCAATCCAATCAAAACCATTGATCAGATGTTGCTTCCCCTTCATATCCTATAACCCTATATCAATCTAGTGTGATTCAAAGAGGTTGAATGGGGCCTTATCGGCATTTAGTGTCCCACTATTTCCATTAATGCTATACATAAGGCACTGATGTTAAGAGGAGGGGATTGCTACATGTTGATGCAGCCAGGGCCTTTCTCGAAGGTTGTTGAAGGCCGAATTATTTTGAACCACTAAAACATCTAGGTGAGCTCTAAGGTAAAAAGATTGGTTTTTGATCTTAATTTGGCCTAATGGATTCTACTCCCTTTGTTCATAGCCCAATATAGTCATGGTTTAGTACATCAGACCATCTTCATTGTAGCCCAACTGACTAAGTGTCCGTAGTGGGAGGAGATAAAATCCAGATTGATTTTCAATGAAGATCATTTTGATATCAACACCATTTATCCTTCCAGACACATATAATGTTTTGATGTGTTCTTTCATGATGTAATAATAATCTTGATCCATGAAATAGGTAATCATTTATAATTCCATAGGATTTGTCTTTTTCTGGTATATTTCATTGGATGCTACCTCGGATTCAAACTCCTAGGTACATAGCAAAGTTTTGATCAGTGCTTCCATGATATCTACAAATAGATTCAATACATCTAAGATTGAAATCTTGGAAGGTACTAAATATAAATATTTTTAAATTTCATATTTCAAATCTAGAAGATGGGGCTTCCCGACTCGGGGATGCTCTTGTGAAGGTGATTTAGGGGCTTAAGAATTTGATGATAACTGGTCAAACCATGAGATTGGAGATGGAGGGGCATCCATCCTTTTGAAATTGGGTTGGGCAGTTCTCCTCTCCTTCCAATGGAAATTAGAATTTTTTTTTCCTCTTATGTATATTCTAGGAAAATTTGGATTGGGGTGTATTCTTGTGGGGGTAGGATAATTTTTCTATCCCATTTGGATCAGCTAGAGGTTCCTTCTATGGGTTTCGGAAACACTGATAGTTTGAGTAGGGTTGTGACCATAAGCCTGATTTCTTGCATGGTTGCATCTACCTTGATATCCCTAGATTATGAGGCTTCTTCCTTTGGCCCCCCAATTGGGTATGGGGAATTCCAGTTTATAACCATATTCATTTTCAGAAAGGGATCTATTAGGTGGATGTCATTAATGGAGCCAAAAATAAGCTCCTCTTCAGATGAGGACTTTGCCTCATCATCATCCTCTAGTGGTGCCTTTTAGTAGGGTGGTTCCTATTGTTCCGTTTGGTGCAGAAGTTCTGATCACTTTAGATTTTCTAGAATGAAATCTAAGAGTTTCAAATCCAACTTTGGCTTTGGTGAAAGTCTTTCTTCCAACACTTTCTTTTTTCCCTACTCATTGTATTGCTTTTTGGGTGGTTGACAATTAGAGGATTATGGGGTTGAGGATGTCAGTTGTGTTGCATCAATATTTGATACTGACATAGTTGGTTTCCTAAACTTCTCTTAGAGAATATTGTGTTATAGGTTTATTATTTTCCATCTCATCCATCTATTAAACATTTACATCAATTTTTTAATAACTCTTTTCCTCTCCCCTCCTTCATCTGGGTCAGTAGTGGAAACATATTCCACTAGTGCTGGTGGTGGTCTTAGCTTGAATTTTCTGGAATATACCATTCATTGAAGGATTAACTTAAACAGAAAGAACTATTAGATGACTTGTCCCAATATACGATAGAAGTGACAATAATTTGTCTTGTCATCAAGACCTACATCATAATCCATCTTCAGCTTCAGAAGTCATGTTACGTTGCAATTCATTGTGGCTATGATGTTTCCAAAGACTAAGTCATCTCGGAATGAGAAAACATTATTTCCTCATTCCTTGAATTTATTTATCATAGCCCACATTCACTCATCTTGTCGATACAGGGGGTGGCTACTGACGTCCAGGGGGGCTGCATGGTTTTGTGTGGGCCTTAGACCTGGACCTAGCATAGGGGATGGATTAAGAACAACAATAGTATCTTTATCACATCCTACTCTTTTTACTGGGGCTAATGGATCTTCCTGAGAATTTATATTAGTCCATTAAAAGTAATATTCTATCCTATGAGCTATGATGGAGATGTCCCAGAACCCACTTGTATATTTCACCAGAATAAGTGGTGTTGGCAACTCATCATGGAGGTTACCGATGCACATGGACAACATATCACCTTGTTGAATGGCTAGTTCAAGGAGTATGTCAGACCATTCCATCTAGAAGTAATTTTTGAAACTCTCGCATTCCCCTATTGTTTTCATTTCCTGAGGTCACTAACTATTTTTTATGGAAACACCAAGATAATCTAGAATAGGAACTATCACCAGAGATCCTCGCATCCTATTGTTGAGATGCCTAGGAAACTGTTATACCACCTGAAGGTTGAACCATACAGAGTTCACACAAAGCAGTTAATCTTCACAAATTCTTATTGCTTTGGGGTTCCCATAATGGGATCACATTAAGATGAGTAGTTCATTAGGTGTTTCTCTAGGTCACCTCATATTTAGAACACTGGGAACATGGAGTTCCCAAAATTTGGTGGCGGTGGAACGTTGCTTACCCATTTAGGGTAAGATTTTTATTATGGATTTATCAGAGAGTTCCACCCTTCCCTGGATTCTAATCGAGTCATTAATGACTCTATGGTATTCATGATCCACTGGTTCGTGTATTGTTGAAATTCAACATGGGTAGGTACAACAAGTGGTTGGATTTGATGTGTCGGCACTACTGGAACTTGAGGTTAGTACCCAATAGGGGGTATCCATTGTGGGTTTTCTTGAATCAATTCTGATTTCTTCCCCAATGGATGAAAATATTCATATCCTAATATGATTGGGTTTAGGTAGACTGATGGTCTTGGCGCTGCCTTGAACGAGATTTCTAGACTTGCTTTATCTATTGGGATGAGCCTGTGGAGAAGAGGTACATCAGATGGAAGTGTGTGTTGACACTCGACCTGGGGAACATACATGGTAGGATAGATTGATAATATTAGCTCAGTGTTGATTATCCATAGGTATTTCATTTCTTCCTCCTGTTGAGAGAATCTCTCCTCAAGAATGAGGGCAGCGTTCACATTTGGAGGAGGAGGTGGGTTTTAGGAAACCTTGTTCATATTATTATCCTTATCGGGGATTCGAAAAGGAGGAAATAATGGATTATCTTAGGGAGAACCCAAATTTATGGTAACCCATTGGTTCTAGGTATGCACACCTTTATGCTATGTGTGGACCACCTCTAGAATAGAACCATATTCTATTGCATCCTCCTCATTTTTAATATCTTCAGTATGATTAGTTGGATTGAAATCCATGATGTTTACTGATGCATACCACATTGGGAGCGACATACTAGGTGCAAAATGGTAGGAGGGTATCTTTCATCCCTTGTTGGATATTCTACTTCCATTATGGGACCCTCGTCATGTTCCATGGTGAATATTTACATGAATGGAGCCTTGATATGACTTGTTAGTATTCCTCCACCCATGGGGACATGAGTCATAAGATGGGATAGAATGAGTAACCTCTCTAATTTTTGTCCTCCCTAGGTGGGAAATGGTTGAGGTATGTTAGGAGGGTGTCTGAGGTAAAAATTCCCCCAGCCCTTCAGGCTGGGGTTTCTCCTATTATTCAATTGATGTGTCTTAGCCTAGCTTTGTTGGTCTTATGGGGGGAATTTGTGTTAAAATTTACCCCAACCCTATGGGCTAGGGTTTCTCCCATACTGCAGCTGTTGCTACTGCTATCATCTCCTTCTTGATCTCGCGCATTCTAATGCGGGTGTGAACCAGATTTTCATAAGAATTATTTTACTTCGAGGATATAATTAGTGATCATTCATTAGATTCCCTTAGGTGATATTCCTGTCAAATGTTCTTAGTGACCTAGTTTAGGAGCTTCTCGATGGCTTTCCCTTCTCAGGCCTAATGATTTTGAGACTTAATCAAGGATGGTTCTGGTCAAGTGGGAAATTTTTCTTGAATAAGTACTTAATTTGGCTATCATCTTAAGATGATGACTTTACAATATTTCATTTACAATGGGTTCTAAAAAACAGGACATGGGGTGAAGTGAATATCTCCATGTTCTCCCCATCCTTGGAAGTGAACACCAAACAGGGCATCAATGATGAGGGAAAACAATATATGTAGTGTGTGGATGCAAGACAACTCAAGGATTGTATTTCTTTCCTTTATAATCGCTAATGTCATGTAGAAAAAAGGTATTCTAGGTAAATTTTCTGAAAAAGGTCCCCCAATATACTGAAATGGTCTAAATACCCGTCATAAGGTAGAAATTTCATTTTCAACTGGCGGAGAGTTGTCCAGAAATTAAGGAGAATGTTGTGCATACATTCTTCTGATAACTCTTTCGGAATTATGAACTAAGATGTGGATATCAGCTACAACATAACCAATATGTCATGCATGGCTAGTTTTCTTCTCACGAGAAACATATTGTGTTGTTCTTATTTGAAGGATTCCTCTACTTTTTATTCCCAACATTGATGCTTTGTGATTATTTTATCCCGAGTAGTAGGGTTAATAGGGATTTCATTGATGCATAAATGGTGCAGGGGTGTCTTAGAGGATGAGCATGGCCCCGGGTCATCTACTGGCTAAGAAAGGATGTTGCTTTTCATTGAAAGGGTTTTTAGTGTATCCAACCCTATCCTTCTAAGTACCTAAAAATATGATGGCTTTCTCATACTTAGATCTTCAAGGTGGGGACCTTCTTGCTAGTGTGAATTTAGACTACGGGGAGGAGCTTCACAACTGGGGTTGTGGGGGTGAGGACTACCATAACAACTTAGCATCCGATATTAGAGAGATTTTACATGGTGTGTACCCTTGGGATCACCTTCATAACAGATAGAAACAAGGGGATGACCTTCTTTCTGTTTTTTTCATTGTAGGGAGGACCTTTGCAACAACTGCCATCATGGTGAGGGCTACCATTATGGCTTGATTTCTGGATGCGGGGAAAATATTTTCAGTGTGCATCCTAGGGAGGACCTTTAGGATGTACTTTAATGATGGAAGGACTATCTCATTTCTTTATTTCACTATGGGGAGGACCTTCACAGTGACTGTCAACATGGGGAGGACTTCCATCAGAGATTAATGTCCAACTAGAGGGTGAATAAGATATGTTGTGTATACCCTAGGGAGGACCATTAGGGAAGTCACTCAAAAGGGGAGGACCTTATTTCTATTTTATCTTTTGGTCAAGTGGATGGCTACACTGAAATGCATAATGAGATAGGATCTCACGATTGATCGTTTCTGGCCCATAGAGTAAGCCCCCATGGGTGCTCTGAGGAGGACCTTCAGAGATGTTGGTAGAAACATTGTAGGTAGGACCTTCAAAACTGCTACTTCTACTTCCATAATTTGGTAATTAATTGAAATAATATTTAGCCTATATTGATATATTTTTTATGGCATCAGGAACTCCATATTCCAGTAGATTATAATCATTAATGTTATCTTAATTTTACAACTGCCTTTATCACCCTTAATGTTTTGCTTCTCTATTGTGGGAAACATGAGCCACCTACTGTTGGTAATGGACGTCATATATGGGTCCCCATTTGGCTGTTTTCCATGATGTTGTACAGATATATCGATGAACATCTTGTGTTCTGTAAGTTATATATTCCTACCCTGGAGTGGCCACCACATTGGACCGGTGTCCCCCCAGTTGGAATGGGTGTTTGTTCCTGATATGGTTGTCCTTATATCATAGAATATAGAATTATAACCTCCTATAATAGAGAAGTGATTCACATTTGATTTGGAGTGACCAACTTATATTTTTTGATGAATCACAGTTCCTGGGGAGACTAGGTTGTCGGCCCGACACCTCACTTTTTCTACAGATACGATGGAATCTTGACAGGTTTGAAGGATATGGACCTAAATTGATGTTAGATACTCCGTCATTACTAGGATATGCTGAGATATATATTTGACTGGAATGGGTAAGAATTCCCATTCCGATTTTGGTGTAAGAGTTTGTGAATGCTTTAGTCATCCATGTGTTTCCAGTGGGTTGTGGAAGTTCTCCAATATCGAAGAAGAGGAACGATTAATCCCTCGACTTGTATCTAGAAGAGGATGGATAATTTCACTATTTTCAAATGAATTTGACTGGTGGGATTTATATTTTCAAGTAATAATTTTCATCTATTCATTTACTGCTATATTTTTCTAATGGGATTGATGTGCATCCATAGGAATTCCACTCTTCTTATATTTTCTTGCAATCGAATTTGACCCGTGGGCTTGATGTTGGTAGGTAGGAATTTGTGACTTCCTATTGATTGCCACCATATTTGACTAGTGGGATCCATATGTATTGGTAGTATTGTATGACTGTCTATAGTTTTCTGCCCTATTTTGAAGGTGGTATTGGTATGTGTTAGCAAGAATTTGCACCTTCTTGTAGCTGGTTTCCGCACTATTTGGATGGAGGGATTCTTGTGCATTGACAGGGATTTTCATTTGCCTATAATTTTCCATCATATTTGCATGGTTGGACCGATAACCATTGGTGGGAATTTTCACTAGCTCATATGGTGCCACTATATATCCATGGCGGGATTCCGAAGAGGATGCATAGTTTTATGTCTAACCATGGTATGCTGCCACGTTGTATGGTGGATATCTTCTTTAGTAAATATGGTAATGACGTTCTCCTGATTATGCGTTCGCTGCCCTCAACAGGCAGCCCTAGGGGCCAATGTCTGTTGGACTTTAGTAGGTTATCACAACATGATATCCTCTTCAGAGTGATGATATTGGGTTGTACGTCACTGGGGAGACATCAATTAAATAGATCCCTCAAATAGGGTTCCTGTGTATTTGGGATGAATTCATTGGCGTCGACTTCATCTACCTCCCTAAGGTAAGGTAGGAACGCATTGTCAAGCTCTGAGGACAGACTCCCGAAACGATTTGAGACAAACGGTGGGGCCAACCAATGATGGATTGTTGGTCATGGATGAAGAGGAAGGTGGTGAGCTTTCACCGATTTGAGGGCCTGCTTTTCGGACTTCACTATGGGGAGAGTACCAGTTTGGTGGTACTCTTTGATCAGTGCATTTGAAACCCAGCGTTGAAGACACTGGGTTAGCGACGAATTCATGTTCTTCATCGGAGGCCCAGTCTTCTGTGTAGTTGCTAACATACACATCTAAGAAAACAATTTGGATTCCATTGGATGGATGTCATATTTTTGTTAATTCCTTCAATAGATGTGGAATCTATGGGAAAATCCTTCAATGTAGAATATCATGATCACATTCATAATTGATTATTTTTCTTGGACCTCTTCCTTTTGGATGAAAAGGGGGATTGAGGTGGGGTAAATTTCCATCTTGGTTAAGGATTCACACTAGGTTTACCATTTTTTTCAACCCAAGGTACATTGTGTCCCTTTTTGGTGGGAGCGATGGTCGCACTGAGACAGGGAAGTATATCCTTCCTGTATTATTAAGGAGGTTCCATAGTTGAGTGGTCTCAGTGGGTGATTGTAGGGGTTTCGGTGTTTGTGTGGTCATCCTATGTCGGGTGCGATGTCATCAGATGGTCTGTAGTGGGTTTATTCACATATCTAGAAACACCCAAAAAACTATTAATCCAAGATTCATGGACCTACTTTCCAATGGTATGAATTCATTGGATGATTTGTCCAATAACACTTAAGGATTCCATTGGTCGAGAGGATGGGAGGTCGGGAACATCACACCCTTTGGGGGAATTATTTCCTATTTAAGGACTCTCTTATAGATTTAATCAATTTTCATGTGTTCTTGAATCCTTGGTCCATTCCCAATAATGTGTCCTCAGATTACCCTGAGGTCGTAAGATCAATCAGAAATATGCATGGGTTCATAATAATTTGTATGTATTTGAGGTTATTTACTAATGACAACACCTATTTGTATCCGAGTTTCTTCATCAATGTTACACTTTTATAGAATCATCAATGATTATATGGTCTTTTACCAAGACAATGATGATTTCAGACATGTGATGAGGCACTCTAGAGTTTATCGTCATCTAAGGGGAGATAGATCATTTGGATATCAGGATCAAACCCACAAGATGGTATTCCTATGTATTCTTGTGAGAGGAATCATATTCCACATATTTTGATGATGGTTTACTATACACATAACCTTTTATGGTTGTGTGACAAGGACCCATCCATGAAATTTAACTTCCTGTGGTGAGGATGTCTAGGCAGAAGATTCCTAGTCAATATTTTGTATGTCACTTATGTCTAGGCGGCCAAAAATTCTAATAAGAGGCATCATCTGCTGGGTGGATATGACCCTACCAGGAACATGGCCTGATGAATAGTTGGGTGATATGGGTAATGAGTTTGAACCATAGGGAGAATTCTTATGTATCCCAATTGGTTGGGAATCAAAGAACAATTAGTTCAGTCTGGGTTGGCACATACACCCTTGAGAGAACTCATTTTTGGGGGCATGATTGGGGAATACACATGGGAGATTCCCAATAAGTCAGGGATTACACATAAAGAGGATTACCTAGTGATTTTGAGTAAATTTTATTGGGGATGACTTCTAAGTAGAATACCCCTTTAGCTCAAGTCGTAGGAATGGGTCCTGCGGATACCAATCAGAGCTAGAATATGAGTTATCGTAGTTCATTTTTGATTTGGACTTACACCATTGAGGTGACCCATTTGTGGGGGCATGATTGGGGCTTACACATGAGAGCTTACGAATAAGTCAAGGATTACTCCCGACGATGATTCCTTACCGAGTTTGAAAACTTTTTATTGGGAATGACTTTTAAGGAGAATTTTGCACTATCTCGGGCCTTAGGAAGGTGTCCTACATATCCTAATCAGTGCATTAATCAGAGGTCACGTAGTTCATTTACTTTATGGATTAAACCAAGGAGATGGCCCATGCTTTAGGGTTATGTGGATGTCATTATCGGTGCTAACCTCTAAGCCCTCAAGAGTCATGCTTGGTGTGAGATACAGGATGATGCAGTGAATCTGAAGATCCCATGTCCCACATCATATGATGATATATGGTAATGGATCCTATAGGGAGAGAGAGGAGTATATAATGATTCCATTTTCTCCCTTGTCTTTTCATACCCTCGATAGTTAGATTAACTCATCCATGTATGCTCTAGGTGAAGGAAAAGTGGAGAATTGATGCAAACTCCTTTAAGAAAATCAAGGGGCTTACCTCAGTGGGAGCGCCCAGAAAATGGTTCTGGGAAAGGGGAGGAATGTTGCCTCTTGTCAAAGCGAAAAATCATGGTTTCCCTTGTATATCACTTACCCTCATAGAAGGGAAATGTTATTGATTACCGACGATCCCTATAATGGGGAGGTTTACATTAGTATCCCAAGGTTTGACCCTGGGATACCATGAGAATGTATACTTATAGAAATTTTGGAGGTCCGCAATGTTTTGAGGATTACCTAGGTGACTCTTCTTTCTAGGGGTATGTATACTCAAAAGGGTGAACTAATGCACCTAATGGTTTTATAATATGGTTTGGGTGGATTTGGCCTAATGTTGTTGGACTATTTCATGGAGGGATTATGAATGAGGTGATGGAAATGGAAGGAGATAGTCAAAGTCGAAGAGTGAATCATTTGAGAGTATCCCTTTCCGCATACCATTTCTTCATGCAAGATGGGGGTCTCCTTGCATAGCATGTTTCTACATGGGAGGAGGGATCATCTAAATACCATAATGGTACATGGACATGTATGTGGTTTTTTAGTGTTTTGTTAAGCGGGACCATGTTTCAGCTGTGTAGAATATTTCTACGTGGCACCAAGTTCCATCCACATAGTGTGGTGCTACACGGCGCAGCCTTCCACCCATATAGTGTGGTGCTACACGGAGCACCGCATTGAATAAGGGTAATTGGTTCAACGCCTTGAGGGAACTTCATCCATGAAGAAGATATGGTTCATAGTTTACAAGCTATTGTTTTTCTTTCATTATTTATCCTCTATGCAGCTAGTTTATACCTACAAGAATTCTTCGGAAGAGGTCTCCACGTCCTTGATGGATCTCTTTAGAAATTCACCTCAAAAGGTCCATTCAATCATCTCAAATCTGGTACTTTTCTCATCTCCCCTTGCAGTCCTTTTATAGACTGCCTGTGGAGCTGGATCTATAGATTTCTCAGAACCTTTTATCGAATCCCATGGGGATATCTCCTAGCCTGTGGATAACTCTATCAATAGAGGCCCTTGGGGTTGCGGTTTGTGGTGGAAAGAACCAAAGCCTCAATCTTGTGAATTAATTCGTCTTGTTTGCGGGGAACTTCTAGTTTTTCCTCACCCATGAACTGTTAAGTTCACAGGGACAGAATATAGGGGTGAGTTTCTCCACCTCCATTTCCCCAGCAACAAGGTTTGTGATAATGGTATGTGGGGGCGGAGTTTTCCACCTCTATTTCGACAACAATGCAGTTCAAAGCGATGGTATGAGGGGAGGATTCTCTGCCTTTATTTTGCCAACGACACGGTTCGTGGTGAAGGTATGCGATATTAAAATTATCTGCCTCTATTTCTCCAATGATGTGGTTTGTAGTGGTATTATGTTGTGGTTTCATTCAGCGTACTACTTGGTCCGCGGGTGATGCCTTCTGCAAACCGTTCATGGGATTCAGTACGCAAATGAATTATTTTCCTTTTCCAAATATGCCTTCTTCAATAAATTTCTCTAAATCCTTCATCCAATTTGTTTTATTTCCTTTTCCAAGATTATGTGTATATTTACTTTTCCTTTTCATTGTTTTCAGTACCCTACAGACCATACAACCCAAAAACCCTAAAAATATCCAAAAACCCTTAATGAATCATAAAACCCCCCAAAATCATAAAAATCCTAAAGACCATAAAAACCCAAAAATTCCAAAAAACTCTAAAAAATGATAAACCCCTATAAAATCATTAAAAAACTCTAAAACCACTAAATTCCATAAAACCTGTAAAAAACCTAAAGAGACCCTAAAAGACCCCAAAACCCATAAAAATCCTAACACCACCCTAAAAACCCTAAGATCCCATGATATCCCTAAAATTGACTAAAATCTATAAATTACATCAAAGTACCTAAAAACCAAAAAACCATGAAAACCATAAAAACACTAATACCCTTAAAAATCACTAAAACCATTAAAACCCTAAAAAACCGTAAAACACTAAAAACCCAAAAATCACTAAAAACCATGAAAATAAATGAATCACAAAAATAACTCTAAAACCCTAAAAGCTCTTAAAACCCAAAAAACCAAAAAACCATTAAAAATATATAAAATACCCTAAAACAGTAAAGAACCTAAAAACCCCTAAAACCCCATAAAATGGAAAAAAACTAAAGGACAATATAAAACCTAAACCCCTAAAAAATATGAAAAATCTAAAAACCAAAAAAGATTAAAACCCAAAAACCCTAAAAACCCTAAAACCCCAACAATGTCGATAAAAAACTCAAAAGACCTTAAAATCCATACAAGGCACCAAACTACTAAAAGATTCTAAAAGACCCCAAACCCTAAATACCATAAAAATATGGAAAAATCCATGAAATACCCTAAAACCCCTAAAACCACAAAAAGACCCAAAAAAACAATTCAAAAGACCAATAAGATAGATAAAATATTAAAGACCCTAACATACCGAAAAAATATGACAGACTCTAAAAACCCTAAAAGACCCTAAAAACCCACAAAGCCCTAAAAGACCTTATAAAACCCTAAAACCCATAATGAACCTAAAACCCCTATAGAGCCAAAAAAACCCTAAAACCAAATAGAGACCCTAAAAACCCTAAAAACCCAAAAGACCACAAAAATCCTAAAAATCCCTAAAACCATAAAAAATATAAAACCCCTTATAACCCCCTAACCCCCCCCCCCCCCCATGGAAAAAATACCTTTGAAACCCCTAAAACACCCACAAACCACTAAAATACATAAAATAGCCTAAAAACCCTAAACAACCTTAAAGTCCTCAAAACCCTTAAATGATCATAAAACCCCCAAAAAACACCAAAATCCATAAAAATCAAAAAACCCCAAACACAAAAAATTCCTAAATATTATAAAAAAAAATCCCATAAATAACCTATAAAATCTAGAAAGACCCCAAACCCATTAAAAATATTAATAAACCCTCAAAACCCAAGAAACCCCTAGAACTCCTTAAAACTCTAAAACCCTAAAAACCCAAAAAGATCTTAAAAACCCTAAAAAACCAAAACTCCATAAAAACCATAAAAACCTAAAAACCCCTAAAGACCCTAGAAACATCAAAAAAACACTAAAAACATTAAAAACCCTAAAAACCTCCATAAACTTTGAAAACATTTAAAAACCCCAAATAGACCCTTAAATCCCTAAACACCCTAAAATCATAAAATATCCAAAAACCCCTTAAACCCCAAAACTCTACAAAACTCAAAAAACCTCTAAAAACTCAAAAAAAAACCCTAAAAACCATTAAACCCTTATATACCATTAAAACCCCATAAAAATAGTAAAACCCATAAACCTCCTAAAACCACATGAAACTCTAAAACCCCTAAAAACCCAAAAATCGAAAACCCCTCAAAACCCTATTCCCCCCTAAAACATTATACTTTAGAACCCCTAAAAACCCTAAACCCCTAAAACACTAAAAACCCTAAAATACTATAAAAAATCATAAAACCCAAAATATCATAAAAACCCTTAAATCATAAATTTCCCTAAAACCCCTAAATAGCCCTAAAATCCCAAAAAAAAAACAAAAAACCCATAAACACTTTGAAAACCATAAAGCACTAGAAAATCCTAAAAATTCTAAAAACCCATAAAATAACAAAAACTCAAAAATACCCTTAAAGAACCAAAAAACCTAAATGTCCCTAAAAACCCATAAAACACTAAAAGACCCTAAAAATAATAAAACCCCTAAAAGACCTTGAAAGCCCAAAAAGGTGATAAAAACACATATAAATCCCCTAAAAGATTTAATGAACCCTTAAACACACAAAATAACTTTAAAACCTTGAAAAACACTAAAATCCCAGAAAATCCAGAAAAAATCATAAAACCCCTAAAAATCCTTGAAACCCTAAGATCCCCTAAATACTCAAAAAACCCTAAAACCCCAAAAAACATAAGAACCTTAAAAAACCCCTCAACCCCAAAAAAATATGAAAAAATCCAAAACACTTTAAAACACCTAATAACCCCTAAAATATTTTCAATCCCCTAAAAACATTAAAATCCCAAAAATTCCTTAAAATTATAAAAATATCTAAAAACCATAAAAACAAAAAAAAAACCATAATAAAATCCTAGAAAACAGAAAAAATACGTAAACCCAAAGAAAAAAACCTCTGAAAACCTAAACCCCCTATAAAACCATAGAAAACCTTACAAACTGTAAAAACCCTAAACTCCCTACAAAAAGCTTAAAAACCCATAAAACCCCTTCATGGCCATGAAAACACTAAAACTCCTAAAACCCCTAAATGAATGCTAAAAAAATAAAATAACCCTAAAAATCCTTAAATTCCCTAAACCCCCTAAAAACCCTAAAACCAAATAAAAATACTAAAAACGTAAAAATTACCTTACAAACCAATAAACCCTAAAACCTTAAAAATAAACTTAAAGATATAAAAACCATAAAAACTATAATAAAATAGAACATGATTGTAAACATTTGGGGGTAGTTCAAACTACTAGAAAATCATTGCACCCAGGTTTTGGGTAACCACTGCTAAATCGCATGTCACTAATAATTTCACAGCTATATTGAAAACTATTGTGAAACGATTTAGAGGAGGTTTTTTAAAAAAATTTGGTGAATCATTTACTAGCAGCATAAACCACAAATAAATCGTTTCAGCATAGTTTTTTTATTTTTTATTTTTTTCTTTATTTTTTATCAACATAATTAATAATTAATAATTTATTAATTATTATTATTAATTAATTAATTAATTAATTATTTCTGTGCATATGCCATATATATCATGCAGAAATTAATCATATATATATCCGTGTGTGTGTGTGTCTTTGTGTGTGTGTAAGTTGAGATTTGAACCTCTTGCCTCATGGTTATTCTAAAAATACTTTACCACTCAATAAATCTCTTCATGTGGAAATTAAAGAAATTTTAATATACTTATATATATAGATAAAATTAGAAATAATATTAGAGAATAATAATAAGTAATAAAAAAATAAAAATTAAAAAATATATAGAAAATAAATACAAAATGAATAATTATTAATTAATGATTAATAAAAAAATTATATATAAATAACAAATAATAAGTTATGAAATAGTAAATAATAAATAATAAATAATAAATAATAAATAATCTCAATTAATTGATATGTGATAAATAAATAATAAATAAATAAATTTTAATTCATAAATTATTAATTAATAAATTATAAATAAATCAATAATAAATAATTAGTAATTAATAAACAAATAAAAAATAATAAATTAATATATGATAAATAAATAATAAATTAATAGATAATAGATAATAAGTAATATTTAATAATTAGTAAATAATAAATAAATAATAAATATAATGAATATATAATGAATGTGTAAAAAATAATTAATAAATAAAATGATCATAGTAAATTATTAAAAATTAATAATAATATATATATATAATAAATAAATAGAAAATAAATAAATAATAAATAAATAATAAATTAATGATGAAATATAAATCAATATTAAATAAATAGTTAGTCAATAATTAATAAATAAATATATAATAAATAACAAATATGTTGTAAATAAATAATAAATAAGTAATAAATAAATAATAAACTAATAATAAATAAATAAATAATACATAAATAAATAATAAAATATACATCAATTATAAATTAATTAAAAATAATAATTAAATAATAAATAATTAAATAATAATGAATTATGAATAATATTTAATAATATATATTAAATATTAATTAAATATTAAATAAAAAGTTAACAATAATTTGTTAATAAATAATAAATCAATATATAATAAATAGGAAATAACTAAATTAATAAATAATAAATAATTACTTAATTTAAATATACACAAGTATATATACATAAAATGAAATTTATATACATATATATAAACCCAAATATATGTTACATAAATATATATAAATGCTCACATACATAATTGATTATATATTAATATAAAAATATATATAAACATAAGAATATATATATATACCCATATAATATATAAAAATATATGAACATAAATAAGTATAAATATATAAAAATGTATATAAATACAGGAAAATATTCATAAATACACATCAATATCCATCCATATATAAAATTATATATACATTTAAATTAATATTGATAAATTTATATAAATTATAAATAAATATATATGAATGTATGGAAATACATATATATATATATATAATAGAAAATAAATCACTAAAAGAGAGGACAACATAATAATTTCATTGCCATCAATTCAATAAGAATATATATCCATGGAATAAAACCCTAGAAGACCTAACAAGCATATGGATACAGTCTTAAATGAAGTCGAAATCTCATTGAATGTTAAACAATCATGGTATCCTAACCAAAAACATAGTTTTGGTGGCCTTACAAGGATTTTTCACCTAGAAAGACCAAAGACAATGGTCACCCCTAATTAGAATTATGTAGATATTATTGTAATCTTCAATTTGATATATAATAGAGCTCAAACATACACCTAGAGAAAAAGTTATGGTCTTTGAAGTTAAAGTTCTATTTTCAACATTTCCTAAAACTATAATACATTTAATTCTTTTAATCATTAATAAATTATTAATTAATTTAATTTTACCCCATTTCATAATATTAAATTTAATGGGGTTTGAAGCTAAAATGGAAAGTCAAATCTATAGTTATTGTCATTTGATATTGATTTCAAATTTTAAACCTATCCAAGAATTAATTTAATTTAAAAATTATTACCCATTAATAATTATGAAATGTTAATAATTCACACATTATAGTTAATTAAAACTATAAAAAATAAAAAATAAATGGTTATAAATAATAAATAATAAATATTAATAATAAATAATATTAAAATATATAACATTTTAAAAACCACAAAAATTTAATTGTTGTTTTTTAAAAACTCCACTAAAAAAATAAAAAATAAAAAACACATTTAGTAGATGTTTTTATAACCATCACATAATTTTTCAAAAAATATTTACTAAAAGTTTAAAAAATCACATTGAAATTTATTTTTCCTAATGGTGAAACACTAAAAACCCCTAAAAATTAAAAAAAACACTTAATACACTAAAAAAGCTAAAAATACCCTAAAACACCATAAAACTATAAAATACCTAAATCGTTAAATGTCTATAAAAACCCTACAAATGCCCTAAAAATTCCTAAAAATTTGTAAAACCCCCAAAAAACCCTAGAAACCCTAAAAGGGAAAAAAACACTAAAATCCCCTAAAACCCCTAAAACCCATAAAAACCCCTAAAAAATGTAAATCCCCAAACATACCCAAGAATCCCTAAAATCTATAAAATATCATACAAAAAATAAAAAACTACCAAAACCTATAAAAACCATACAAAATATATATAACCTCTAAAACCGTAAATAATCCTAATATCCCTCAATAATTCCAAAAAACCATGGAAAACGCTAAACAACCAATAATCCATAAAAAACCCTAAAAACCTAAAAAAAACTGAAAACCTAAAAAGCCCCTGAAAAGCCTAAAACCCCTAAAATCCCATTAAAATACCTAATACCCCTAAAAACATTAAGAACCTATAAAAATTGTAAAAACACTAAAACCCCAAAAATCCCTAAAAACACTAATAACCGCAAACCACAGAAAAAATCCTAAAACCCCAAAACCCCTAAAAACTCAAAACAACCTAAATGGTTTCACGATATGATGTATAGAATTTAGGTATTTTTCACTGAAATTCATTATGCCAAAGGGAATTACTCACTTTTAGAATGCTCCCTGAATTGCTCTATAATATTTTTCTTCTTCATCTTATAGGGCCATCTGGATTTGATTATACCCTTAGTATCCGTGAATAAAGGGGATGCCTTGATAACCAGTCATTACATCAATCAGAAGTAATATAATTTGAATCGGGAATCCATCTTTAGGATAATTCCAGTTTAGATCTCTGAAGTTGGTTTACAATATTATTTTTTCCGTTATTATTCTTCAAATGGAAAATGTTTTCAATAAATTTTGGATATTGTACCTCTTGTATATACCATCCATGATGATCTTGTCCACTTAATGAATGATTTTGTAGGCGTTAGCTGGTTGTGTCTTTCTGGCAGCCTACCTATATTGCTAATGATATTATGGAAAACCCAAGTGATGGGTGGATACGTCTGGGTCAAGACATATAATATCTATGTAATTCTAGGAAAACACATCCTGATTCTACTTTATGAAGGATTTATATACCATCTATTCTTTGGGAGTCATGGTCACACTAATTAGGGTGGGTCATGTATCTTATTTTATACCTAGATTTATTTCTATGAGTTCATCCATAGGGGTGGAGATACCGTCCTCAAATTCTGGAGGGACATATCTAAGATCTTCCTCTTCCTTGTTCTCCACTATATGCACCACTAACTGAGGAATATATAATGAAAAAAGTTCATTAGAGGGAATAAGGGATTTACCTTTTGTACTTCTAGAGAATGAGGCAATCATTTCGAGATCAGTTACTGTCTTGAATCCTTCCTAGAGTCCTAAAGGGAAAATTCGGGACTACAAATCAGTCTATTCATTTTCTCCTATCGTCAAGAAAAATTATTCTAGTCTGGATGATAGAGTTGGGCTTTATTAGAGCTCGTGGGATATAATGATGACATTTTCATTCAATCTTTCATTATCACTGAAAGAGTTGATAACTTCTTCATCTCCATTGGGATTAGTTGTCATAATTGACATTATAGAATATGCCAAATGTGTTCTTGATTTTGGGATAACCCATTCAATTTGAGTAATGGGAATCAAATATTCTGCACTGATTTGCATGAAAGGGTTATCTGGGATTATCACCAAGCCATTTTGGGCATTAATCCAAGCAACATCATTAGTCATGGATTTTAAATCCCTTGATATAGAATACTTCATCGATGTCTTATGTCTCACTTGATTTGAATGGGTCCTATTCATCATAAAATATTCCAATTTGATGATTGGTACAATATTTGAGACATTAGTAGTATGATAAATGAATGGGTGCATGAGGATGCAGCCAAGGTATTCCTAGAAGAACATTGAAAGTTGTATCATATCAAACAACCATGAACACTGAGTCGAAAAAAGATCACCACACTGTGTTATGAATACGATATTTTCAAGAGGCTCTTGTAAATTTTTATCATAACATTGTGAAAATATAGTGGAGGTAGACAAGTGGGATTCAGTGATACCATGTTGGCAAAGTGTCAAGACTGGAATGAGGTTGACTTCTAAGCCATTATCAATAAAGGCTTTTCGAACATCAATGTAATTTATCCAACTATATATATACATGGTCCTGAAATGTCCTTATATGAAAACATCCTTATTTTGGTCAGTGAAATAGATTACTGTATGAAATTCCTTAGGATTATTCTCTATTTGATATACTTCAGTGGAAACAACCTTGACATGAAAATCCAGAGGACATGACAAGGACTAAATAAATTCTTCCTGAAGGTCCTTTGACAGATTCAAAGAATCAATGATTTATAGCATATCCAAAACGTGGGATAATTACTTCAATACATCATATTTTTGGTCCAAGGGTTTTGGATTTCTAGCATCAATACATTTTTGTAGGAACATTAGGAGTTGATTCCCCTGATGTGGATGGACCATCCATTAGGGTAGGAGTTGGAAGTGCTCCTGTTCTTGAGGAATTAGGAAAACAATGTTGGCCTACCCATTGAAGAGATGATGAGATATCCTCTAACTAGCCTTCTTATAGGATCATGTTTGTAAAAAAACTATCATTGATGGATGAAGAACTCCCATGTTCTTATTGAGCCCACTAGAGAAATTTCCCATGAGTTATAGCAATGTAAACAGTTTAAGCAGGGGTTTGATTGATGTAGCAGCTCCTAGTACAACCATATCATCCTTTGTATCCCCAACCTTGATGACCTCTTACCCCAGTTACCCAACCAATTTTAGGGAAATCTGGTTCATAATCTGTATCATCAGATAAGAGGGGATCCATTATGTGAATAATATTAAATGAATAAAAAATCAACTTATTATCTGATGATGATTCAGTAAGATGGGTTGAATCTTGTTTTACCATTTGGTGGGGCAGTTTTGATGTCTTCAAGACTACATGCATAAAGTTTGATAAAGTTAAAGAAAGTTTTTAATTCCCTACAGACTCATCATACTTCATTTTATTCGTTCCATTTTATCCATGTCTCTTTTTTGAGGACTGGACATTAAAGGACTAATCTATTGATGATGTTGGTTGTACTATGACAAAAGCAGTTGAGGGAACAATTATTTGTTTCAATTGTGTTTTCAGAATAGCATGAGTTCGGTTAATCATTATTCTAACCATACAGTCACCAAACTACTGTTCACTCTTTATCTTAACTTATTTCATTTCATTTTCTTACTCTTCTAGAATAGTGGAGGAAACATACACCACTTGTGAAGGTGAATTATTCAACTTGGCTTCCAAGATTCTACAATCTTTTACAGGAGGTATTTGAGGACCAAACAATATTAAATGTGGTGAGCCAATATTTGTTGGAGGGGAAATAATTTGAGAGATATTAATCACCTTTCTTATAGGGATTCATGGGCATTGGAAACTTGATTAATTTGTTTTCCAATGTTGATAAAAAGTAGCTAGTGACTTGTTTTTCTCAAAAATAATAGACCTAGATTTTCATCTCCGCAGACTGCATTCATTGTTGGTCTCTCTGGTCATCTCGATAAGGAGGATGGTGTTATTGATGATTGGGAGGTGAAGCCATACAATATGGTGTAGTCTTTGAAGAAGAAGAGGGTACAGGGGCCCTACTTAAGAGTACCTCTAGGGACCTCTGGTTTTCATATTCTTCTTCCCTGAGTCAATGAACTACTAGATGATTTTTTGGTTTTTGCAATTGAGACTTCTACCTGCTAATAAATTTTAGCAAGATGTCAAACCACTAAAGTGTATTTCACAGGGATTAGTGGTGTTCTCGTCTCATCATGATGATTCGCTATGAAAATTGGAAACAACTCTTCTTGAGGTAGTAGTTAGTTTAAGGATTACATTAGTCCCTTCCACAGAGTAATGAAATATAAGAAACATTCCTTATATTAGTTTTTTTAGTTTATTGAGGTTGCAGACTATTGTTTTCGATAGTGCTGAGGTAAAATGGAATAGAAAATTCGGATGAAGGTCTTCCCACCAGGTGACTCACCTAGACTACAAACTTATGTACCATACAATGGCTGGTCCTTGTAGCGACTTCATGAAGAAACTGAGTCTCATTGCCTCATATTTTTCAGGGGTACCCATCATGGGATAGCAGTGAGAGGAAAAATGAATCAACTACTACTTTAGATCTACCAAGTCATTAAATATCAGAAATATAGGATTCGAATTGTCTGGCAGGGGTAGGATCTACCCATTTGGGGATAAGCCTTATTTTCTAGTTATATCAGAGCTCTCCATTATTCCTAGGATTCTAATAATTCCTACATTGATTAAATGGAATTCATAATCATTCATGTATTTTTTGGATAAGCTGAGACCTGAGCTGGTATAGTGGCTAGAGCCTGGACGGGTATAGATGTCAGAGCCTGTACAGGTGAAATAGCCCGTAGGATCACTGGTGGTGGCACTGCTGGTATCTACTATGGGTAACCCATGGGAGAAGTCCTATAAAGATGTGTCTGATCCTACTATAGTTGTGAAACCAATAGAGGCAATTCCTGATCTACAATTGTGGGATCCAAATATATTGGTGGTTGATATCCCACGTTGAGAGGATGTTCATGGTATGCTTCATTTGTCACAAAAAAACCATCTTGGATGAGGTGTTCTAATTGGATGATCATTTTGAGGATCTACTTGCAATTTATATCTGGTAGGAATGCTTCCTTAGAGTATCTCTGCACTCAGTCTTCTCAATTATTTCATATACTCCTCTTTCATAGAAAATATTTCCACTACTGAAAGGGATTGACCCTCCCCAAGGGGAAAGTGATACAAAATTTTACCCTTACCATTTCTTATATTAGCTTCTTTTCTATTAGGTATAGATGTATTAATTGAGGGGATACCCAAATTTTGGGCTAGCCTATACATTTGGTTATTCACACCATCTTTATTTGTTTTGGTGTGGACTGCATTATGAGTTGAAAAATCCATTTATGATTCCTCTGAAATGGTCTCATATAATGGAGGATCCTCAATGGTATTATTGATGGTTTTCGCTGATGTGTAACACATTCAATAAGTTTTGTTAGTATTTTTGCGAGATTGTATTATTTTTTCCCTTCATAAGACATTGTCTTCATCTTTGTGAATTCCTTGGGAGCTAACCTGAAGAGACTCCCTAGAGAGATCTGTCATGCATGTTCCAAGTGAATTTATCGAATCGCGGGATAGGTAAAACATAGAGGACTCATTCTGTGACATCTTTCATAATTGAGAGAAAACTGATTCCTATTGAGGAGGGGGATATTGAGGTGAAAATACCCAAGTCCAGATGGCTAGGGATGTTTCTGTTCTACCTTCATAACCCTTCAGTGTTGGTTAAATAAACCTATGTCTTTGGTTAAAAAAATCCCCCATCACTATGGGATAGGGTTGCTACCACACTTCTGTGGTTGATATTGTCGTCGCTTCTCTTTTAATTTTACATATTTTTGTTCAAATGTGGGCTAAGTGCATCATTTTTCAGGCAATTAAATCTTTCGTTTCGAAATAAAATTATGTTATTTATGAAAATTATGCAATATCATGGTTAACATCCTATAATAGGAATTGGTACTTGATGTTATTATATGCTTGATGCAAAATTATCTAAACAACCTTCTCCATTCTAACTCGACATTAGTGAGAGTCAGTTGGGTTCTATTCTGGTTGATCATATATTTGGTCATGAACATATACTATTTTTTATAGCTATCCTGGGGAAATTAAATTGCGTGATACCACCTTTGGTGGGATTTTATATTTAGGGAGTGCAGTGAAATGCAATGCTCCATGGTCACCCCATCCACTGATACAAACACCCGATGGGGTATCAGAGATTAATTATCACATCCACATTAATGTATCGCGACATGAATATTTAAGGATTATTTGATATTTATTGATATTTGGATGTTGTCAATTGAGAATATATTTTATATAAATTTTTCATTGCAACCCTTCTATTACCTTGATGTATGTTTGATACTCTTCGTAGGTTAATACTCTCTCCTTCATGTGATGAATAGTTTCTTATTTTTTGAGGTGGATTTCACTGATTCAACATTATGACAATTCCTATGGAATTATATATTTATGGGTGGATAAAGGGTAGAACATGATTGTTATTTTGTCTTTAGCCAATTGTTTCTTCATGTATCACATATCTTATCCATATTTCACGAGAGGTTCCTTGACCTGGTATGACTAGAGTGGATGCTTCCCAATTTTTTTTACCAAAATAAATGTGATTTGTTGGGATTTCCTGTACTATGTTGGAAGACATGAAATCCAAAGGAGGTTCGGAGAATGACTATCACTTTGGATTGTCTTCTAGTTGAGAAATGCTTTCATCTACATGTGATAGGGAATTTTAGATGAATGACCTTGTGTTTTCATGTGCCTCATGATAACATGGAATTCTCATCACTACATTCCCAATTGGAGAATTCTCTCAAAAATTCACATTACAACTACGAATATAACATTATAAAAAAATGTCATCAAGGGGAAGTCCACCACAATGGATTAAATTAAGGGGAATACCCCCTTACCCCTTGATCATCTAGCCACGTAGAGGGTTTTCATGGATTTAATAAATATATAGGATCTATATATTGAATTTTTTTTCCATAAATAAAAGATTCATGGTGATGTGTCTGATGAGGACCTTTAGAATTACTGATACTACTCCCATAATTTGGTAATGGGAGAGTAGCATCTTGAGCAGTGACAGATAAGCACCAAAGGGATTCAATAACTCTAGTGTTTAGTGAATACTGATCATATATTGGATCTTTATTTTCCAATCATTATTTATTAGGATTCTTAGATTCCTTATTATGAGTTATTGAGGCCACTTATTGGGAAATACAGATATAATGGGAAAGTGTTTGTTCCTTTCTTGGAGTGGTCATTGAAATAGTTTGATTACCTCCAATTGGAGGAGGTGTATGTCTCTGATCCAGTTGTCCATATAATATAGAGGATTCTACCCCATGACCCTCCTGAATAGGAGAAGTGGTATTTTTATACTCTGGAGTGTTATGCTAATGATCCACACAATTTGTGGGGATAGATTTATGTGTCCACCCCTCAGGCACTAATGTTGTCACCGTTATGATATCCTAGAAATTATGTAGGATGTGGGAAGATATTTTCAACTACCCTTTCACAATTTAAAAGATATTATTGGTGAAATATATGGTTAGAATAAGGATATACTCCCATTCCATATCTAGAGTAGGTTAATGTCCCGGATCTTGTCCTCCTTTTCTTTCATGTGGATTTTGACAGTACTCATGTGCGGGGACAAAGAGTTGAGTCTATCCCTTTCATATCACTAGGACATTACAAATTACTTCTCTAGGTGCTTCAAAACATGGATACTAGCAGGCATGATGGGTGCGTGAAGGTGTATCTTACTTATTGTGATATGATGTTTTATTTGAATAGTGGGATTCATTGGGTTCCACTAGATGATTCTATTTTCTGAATGAAAAAAGTGGATGGTGTATGTTCCCATTCAAAATTTTTCATAAAGTTGAGTCAGTGGGATTATCTATTGGGGGAAGTGGTGTGACCCTACTCTTGGGTTTTCGGTTTTCATCCCCAGAGGTCCATCTTACATGCCTAGGTCTAATATACCTGGGTCGGTTGGCTGAGAATGCCGCCCTCATCATGTTGAGGGGTTACTACCGCACGCTGTTGGAGGTGACAGTTGTTGGAATGATTTATATGGAAGGAATCATGTGTCTTCTAGGTGAGGTCATGTGTATCTTCATGATCCACCTCCCGATGATATACGAGGGACTATTTTTTACTTTTTGGGGATAATTCTGTAAAACAGTTGAAGACGGTGGACAACAATGTCTCCTTCAGGACCATTTTTCACCATTGATCGAATGATTGGTGGCGATGGTTGAGGTGGAGTGCTTTTTTGGGCAGCCTCAAGGGTTGGTATTGTACCATTTTTTATAGTACTCTCATACCTGTGTGTTTGAGACCCAGTGTTGCAGATTATGGGTTGGGCTGAAATACATTGTTTAGATTAAGACCTGGTGCATGCAACATCCAAGGAGTTCGTTTACCAGAGCATGAATAATGACATTGGATTGAGGGGAGAACTAAAAATAAGTTACTATATATCTATATAACAAAAAACAAGAAAATACATCAAATAATAACATCATTTGAATGAATACATGCATGAATGATTGCCTTGTTTTTCCTTCTCTTATGAAATGAAAGGGTCCTCACAGGTGGGTGACATTATCATCTCAGTTAAGGATTCCCATTGGATTCACCATTTTTTGTTTTCGATGGAAATGGATTTTCCTTAAGGATTGAAATGGTCCAAAGAGGACTGGTCAGTATAACATTTTTTGTATTATGAAAAAGATTTTACATTTATGTTATTTACGTTGGGTTTACCATTTTTCATTTCCCTCTAAATTCATGTCTCATGACGATTTTATATTTGCAAACGGTTTTAAATGGGTTTATTAATGGAACTAAAATCACCAAAAAGTTTTATATCCAAAAAGAAATGTATTCAAAAGGTAGGTTCTCTATATAAATTTTGACCAATGATGATTAATAACTCACATTGGTCGAGAGGATGGGAGGTTGGGAACATCACCCCATTTAGTGGGAATTATTTCCTACTCTGAGAATCTCTTATAGATTTAGTATATGTTCACCAATCCTTCATTAATTAATTTTATAATGTGAATGATACTTAAATTAACAATAAATTATTAATATGTATGGAACTTAGAATCATATACATATATATATATATTAGGTTCTTCATCAATGGAGATATTTGTATGTATCTGAGGTTACCCATCGATCGTATCCTCTTATATACTACATAGATATTCATTGGTCATTATTACAACAATGATGGGTTTATAGACACATAGTGGGTCCCTCTAAAATTTATTTTCATCTAGGGAGACTAAGCTTACTCGATAGTTTATTGTCATTCAGGGAGATGAATATTTTTTTGAAGTTGGGATCATACGCATGAATGGGTTTCCTATGTATCCTTGTGAACGGAATCAAAACCCATATAGTTTTGGTGACAACTAATGTGGAACATCATTCCTTTTAAGGTAATGTGATAAGGACCAAACCATGTAGTTTAATTTCACGTGTTGAGGACATCTAGGCGGAATGTACCTAGTCAAAGTTTGGTGTGGGACTCTTGCTGAATCATCCTAGATAACCTAGAAGGAATATGGATTCCTAGGTTGAATTATACCCTATTAGGAATGTAGCCCAGAGAGAATGGGGTGGATTTGGGGTGTTCGATTAGGACCTCAGGGAGTCATTCTACGTATCTCATTTAGAGGGCTATCAAATCCCATATAGTTCAGTGAAGATGACCTATGCCTATAGAGGCCCTCTACGGTTTATCCCAAAGGGGATTATGGACCTTTAGGATGGATAATTTAAGGCTTACTCCTAAAAATAATTCCTTATAGAAGGGTCCAATAGTGGTGTTTTATCTCATGGTGATTTGGAGGCTTATTTGGGGATTATACTTAAGGAGGAGGCACTGGTAAATTGGGGGTTTTGTTTAGGGATTACTCTTAATAAGTGTACCCATTGAGGATTGTTTAGGGATTACTCCTAAAGAGGATTCCCATTGAGTTTGGTCCTTCGGTATGAATCATATGTATCCGTGTTAAAACAGGAATCAATGTTATCATATTTCAATCATGTCGCATGGATCATGTAGGTTCTATCATCACCTCTAACCTTTAAGCCCACGTGATTCATGGTCAATGTTAGAACTAAGAGGAAGTTGATGATTCGGAAAAACAAACACTCTGACTTTGTACCCTAGTGGACAATTTGACAAAGTCCAAAGGGGGAGGGATGTGGCATTGATCATGTCCATTTCCTCTACCCTTTTTATGCCATGGGAAAAGGATGGGGATGACAGTGGAAGAAGCTCAGGTTACGACATTTCCTTCTATTCACATCATCTCCAGGAAGGAGTGAAGGTGAAGAATGGGGAGGTTGAAAGGAGCTAGAAAAAAACCTTATACAATAAAGGCTAAGAGATTACTCTAGGAGGGATTCCCTATAATCAATTCCACAATGGGATGAAGACTAATTCCATGTTGAATGTAAAATCAAGCATAGTCTTCACCCTCCCCATTGGGAACTTGAGGCTCTAGGTCTCAGAGACGAGAAGGGAAGAAAATGGTCCAAACCCTTATATCTGAGACTCGTAAATCCTTGACATTATCCTTGGGTTAGGGGTACATGTGACCATAGATATATAAATATACAATTTCCCCGAGGATCCTAACCATCTAGTAGGACAACTGTTGGAAACCATTGACCGTAGAAATACAAATCTAAACGGGTGACATGTAGGTGTGACTTTTTCCATGATTATGTAAGTACAGAGGTCTTGGTGGAGGGTTAAACTTGGCCCCTTTAAGTAAAGGGATCCAAAGAAATAGAGGCCCTTCCATGGATGCCTTTGAAGAAGGCCTTATTAATGGCTCATGAAAGATTGAGATTAGGATGAACCAAGGAGCCTCACACATGGGGTTCTTTGTGCAGGTAATCCTAGTATAATTGTTTACACCTTGGGAGAATGACCACCTAGGAGACTACACTTGGGAGAGAACTTACATGAGGTTTTAAGAATCTCCATAAGTGTTCCCAAAGGTAGGTCACCTAGGAAATTAGTTCAGAAAGGGAATCCCATGCTAGTCTTCATGAATAAGGGGTTGGGTGAATGCCTCGTGCATTTGTTTTTTATTTGAAACCTATGTAAGAATTTAGTGTCACTATTACCCTATAATTCCCTCTTCTCCGGGTGTTAGAGAACTACCTATAAGTTTATGGAGGGATTCAACAAATCACTAAGGTGAATAGAGCATCGTTTGGACTTTGGGAAATTACTTCAAAAAAATGAATACCCCAACGTCCTATTTATAGGAAAATAAAGTGCCTTGGGAAAATGTGTAATCCCTCATAGGTATTTCACATATGTTGGATTCATAGGATTCTTCATATGTACCCTGCACACCGATGGTACTTGGGGGGGGGGGGCTTGCGCAAATCGTCTTATAGGCCTTTGCAAACCTTGACCGTTTCCACTTATTTTTTTCTCTTTTCCTAAGGTATTTCCCCATGTTACCTTATCATCCATGTGATAAAATAGAGTGTCCACAATACCCTAAAATCCAAGAAACCTGAAAAACCTAGAAATCATAAAGAATTATTGAAAACTCTAAAAACCGTAAAAAATCATGAACCCTAAACCTTAAAAATATAAACCCGAAACCCAGTGCCCTAAACCTTATATGATTCACCCTAAATACTAAACATTACACCCTAAACCAATAACCCTACAACATAAACCCGAAAACCTACACCATAAACCATGTACCCTACACCCTAAAAACTAAACCCTAAACCCTACACCCTAAAAGTTATACCCTAAATCCAAAACCTTAAAACATACACCCTAAAACCTAAACCGAACACCTTTAACCCTAAAATGTACACCTTAAACCATAAAAGTCCCTACAGACCCCAAAAACACTAAAAGAACCTAAAACCCCTAAAATACCATAAAAACAATTAAAACCCTAAAAATCATAAATGAACCTAAAAATCCTAAATGGACCTATATATACTAAAAAACCTAAATACCCTAAAAATCCTAAAACACCTTAAATTCCCTAAAATCCATTAAAACCCTTAAAACCCCTTAAAACCTAAAAAAACCATAAAACCCTAAAAATCCTAAAACCCCCTAACACCCACACAAATACTAAATAAACCCTAAATACTGTAAAAAACCATAAAACCCAAAAAATAAATAAATCCCATAAATAACCTATAAATACTCTAAAACCCCCCAAAAACCCAAAAATCAAAAACCCCCCAAAAAATACCATAAACACCTACAAAATCATATAAAACCCTAAAAGGCCCTAAATCCCTTAAAAACCCTAAATACCATAAAAACCCAAAAAAACCATAACATAGGAAATAACTATAAAAACACTTAAAACCCTTAAATGATTCTAAGAACCCCTAAGAACCTCAATAACCATAAAAACACTAAAAAAATTTTAAACCCATAAAATACCTAAAACCCCTAAAAATCCAAACATCCTTAAACATTAAAACCCTAAAACCCTCAAAAACCATAAAAACACTAAAACCATAAAAATCATTAAAAATTCATTAAAAACACATAAAAACCCAAAAATATTAACCCTAAATCCAAACCCCAAAAAACTAAACACAAAACCCAAAACCCTAACCCCTAAACCCTAAACCCTAAACCCTACCCCTGAAACCCGAAACCCTGCACCATTAACCCAAAACTATACACCTATAACCCTATAACCTGCACTCTAAACCCTCTACCCTATACCCCTAAGCCTTAAATTATGCACCTTAAAGAAACATCCCTACACCTTAAATCTTAAACCCTCTGTCATAATCCCTAAACCCTATACTGAAAACTGTAAAATCCCCCAAAAAAACTAAAAACAAAATAAAAGAACACCATAACCCTAAAAGACACGAAAAACATTTAAAAAACCTAAACCCCTAAAACCAAAAAACCAAAAAAAACTAAAAAAATATAAAACCCTAAAAGACCCTAAAAGCAGAAAAACCCTAATGCCTAATAAGAAACTAAAATCACCATAAAACCTTACAACCCCAAAAAACCTAAAACCATTGAAAACCCTAAAAACAAGAAAACCCCTAAAACCCTAAAACACCTAATAACCCGGAAAAAATCCCTAAATCCATAAAACCCTAAAAATTCTTCAAAACCATAGAAACCATGAAATGACCATAAAACCCCTAAATATCCATAAAAACCCTATAACCCATAAAAACACTCTAAATACATTAAAAACTATAAAGACCCTAAAAACCCAAAAGTCCAAAAAAACCCTAAAACCCCTAAAACCTGAAAAATACCTTTAAAACCCTAAAACCCTAAAAATACAATAAGAGACTAAAACCCCATAAAGAACTCTTAAAATATACAAAACTGTAGAAAATCTATAGTAATCCTAAAAAACTAAAAATCCATAAAATCCCTAAAAACCCTAAAAACACCAAAAAAAATCATAAAAACCATAAAACCCTTAAAATATCTAAACTCACTAAAAATCATAAAAAACCCTTAAAACGCCTAAAAACCATAAAAGTCCCTAAAACCCATTTAAATCCTAAAAATTATAAAAACCCATTAAACCCCATAAAAAACCCTAAAATTACACAAGAAGACCCTAAAACCCCAAAATCACTCCTAAACACCTTAGGATACCCTAAAAACCTCAAAGACCATAAAATACCAAAAGGAACCTAAAACACATAAGAATCCATTAAAGACCATGAAAACTCTACAATCCATAAAATAAACTAATTATCTTAAAATCCTAAAATTAATAAAAACCATAAACACCCAAAAAAATCCTAAAACCAAAAATGTTTCTGACAAAAACTCAGAAAAACCTAAAATCACAAAAACATTTGAAACTCTACAAAAATTTGAAAATGAAAACGAACCCTACAAGACCTAAAAATCTAAAAACCCTTCAATACCCATAAATTCCCAAAAAAATACTACAAAACACTATGAACCCTAAAAAAACTAAAAACCCAAAATCCCTAGAAGCCCTTAAAACCCAAAGAGAACTCTAAAAACCCTAAGAAACCAAAAGAACCCTAAAATCCCATAAAATATTACAACATACCCTTAAACCCAAAAAAAAATCCAAAAACACATAATACCCTAAAAACCCTTAAATATCTGAGAAACATTGAAAACACAAAAATTCAAAAAAAAAGAAAACAATGCCTCAAAAAACCCAAAAAAACCCAAAAATCCCAAAAACACAAAAAACCTTGAAAACCCCCTAAAAGACCTAAAACCCAAAACACCCATAAAACCATAAAACCCTAAAATCCAAAAGACCCTAAAACCCTAAAGAACCGTAAAAAGTACAAAAAACCCTAAAACCCTTAAAAACCACTGAAACCCTAAAACCAATAAAAACACCTAAAATCCCTAAAACCCTTAAAATCCATAAAAACCCTTTAAATACCATAAACAATCCATAAAATCCTTAAAACCCCTAGAAACACCAAAAAAAATCATAAAATCCCTAAATCCCCTAAAAGACCCTAAAACCCACTAAAACCCCAAAACGACCCTAAAACCCACTAAAACCCCTAAACCCGTAAACCGCCTATAACCCGATAAAAATAATAAAGTCCCTCATAAACTAAAAACCCTAAAATTCCTAGAAACCCAAAAACCCATCAAAACCAATAATACCAATAAAATGAATAAAAATAACAAAAAATCCTTAAAACCCTAAAACACTATAGAAACCTTAAAAACTCAAAAAAATTATTAAAACCCCAAAAACCCAAATAACAAATGAACACTCATAAAATCCCTAAACCCCCCAAAATCCTAAAAACCCCAAAACCCAAAAAAAACCCCTAAAAACAATAAAACCCCTAAAACCCTATAACCATAAAAAACCATAAAAACCCAAAAGTCCATAGAAAACTAAAAACCTAGCTAAATCCTTAGGCCCCTAATAAATTAAAAACCCAAAAACATTAAAAAATCTAATAACTCTAAAAACCCTAAAAACCATAAAACCCCTAAAACCAAAAAAAAAATATAAAAACCCTTAAAAAATAAAAAACATAAACCATAAATACATTTAAAATGTAAAAACAAAAACATTTAAAAACACCTAAATAACCTAAAACAAATAAACACCTGAAAACCCTAAAAAACGATAAAACCCCATAACTATCCATAAATACCTTTAAAACCCATAAAACCATAAAACACCTAAAATATTTAACAACTCTAAAACAAATATATATCCCTTAAAAATAATAAATATCATAAAACCAATAAAAACCTGAAAACCTATAAAAACCAAAAACACCAAAAAACCAAAAAACCTTTAAAATCCTTTAAAACACATAAAAATTTATCAAAATCCTTAAAATGCCCTAAAACCCATTAAACCCCCCTTAAGACCATAAAACACCAAAACACTCACAAACACCATAAAAACCCTAAAAAATTATAAAAACATCCAAAACCCCACAAACCCCTAACATTCTAGAATCCATAAAAAATGAAAAACAATAAAAAATCCTAAATATCGTAAAAACTATAAAGATCCCTAAACACATCTTAAATACCCAATAAACCCCAAACACCACTAAATACCGAGAAAACAAAAACAAAAACAAAAAGTCCCTAAGCCCCTTCAAACACTTTAAAACTATAAAAAACCGAAACAACCTAAGACACCCAAGAAACACAAATAATGTTAAACCAAAAAACACCCTATAAACACTAAACACCATATAACACCTAAAAACAATTTAATCCCTAAAAAAATTTAAAAAATACTTACACCCCCAGAAACATAAAATACTGTTTATGTCCCTAAACCCTCTAAAAGCACTAGAAAAATCTAAAAACCCCTAAAACCCTAAAATAATATTAAAAACCATGAAACCAAAAAAACCATGAAAACCATATAAAAACCACAAAAAATGTAAATACCTAAAAAATCCAAGACCCTCAAAACCCCATAAAACCCATAAAACCCCCGAAAAACACTAACAACTGTAAAGCCCATAAAAACACATAAAACTCGAAAGGAAACAGAAACACTGAACCCCCTGAAAACCCTAAAAATCCGTAAATACCCTAAAACACCTAAAAACATATAAAACATGCCAAAATACCAAAAAAAATAAAAACCTAATAACTAAAAAACCCTTATTCCCCCTAAACATAAAGACCCCCCAAAACCACTAAAACCAGAAGAAAATAAAAACACCCCTAAAAACCCAAAAACCCCAAAACCACTAAAATCCCCTAAAAACACTAAAACCAGTAGAAACCCCTAAAATATCTGAAGACCTGTAAACGTCTCTAATCCCCTAAAACCCTAAAATACCCAAAAAACCCTTAAACACCCTAAAAACCTAAAATCCCCTAAAATCCATAAAACCCCCTAAAACCCCTAAAATCCCTAAACCCCTAAAAATTTGAAAACCCTCAAAATCCATAAAAATCTCTAAAACCATCAAAACCCTATAACCCTTAAAAACCATAGAACAAAAAAAACTACTTAAATGCCTATAAAAATTGTAAAACACTTAAAACAATTATAACACTTAAATCAATAAAAATACCTTTAGACCCCCCCCCAACCCTAATATCCTACAAAATTCCCTAAAATCCCTAAAGAATATAAAAATCCATAAAAAATCCCTAAAACCCATTAAAACCCTAAATAACCTAAAACCCCAAAAAACCTTAAAACCCTATAAAACCCCTAAATCCCATAATAGTTCCATAAAAAACTAAAATACCCTTAAAACTATAAAATCCATGTAACCCTAAAAACCTCTAAAAGACCCTAAAACATTGAAAAACCCTAAAAACCCTTAATACTATAAACTCCAAAAAGACCCCAAAAACCCTAATATACCCTACAAACTCTCAAATCCATCCAATAAAAGGCCATGAAACCACTAAACCCCCCAAAAGTCCCCAAAATACTTAAATACAAAAAGTTACTAAGTACAGTAAACAATCTAAAGACACCAAGAACCCCAAAATACTCTAAAACCCCTAAAGGACCATAAAAACCATAAAGGAGAATAATACCCATAAAAGACCCTAGAGGGACAAAAAGAACCTAAAAACATAAAGGATGATAAAACACTAAAAAAATAAAAAGGACCATAAAAACCCCTAAAAGACCCAAATAACTCCTATAACCCGTAAAAGTGCCTAAAAACCTAAAACAAAATAAAAACTCTAAAACCATAAAATATGATAAAATCTCTAAACCCCAAAAAGATCATGAAAATGTAAAAAACAATAAAAACCATAAAAGATCATAAAATACACTAAACCCATTTAAAACCATAAAAGGCTAAAAGAACCTAAAATCCCTAAAAAAATTTGTTGGCCCAAAAGACATCAAAAACTGTAAAAAACCTAAAGCCACTAAAATACCCCCAAAATGCCATCAAACCCCCTAAAAACACTAAAACCCCCAAAATTCCCAAAAAAATCATAAAAAAATAAAAACATGAAAACCCCCAAGAATACCCTAAAACCCCATTAAACCCCTAAAACCACAAAAAACCCCCTAAAAATCCCAAAAATACCAAAACCCTAATATAACAAAAAAACTTTAAATCCCCTAAAAACACTAAAATCCAAAAAAACACTAAAACCCATAAAATAGTATTTTTTTTAAACCAAGATAAACCATAGAAAACATAAAACCCCTAAAACCCTAAAAAACTAATAACCCTAAAAACCAAACAAAACATAAAAACCATAAAAATCTATAAAAAACCCCTAAAAACTCAAAAAACCTCTAAAACCCCAATGTCCCTAAAAACACCTTTAAATCAACAAAAAAAAAACTATTCCCCTACAAACCATAAAAAGATCTAAAACCCACTAAACCCCTAAAACCCTAAAGAGCACTAAAATCATGACAAAACCCATAAATCCACTAAAATAAAAAAAATCTGTCAAAATCCCTAAAACACCTAAAACACCCAACACCCCTAAAACCCATAAAAACTCCAATACAAAAAAAATTCCAAAAAAAACCTTAAATATCCTAAACCATGAAAAACCATAAAACTGTAATCCCTTAAAAACTGAAAAAACACTAAAAAATAAAAAAATCCTAAAAGGCCATATATTTAATAAATAAACCTAAATACTATAAAACCATATAAATACTATAAACCCTAAAAACAATTAAAACACACTAGAAGAGCTTCAATCACATAAAACCCCAAAAAAACTCTAACAACCTGAAAAGATACCAAAAAACATTAATAAAACTAAATACCTAACCAACCATAAAAACTATTGAAACCCCTAAAAACAATAAAATCCCTAAAAAAAGAAAAATCGAAAAAAATACACTGAAAACACTGAAAACCATAAAACAAACTAAATACCCAGAAAACCCTAACATCCCTAAAAATCCTAAAAACTATAAATAAACTCTTAAAAATACTAAAACCCCTAGACCCCCTAAAAACCCCTTAAAAGACCCCAAAAACAACATAAAACAATTAAATACTCAAAACCCCCTAAAAACTGAGAAAACCTAAAACCCCAACAAAACCTAAAAACCATAAAAATCATGAAAATCCCTAAAAACCCAAATAATGCTAAAAACCCAAAAATGTTCCTAAAACCCAAAAAACTCTAAAAACTCTTAAAACCCAAAAAAAGAATTAATACACCTATTACCACTAAAAACTAATTAAAAAGCTAAAAATATTAAGAAATACTAAAACCCTATAAACTCTAAAATAACTAAAACCCTTGAAAATGCTAAAAACCCCTAAAAACCCTAAAAATACTTACTACCCCTCCAAAAACACTATAAACCAAAAAAGTCCCCAAAAACCTATGAAAAGGAATAAAAACCCTAAGAAACCCCTAAAACCCAAAAAACCACCTAAAACTCAAAAGAACTAGAAAAACCTAAAAAAAACAAAAAAACACATAAAACCCCAAAAAACCTAAAACACTATAAAACCCATTAAACCACAAAACCCCCTAAAATACCGTAAAAAACTAAAAAACCCCAAAACCGAAAGAACAATAAAATACCATACATTCCCTAAAGCCCCTGATATACCTTTAAACTCTTATTAAAACCATAAATGGCTGAAAAATTAATAAAATCCTTAAAACACCAAAAAACTAAAAACCCTAGAACCCTAAAAAACCAAAAACGCCCAAAAATCCCAAAAATCCA
The DNA here is from genome assembly GCA_963277665.1 of Viscum album. Taxonomy (NCBI): domain Eukaryota; kingdom Viridiplantae; phylum Streptophyta; class Magnoliopsida; order Santalales; family Viscaceae; genus Viscum; species Viscum album. The sequence goes on from OY728141.1 coordinate 936,626,043, forward strand.
TAAAAACCCTAATGAACCATAAAAACCTAAAAAATTAAAAAATCCCATAAACCTTAAAACCCCAAAAAATCCTTATGAACCCTAAAATTTCTAAAGACCTAGTATAAATAATAAAAAACCCAAAACATCCTTAAATACATTAAAATAACCAAAAACACTAAAAAAACATACAATCCAAAAACATTAAAAACCCATAAAAACCCACAAAACCCCTAAAACAACATTAAAATCCCTAAATACCCTAAAGATACATTAAAATACAAAAAACCCTAAAAAACTATGAAGCCTTTAAAACCCTAAAACCCAAAAAACCCTAAAAAAACAAAAAACCCTAAAACCCCTTAAAAACCATTTAAACCCACCAAAACCCTACAAATAATGAAATCCATAAAAACCCCAACACCCTAAAAATCTCAAATAAGCATAAAACCCCATAAAACCCTAAAACACAAAAATTCCTAAAATGCTAACAACACCTTAAAAACTGCAAAACCTCCAAAAATCCTAAAAACCGTAATAACCCTAAAAACCCTAAAATCCTAAAAACACCTAAAGCATCCTAAAACACTAAATACCATAAAATCTATAAACCACTTATAAACACCTACAAACACCCTAAAACCCCTAAAACCCATAAAAAATTTAAAATCCTAAAACCCCTAAAAAACCTAAAAAACCTTTAGAACCCCTAAAAACTGTAAAAACACCCTAAAATACTATAATAATAATTAAAACGCAAAAAACATTAAACCATAAAAAAATCCAAAAACCATAAAACCCCCTAAATTCCAAAAAACTACAAAAAACCACCCAAATCACTAGAAACCCCTAAAAACCCTAGAAACTCTAAAAAACAAAAATAAAACCATATAAGACCCATAATACCAAAATGAACCTCTAAACACCCAAAAAACCCTTAAACCCCTAAAGCCCTAAAAATACTAAAACCGTAAAAACATAAAAAACCCCTAAAAACCATAAAAACATTAATTCACATGAAACCCTAAAACCACTTACACCCATCAAATAACCCTAATAACCCTAAAAATCCATAAAATCTATAAAACCCTTAATGCCCTTAAAACACATAAAAACCCAAAAAAATCCATAAATACCCTAAAGGAACCTAGAAACCCAATAAACCAAATAAAAAATAAAAATAATCATAAAAATAATAAAATATCAAAAAAAAACCTAAAAACCCTAAAAAATCCTAAAAACTCTAAAAACTCTACAGCCCTTAAAAGACTCTAAAAACCCTAAAAGACCCTAAAAACCTTAAATACGCTAAAACTATAGACCCCCCCTAAAAACCCATCCATGACCCAAAAACCATGAAAACCATAAAAATCATACAATCCATAAATGACCATTATAAAACCCAAAAAGACCATAAAACCCTAAGAAAGCCAAAAAAGTATATCAAAACCCAAAAAACCATAAAGGATCGTTGAAACCCAAAATAAAGTAAAAACCCCTAAAATGATATAAGGGAAGCTAAAATCCCTAAAGACCCTAAAACTGAAAATGACTATAAAGAAACCAAAAAACCCCTAAAGGGACTAAGAAACTCAGAAAAATCATAAAGGACCCCAAAACCCTAAAAAACACCCATTGACCATCAAAACCCTAAATGGACTATAATAACATTAAAACACTAGAAAATATGAAATTCAATATAAACCATAGAAAAACCGTAAAATACGTAAAACCCTCTAAAACATGGAAAACCCTAAAAAAACTAAAAAAAATAAAAGTCCCTAAAAACCCAAAATGTTCCTAGAAATACAAAAAAATCTAAAAGCCCAAAAGACCCTGAAAGGCCTAATAAAATTTTAATACCTTGAAAATCATAAAAAACCACTTAAATAATAATGATCATAAAATAACCTAAATACCCTCATGTCTTTAAAAACCCTAAAACCCTAAAATCCAAAAAAAACCATTGAAAACACCCAAACCATAAAAAATCCTGAAACACAAAAAACATAAAATGGATAAAACAACATGAAACCCCTAAAAACCCTCAAATATAATAAAACCACTAAAGCACTTCCATACACTCTAATGTTTAAGGGTTTTTGGGTGTGGGTTGATTGGACCCTCCCCTCCCTTGTCTGTTGTGTCTCTTTTTTTTCTTTTAATAAATTTGGGGGGGCCGGGAATAGCCCGACCCTCGCATCTTCCTTTCCAAAAATCCTTTAAAACCCGAAAATAACACAAAAATACCCTTAAAACCAAATTAAACATTAAACCCCTAAAGACCCCAAAAAATCACAAAACCCTTTAAAATACACAAAAAACAACTAAAGTACCTCAAATACTAAACTCCATAAAGTCTCTTAAAACCCATACCCCCCCAAATCTAAAATCCTGGAAAAAAACTAAAAAACACTAAAAACTGTAAAAACCCTAAACAACCTAAAATTATAAAAATTCATTAAAACCATAAGAAACCCCAAAAATAATAAAAAACCTAGAAAACCAAAATCACCTAAAAACTATGAAATATTACAAATTTTAAAAACCCATATAAAAACCAATGTCCCTAAAAATCTAAAAAACACTAAAAACCTAAAAACCCTTTAAAACTACACAAATCCCCAAACCCCAATGAAAACCTTAAAACCCCTAAAACCCTAAATCCCTAAAAACCATTAAAAACCAGAATACACATAGGACCACTAAAAATCCCGAAAGAACTTAAATCACCTAAAAACCCTAAACCACCTAAAAGACCCAAAAAACCATATAAGAACGAGAATATTCCCACAAAACCCATATAAATAAAAAACCATAGATACACTAAATCCTATAATGAACATGAAAACACTGAAAACCCCTTAAATCCCTAGGAAACCCTTAAAACCCTAAAACCCAAAAACATACTGAAAACCCAATAAATCCCAAAAACCCCTAAACACTCCTAATAACTAAAAACACAAAATTCCCCGAAAACCATAAAAACTATAAAAAACATTAAAACCCCTAAAAACACCAAAAACACTAAAATACCTAAAAACCCTAAAACCCTAAAAAACAAAAAAAAACCCTAACACCCCTAGGAAAACCCTAAACCCTAACAACACTTAGAGGACCCTATAAATACAAAAAAACCTTGACAAACCATAAAAACAAAAAATAATCTAAAACCCTTAAAACCCTAGAAAACCCATAAAAACCTAAAACCCTAAAAATCATAAAAAAACATAAAATCCCTAAAACCGAAAACCCCAAACAAAAAATCATAAAACACTAGAACAATTAAAAAACCATAAAGACCCCAAAATACCTATAAATCTTAAAAACCTCGAAAACTGCAAACCCCTCGGAACCCTAAAAAACATAAAACCCCCATAAAAATCCTAAATCCATAAAAACCTGAAATACCAAAAGACCCATAAACCCCTAAACAATCATTTAAACACCTTAAAAATATTTAAAAAATATAAAATTAAAAAACAAAATGAAGCGATAAAAAACTAAAACCCCTTAAATCCCTAAAAACATAAATATCCATTATCCTTTAAAAACCCTAACAAAATTTAAATCCTTCAAAAACACTAAAAACCCTAAAAACCTTGAAACCCCTAAAAAACAAACCCTTAAAACCCATAAAATTCTAGATATTTTTAAAACCACTTAAAATTCATAAAAACCAAAAAACCCATTAAAAAACCTAGAATAACCTAAAAAAACTAAAATACATAAACCCATCAATGACTATAAAAACCATAAAACACTAAAAACTCTAACAAACCCAAACAAACCCTAAAACACCTGAAAGAATCTAGAACCCCTAAAAACCCCAAAAAATCGAAAAAAATATAAAAAACCCTAAAAGACCCTAAAATTTTTAATAATATAAAAGAACATAAAATATACTAAAATCTATTAAAAAAATAAAACCCCTAGAAAATTTAAAACATCTTTAAATACCTAAAGAAACTAAATTACCTAAAATTGTCAAACCTTTAAAAAACCCAAAAGGACACTAAAAATTTATAAAACTCTATAAAACCCTAAAATAACTAAAAATAAAAAATATTCTAAAAAACTATAAAATGACCATAGAACCATTTAAAATCCTAAAAACAAAAAAAACCCTCTAAAAGACCCTAAAAACCCTAAAATCATTAAAAACCCTATAAGGCCCTAAACGATCATAAAACCCTAAAAGCATAAAAGACCCTAAAACCCCATTAAATACCAAAATGGATCTAAAAATCCTAAAAACCTAATTGACCATAGAAACAATAAAAATATATAAATGTCACTAAAAACACAAAAACCCCTAAAAATCCTAAACGACCCCCAAAAACCCCGAATGACACCAAAAACACTAAGGGTATAAAACAAAAAAAACACTAAAGGATCCTAAAAACTCTAAAACCCCTGAAAGAACCGAAAAAACCCTAAGAAAACACTAAAGGTACTTGAAAACAATAAAACCCCTAAAGGGCCCTAATACACCTAAAAAATTATTAAGTCCCTTAAAAACTCTAAAACCCCCTAAAGGATGTTAAAAATCCCCAAAATCCCTAAATGACCCAAAAACTGATCAAAACCCAATAAAACCAAACAATACACTAAAACCAACTAAAATATCTCTAAAAACCATAAAAACCTCTAAAAACCAAAAAATACATTAAAAATACTAAAAGAGCCTACACCCCCTAAAAATCTATAAAATACCCTAAAAACCAAAAAAATCCTAAAATACAATAAAATACCTAAAATTGGATAAAAGACTCTAAAACCCCAAAAAATAATAAAAACCCCTAAAACCGTATAAATATCCCTTAAAAACTCTAAAATCCATAAAAATTCTCAAAATACCCAGAAACCCATAAAACCCCTAAACTACATAACGAGGCCCTGAAAACCTAAAAAATCATAAATACTTAGAAAATCCCTAAAACTCAAAAAACAAAAAAAACCTAGAAATATAAAACCCCTAAAACAATTAAAACCCTTAAAAACTTTAAAATATCCTAAAAAACAATAAATCCCCTAAAATACCATAAAAACGCAAAAAAACCGTAAAAACCTAAATCACCCAAAAAACCCCTAAAAACTAAAAATAATACAGACCGAAAAATCCCCTAAAATCAATTTTTATAAAACCCAAATAAATGGTAAAACCCATAAAAACCATGAAACCCCCAAAAAACTTGAAAAAACCCACAAAAATCCGAAAACTCCAAGAAAAACCCATAAAACCCCATAAAACCCAAACAATAGTAAATTTTTTAAAAACCCTAAAAACCCTAAAACCAATAAAAACACTAAAACCCCTAAAATCCCTAAAATCTTCTAAAGAATCTCTAAAAACAACATAAATACCCAAAAAACTTCTCAACCGCCAAAAATCCCAAAAAACTCTTAAAATACCTTAAAACTACAAAACCGCCCACAAAACCAAAAAACCTCAAAAAACCCCTAAAATCACTAAAAAATGAGAATAAAACAAAAATAATCCTAAAACCTCATAAAGAACCCTAAAACCCCTAAAAAAATTAAATATCCTAAAACCCTAGAGGACATTAAAAACCCTAAATCAACTATAAAATACCATAAAACTCATTTAAAACAACTAAAACCCCATAAAATAAAAAAACACCAAAAACACATATAAAATCCCAAAAGGCCAAAAGATACCATGAACACCATAAAAAACTATAAAAACCATAATAACCCAAAAAAGTAAAAATCTAAAAACCCCCGCTAAAACTCCTAGAATTCACAAAAACACCCTAAACCCCACAAATCTCCAAACACACCTAAAAACCCATAAGGACCCAGAAAAACCCTAATAACACTTGAAAAACCTAAAAAATTATGAGACAATCTAAAATTATTAAAAACCCCTAACACTGCCAAAAAATCCTACACACCTGAAGTTAATTAAAATCCCATCCAAAAATTTAAAAACCCCAAAACCCCTACAAAACTCAAAACCCTCTAAAACCCCCTAAAATTTATAAAACCTCTAAAATCCTTACAACCCCAAAAAACCCTCACAAACACCTAACACCCAAAAAGAACCCAAAAACCCAAAAAATGAGGAAAATTAAAGAACCATAAAAATATCTATTAAACACTATGAAACCCCTAAACCCCAGATAAATAATAAATAAATAAAATAAAATAAAAACCTTATAGAATCCAAAAACCCCTAAAAACCCAAAAATCCCTTAAATCCAAAATCATACCTTAAAACCCATTATACCATACAATCACTAGAAAGCCTACAAAATCCTAAAATCCCCTAAAACCCATAAAAAACTCTAAAAACCATAAAAAATCGTATAAACCATAAAATATACCTAAAATCCCTAAAATCCCAAATTCAACCCTAAAAACCACCCTAAAAGCATTAAAACCCTAATTAGGATAAAGACTCTAGAATCCCAGCAAAACTCTAAAAAAAACTAAAAACCCTTATAATCATACAAAACACCTCAAACCCATTAAAAGATCATAAAAACCATAAAAATTCCATAAACCCTTTAAAAACACTAAAAACCCCATGAAACACCATAAAAATACTTAAAAAATTAAAACCCTGAAAAGAAATAAAAAAAATCAAAACACTAAAAACTCTAAAAACCCAAACAAATCATTTAACCCATAAATACCCTAAAACCGCATAAAAACCCGAAAATATATTTAAAAATACTAGAGACACTAAATGAAACTACAAAATCCCAACAGACCCTAAAACCCTAAAACACAATAAAAAACTCTAAAAACCCTAAAAAATACTAAGACAATCTTATAAAATCTAAAAATACCTAAAAACCACTAAAACCACTAAATCCAAAAAACCCTAAAAGACCCCTAAAACTCTAAAACCATAAAACCCTTAAAAACCCTAAAACCCTAAAAACCCAAAAACCAAAAAACCCAAAAACTATAATAGTCCTAAAAATCCATAAAATATAACTGAAACCCCTAAAAATCATAAAACCCCCAGAAAACCCTAAAACCTATTAAAAACATAAAGGAATTTACACCATAAAATCCCCAAAACCCTAAAATACCATAAAAACTATTCAAACTGAAAAAAAGACCCTAAAACCCTAAAAGATCCTAAAAACCCTAAGAACCCTTAAAAACCCAAAAGAACCTAAGGACCCTAAAAAACAAAAAAAATGACCGTAAAACCCTAAAATACATTAAAAACAATAAAAAACCTAAAACCCCTAAAACCCAAAGAACATTTAAAAACCCAAATGAATCTTTTAAAACCATAAAAACCCATAAATCCAATAAAACCCGTAAAAATCCACCAATCCCTAAAAACAATAATAAACCCTAAAAATCTAGAAACCATATAAATCCCTAAAACCGCTAAAAACCCTACAAAACTCTAAAAACCTTGAAAACCATAAAAATCCTAGAAACACTAAAAACCCTAAAAGACGTCTAAACCCCCAAAAATTCAAATTGAAAACTCAAAAACAAAAAATACTCTAAAATAACCCTAAAATCCATAAAATATTCATAAAACCCACTAAAAACCCTAAACAAAACAAAAACACTAAAACCCCCCAAAATCCAGAACACTCTAAAAAACACTTAAAACCGTGAAAATCACTAAAAACCATAAAAAGATACCAAAACACCTAGATTCATTATTAACCCTAAAACCCCTAAATGGAAGAGAAAGTCTTTGTCTCAAGCAGGCAGATTTTGCTTTATCAATTCCGTTATCACATAAATGTTTGTTCATGCCTTCTCTTTATATAGGTAGCCGGTAAGTCTAATCAAATCCCTTCAAGCCATGATTCGAAACTTTGCATGGACAGGATGCATTAGTGAAAAGAAATTGGTAACTGTTGCATGGAAAGACTGTATCAAACCCATTAACATGGGTGGTCTTGGAATTAAAGATCTCAGAGTTTTCAATGAGGCCTTATTGGCTAAATTCACCTGGAATCTCTTCGTGCACAAGGAAGGTGAGCTGGATTTTCTTAAAGAACGATTCACTGCCCACTTGTGTAATGGATACACTGGGTATATTCTCTCCTCGGTATGGACCACAATTAAATCCTCATTTCAGAATATTATCTCTCAATCTATCTGGACTGTGTCAAGACAATCCAATCTGAACTGCTGGCTTACCCCTTGGCTCGATTGTCCTCTGCATGAACTTATGCAAGTTCCACAAGGTCTGCAACACATTACTATCAGTGAGCTCAATGCCAGGATGATAGAGCTGGATGGAATTCTTCCCTCACACGTCATCTCCCAGATCTGTTGTTACAACTACATTGATTCGGACACTATCCTATGGATGCCAGATCTGATTGGCCAGCTCACTACAAGGGGTTTCTACGAGCATGAATGCCAGCAAGGTCCTGACCCCCCCTCATGGCTTCTGAAATATAAGTGTCAATTCATTCCCCCTAGACTCTTTCTTCTTCTTTGGAAAATTTGGAGGCGTAGGTTGCCTATGCATGGTCAGCTTCAAAAAACTGGGATGCAGATTGCCTCGGTCTGCAGCATCTGTTAGCGAGGTGCTGAAAGCATACAACACCTCTTTATTGATTGCAATATTGCACACAGATTATGGAGCTACATGCATGATGTTTTTGGTCTCCGCTTACCTCCTGGAACCTTTTCTCAACGGATGCTTTTTATCAATGAATTTAGCTGCAGTAAGCTGCTTCATAACCTCCTTCTTGCAGCATCGGCAGCCATTGTCTCTTTCCTATGGGCTGCATGAAATTTTTCTATGTTTTGGAACAAATCATGCTCCACGCATGAGGGTATTATTTCCATGCATAGTGTTGTTCGGCTGGCTGGGATTCTCCAATCAGGTACAATGAACAACTGCTTCAATGATCCTGTTACACTCTGCACCCTTGGTGTCCCTGGAAGGTGAAAAAAACCAATGTTGATGAAGTAAATTAGATGGATTCCACCAATCCTGTCATGGATCAAAGTTAATGTTGATGGTGCGGCGGCAGGCTCACTAGTCCCTTCAGGTTGTGGTGGGGTCTTCTGTACTTGTCGAGGATTTGTCAAGGGTATTTTCTATCACTACATTGGGAATGGATGTGCTTATGATGCCGAGATTTGGGCTATTATCATGGCTGTTCATTTTGCAATTCAATTTGGGTGGTTGCATCTATGGATCGAATCTGACTCAATGCTTGCAGTGGAGGCGCTTCGCCAAAACTCAAGGAAGGTTCCATGGCGGCTTCTTCCTCATTGGATTGAATGCCTTAGCCTATCCAAGAACCTGACTCTCAGGATCTCTCATGCTTATAGGGAAGTCAATATGGTGGCTGATGCTCTCTCCAAGATGGCTATTGAAGAATGCTGCTCACTGTGGTAAGTCATTGCTCCTTCCTTTTGCACGTCTCATGTAGCCTCTGACATGATGGGTGCTACCCACACACAAATGTACAAGTCCCCCCTGTAATGTTTTGTACCTTTTCTTTTTATTAATTGAGGCGCCAAGCTTTCTTCTTGGCATGCGCCTTCTTTGCCTAAAACCCCTAAAAACATAAAAATCTCCTAAAATACCCTAAAACCCCCCCAAAAAATAAAAATCCTAAATCCAATAAATCCATAATGACAGTAAAATCCATTAAAAATATTAAAATCTCGAAAAACCTAAAACTATAAAAAACCAAATGACCCTAAAACCCCTAAAAACAATATAAGATTATGAAATTCATAAAAACCCATTAAGCCCCCTAAAATCCCCTAAAATCCTTTAAAATCCATTAAAATAACTAGAACCTATAACTAACCTAAAACCCCTAAGCCCTTAAAACCACTAAAACCCAAAACCCCTAAAAATCCACAAAAAACCTAAAAACCCAAAAAACACTAAAAACCCATCAAAACACTAAGAAATTCTTAAACCCTAAAATATTCTAAAAACCCTAAACATCAAAAAATCAATAAAAACCCTAAAACCCTAAATAATGAAAAAAATATTACAACCCTGAAACCCCTAAAACACCGTTAAGTACAATAAACCCACAAAAAACACTAAGAACTCTAAATCCTCTAAAAACCCTAAACCCTTAAAACCCATAAATCCCAAAAACCCTTTAAACCACTGAATAACTATACGAACTCTAAAACCACTAAGACACCTAAAACCCTAATAACCCTAAAAACCATAAAAACCATAAAACCCCTAGAAACTAAAACCCTAAAAAACCATAAATTCATAAAAACCCCATAAATAACCTAAAAAGCCTAAAAACACCCTGAAATCCATAAAAGACCCCAAAAAACCTAAAATCCATAGAAGAACCTAAAACCCCAAACAACCAGTAAAATACCCAATAAAACATAAACCCCTAAAAGACCATAACCATACAAAAAATCCCTAAAAACCTTGAAACCCTAACTGATACTAAAATTCCCCAAAAATATAAAAGAGTATAAAATACCCATATCCCCCATACAAGGCTCTTCAAAACCCCAAAAACCCCAAACCCCTAATGGATCCTATAAGTTCAATGATACCCTAAATACACCAAACAACCCCTAAAGGACCTTAAAGACCCTAAAGGACCCTAAAAACACTAAAGCACCATAAAAATACTAATGACCCTAAAAGACACTAAAAAAACTAAAAAACCTAAAAGGACCTCAAAAACCCTAAACCCCCTAAAAATACCACAAAACCCTAAAAACCATAATAGACACTAAAAGGTCCAAAACCCCATAAAATATCATCAAATATCCTAAAACATTAAAACAATCTAAAAACTACCAATACCGTAAAGGACCCTAAATACCATTAAACCCCTTAAACAACCATAAAAACAAAATAAAACAACTAATTGAACCTAAAATCTATTAAGGTCCCTAAAACCCATAAAATCCGTAATGCGCCCCAAAACACGAAATGATTGTAAAACCCTACAAGAACAATACCTCCCCTAAATTACCCAAAAACTCATAAGAAACACTAAAAACCCCTAAAACGTGACAATGACCTAAACACAAAAATCCATAAACAAACATAAAAACATTAAAAGAACATAAAAACCCAAAAAGACCGAAAAAAACCCTAAGACACCTAAAAACCCAAAAACAAAAAAAACACTAAAAACACTAACAAACCTTTAAAACTCTAAAACACCATAAATATCGATAAAAACTATAAAGACCCTAAAACCCCTAAAACCACTAATAGCTATAAAAACAATTAAAAGACCCAAAAAACCCCCAAAACTCAAAAATAACCCTAAAACCATAAAAAACCAAAAGACATCTAAAACCCAAAAAACCTCTAAATATTGAAAATACACCTAAAAACCTAAATACACCCTAAAAACATTAAAAGACTAAAAACCCGTCAATAAACATATGAACACTAAAACACCAAAAAAAACTATTGAAACCCTAGAAAGACTAAAAATTATTAAACCCCATAAAATCCTAAAAATCCTAAAAACAAAAAGTAACCAAAAAACCCTAAACCCCTAAAAATTCTAAAAAATACCCCAAAACCATTAAACCTGAAAAACAAAAAAAAATACAAAAAAACCCCAAAAAATACATAAAAACACATAAAACCCTAAAAACCATTAATATCATAAAAATCCTAAAAACATAAAAACAATTAAAACCCCTAAAATATGGTTAAAATCATCAAGACCCAAAACACCTCTAAAAATACGTAAACATCCTAAAAACCCCAAAGACCAAAAAACCCCAAAAATCCATAAAATTACAAAAAAAACCTGAACCCCCTAAAATAATTAAAAACCCTAAAAACACATAAAACCCAAAAACAACCACAAGAAAAAAAAACTCTAAAATTATGGAAACCCCTTGAAACACTAAATCCTATAAAAAATCTGAAAAAATTAAAAATCTAAAAACCACTAGAAAAAATTAAAAATATCTAAAGACATCTAAAATCTTAAAAACCCCAAACCATAACACCCCCATAACACCGAAAAATCCTTAAAGAATCCAAAAAACCCTAGAAACCCAAAAAATCCTAAATCCCATAAAAACTTAAAAAACCCAAAATATAGTAAAAGAACCTAAAAAAATAAAACCCCTAAATACCCCAAAAAGATAAAAAAAACTACTAAAACCCTAAACACCAAAAAACAGAAAAAACCGTAAAAACCGTATACTATATACCCATTAATCTAAACCCAAAATTCTTCACCCTAAACCCTAGACCCTATACCCAAAACCCTATACCAAAAACCATATTCCCTGAACTATAAACCATTTACTATATACATTAATCCTTTAATCAAACACCCAATTCCCTAAACCCAACACCAATAACACAATACCCTATAGCGTAAATATTAAACCATAGACCATATACCCTACACCATAAACAATAAACCCTCAATTATAAACCCTATATATTATACGTTAAACCATACACTATAAACCCTATACCATATACCCTATACCCTAAACCCTACACTCAACACACTAAACCCTAAACCAGACACCTAAACCCTAACCCCTACACTCTAATCTATAAACCCTTCATATTAAACCATATGACCTATATTCCAAGCACTAAATCATATACCCCCAACCCTATACCCTACACCCTAAACCCTAACCCTTATACCCTAAATCCTATACCCTACACCATATACCCCATACCCTATACCCTAAACCATATACTATACACCATAAAACATACACCCTACACCCTAAACCCCATACAATATACCCTAAACCATATACCATACACCATAAAACCTATACCCTACACCACAAACCCAAAAAACCACACCCTAAACCCAATACCCTACACCCTAAACCGTAGTCCCTACAGCCTAACCCAAAACCCTAACCCAAAAGAGTACACCCTACTTCCTAAACACTAAACCCTACACCATAAACCATATACCATACACCCTAAACCCTATACCATAAAACCAAATGACTATAAATCACACCCTACACCCTAACCCCTAAACCCTATACTCAAAACTCTACACCCTATACCCTACAACCAAAACCCAACACTATAAACCTTATACACTGTGCCCTAAACCCAAAACCCAAAACTGAGAACTCAATACACTATAGCCTTAACCGTAAACCTTACACACTAATCCCTATAACTAATACCCTAAACCCTAAACCCTGCACTGTAAACACAATACCCTAAACCAAAAACCCAGTATCCTAAACCCTATACCCTACACTCTAAACCATAATCCCTACACCCTAAACCAACACCCAACACCCAAAACCATATACCTTTAATGCTTTACTCTGCATCCTAAATCCTAAATCCTAAACCCTAAACCCTATATCGTACACCATTCACCCTAAACCATAAATCATACTCCTTAAAAACTATACCTTACACCCTAAACCCCAAACCCTGCACCCTCAAATTCTATAGCCCCCAACACAAACCCTACACCCTACACCCTACACCCTACTGCATATACCCTACACCATAAACCTTAAAACCTACACCCTTAACCCTATACCCTACTTCCCCAAAACTAAACCATACACCCTAAACCCTATACACTAAACCCTATACACTACTCCACAAACCCTAATCCCTACATACAAAACACTATACCCTATAACCTATACTTTACAACCTACATGCTAAACCCTATACCCTACACCCTAAACCATATACTCTACGCCCTTACCCCTATACACGACACCAAAAACCCTATACCCTTCACCCAAAACCTAAAACCCAAAACCCAATAAACCATAAAACAGCCCAAAAAATACTAGAAAAACGTGAAAACCCTAAAAATAAAAAACAATCCTAAAACACCCAAAAACCCGAAAAACAATAAATCAAAAAAAAACCCTAACAAACACTTAAAAACCTAAAACCATAAAAACTCCAAAAACCCATAAATCCCTAAAAACTATTATAAAATCTTAAAAACCCTAATAAAACCTAAGAAAATCCTAAAACCACATACAAAAACCCTAAATACTCTAGAATCCCAAAAAAACAACTAAATCCTAAAAAACCCTGAACCCATAAAAACCCTTAAAAAATCTATCAAACCCTAAAAACATAAAAACCCATAAACCAATAAAAAAGCATAAAATGCAAAAAAAAACTAAAAAAACTAAAAAAACCCCCCAAAACACAAAAAAATTATAAAACCCCTTAAAGAAACCCTAAAATCCATTAATGAACCCTAAAAATCTGGAAACCCTAAAAGAAATGAAAAACACCAAAAAACTATTAAATTCCCCAAAAACCTCAAAATCCTAAAATATCATAAAACCCCAAAACTCAAAAAAAACCCATAACCCCCCCCCCCAACACAAAAAAATACTAGTAACCCAAAAGGAACTAAAATATATAAAAAACCAAAAAACAATGAAAAATATAAACACACTAAAATAATAAAATAACTCTAAAAGACCACTAAAAGACCCTAAAAACCAAACAAATCACCTAAAAGACCCTAAATGACTCAAAATACCCTATTACCCTACAAAACCTTAGAAACCCTAAACCCCCTAAAACCCATAAACCCCAAAAGATGACAAAGATCCATTAAAATGCTAAATAACATTAAATGACCTTAAAACTCCAAAAAAATCTAAATAACCCCTAAAAACCATAAAACCACTAAAAATCAAAAACCCCAAATACCCTTTAAACATATAAAACCCCTAAAACACCTAAAACACGAAAATTCTATAAAAAGATCAAAAAAAAATAAAACCATAAAAACCCTAAATAGCCCAGAAAAGACAAAAATTCCCTCAAAAACATTGAAACTGCAAAAAAATCATAAAAACACCTTAAAACCCAAAAATATAAAAAATATAAAAAATCCTAATGAATCCTTAAAACAATTTAAACCCCCTAAAACCCAAAAAGTTAATAAAAACTATAAAACCTACTAAAAACCTAAAAGTAATAAAATCAAAAAAATACCCTAAAACTTTAGAAAACATCTAAAACATACTTTAAAAAAATATGACACTAAAAACCCTAAAACCATAAAATAATCCAAAAACCCTATACAACTATTGAAGACCCTAAAAACCCTTAAACACCCTAAAAACCCTGAAAAACCAAAAATCACTGAAAACCCCCAAAATCCTTAAAAACCTAAAACCCCTAAACACCTTAAAACCATAAAAAACCATGCAACCCCTAAAAAAATTATAAAACCCAAAAACATTCCAAAAATCCCATAAAACCATAAAAAACCCTAAAACCCTTAAAACACCTATATACCATTTAAAATGATTTAAACCTATAATACCTAATAAGACACTAAAACACTGAAATCCCTAATACCACTAAAAATAGCTAAAATCCCAAAAAAAAACCATAAAACCCTAAAAACAGAAAATTTCCCTAATAACCATAAAATTCCCTAAACCACCAAAAATCCTTAAAAATTACATAAAAACCCATATAACCTGAAAAACCCTTAATGCCCCATAAAAAACCGGAAACTGTTAAAACCTATACAAAACTAAATAACCGAAAACCTTAAATATTAAAAAAAACCCAAAAACCATAATGATCATAAAACCCATAAAAAACATTAAACACCCTAAAAGTCGTAAAATACTTAAAAACCAATAAATCCTAAAAATAGTAAAAAAAACCCCTAAAATACTGAGAAAAACACAAAACACCCCAAAATACCCTAAAACCCATTATACACCCTAAAATACCTTAAAACCATAAAAATCCAAAAACACCATAGAAATCATGAAAACCCCAAAAATAAAAAAACATTAATGAAAATAAAAACCATAAAAACCCATAATACCCTAACAGATCTTAAAAAATCATCAAAGGCTCTAAAAATAAAAAAAAAACCCCTAAAGGACACCAATAACCCTAAATTACCCTAAAACATAAAAATATAAAAGGTCCCTAAAAACCCAAAAAATGATAAAATCCAAAAAAATCCTCTAAAACCCCTAATGGACCCTCAAAACACTAATACTTTAAAGACCCTAGAAAGTGTTAAAACCCATAAAAACCCTAAAAATACCTAAAAATAGATAAAAACACTTAAATACCACAAAATCCAAAACCTCATACAAACCCAAAAAACAAAAAAACTAAAAACCCTTAAAACCATAAACACCACAATAACCCCTAAAAACATTAAAAGTCTAAAACCCCCTGAAGGAACCATTGTGATCCTGAAAACACCTTAAAACCCCTAAAAACCTTGAAACCATAAAAACATTAAAACCCTTAAAACCCTAAAAACACTAAAAATATTAAATAGCCTAAAAAACCTAAAACCAAAAAAGAATACTTGTACCCTAAAAACCTAAAAACTGAAAAAACCCCTAAAACAATAAAAATAATAAAAACCAAAAAAAACTCTAAAAAAACCCTAAAACCCCTAAAAATTATAATACTACAAATAACCTTAAAGACCACCAAAACCCCAAAAACCCACTAAAATGCCAAAAAACAAGTTAAAACACTTAAGAATACTAAAAAACCTTAAACCCATAATGTAACACTCGAGACTTTTATGTGAAATATTTTGTTTTTATGTTATATAAATCATCAAAGGAATCATTCACTACACACAACACTAGCTTGGAATTCTTTACACGCAACTGCGGCCTTCCTCGATAGCTTTCGTAGTACGCAATACCGAGTTTCACTAAACAACGATATGCTGTTAAAATATTATTAAAACTAGACGTTATGAATAGTAATAACCAGTTTTTAAAATTTTAGAAATTTTAACTCTCAAAATGGACTTCATTTTTGGATTCGGAATATCGAAATTAGCTTAGGGTGAAATTTTGGTACTTTTCGGATAACTTTCATATTTTGATGAATAGTAAAAATTACTAAATTTTGATTAAAAACAACTTTTTTAATCAAAATAATTAATAGTGATAAATTATTAATTTGAGTGGTTTTAAAGTATATTTAGAATATATTTTAAAATTTAATACAATGTTGGTCATTGGATGTAATTTCACATTTAAACCAGACATAAACAAGTGTCAATCTCTTGATAGTTATTATCTCTTAAAAACACGCTATTTGTTTTGACAATGGGAATTAATTTTTAAATTAATTAATGTAAGTGATATGTTTTTAATTTGGTAAAATAGGCATCATTTTTGAATTCATAATATCAAATATAGCTTAGGCCTAATTTTTTGTATTTTTCGGGAAACTTTCATTTTTTGATGAATAGTGAAACCACTAGGTGGTAGTTAAAAAACTGAATTTTTCATAAAACTTAATTTTACCGTTTCTGTGAGTGGAATTTCGAAAATCCGAGAGACGCAGTTAATATCAAAGACTAAAATTTGGTTCAATTAGATGAAAATAATTTTTGGTGAATAGTAACTTTTTACTTTTTTTTACCACGGTTAAATGTAAATAAGGTAATTAAGGGTAAAAATGGTATTATTATTACCCTAACACATGTAATAATTCTATTGGATAAGTGTAATTCGACCAAAAACAACCTTAGGAATAAAATATGACCATTTAGGCCCATTTGGATTAGATTAGGACATTTATTATTAATTTATTTAAAGAAGGGTTAAATAGTTAAATTCAATGTTTAATAACTAAATAATTTTTAATATGGGGTTATACATAAGATAGACTCGACTATAAATATTCATTAGAAATCTAAAAATATTTCCTACATAATGGTATTTTATTTGTAATTTTTAGACATTAAATAATTTAGTTTATTTATGACACAACAATGATGCAGTAATTATCTTATTAATGAAATATTGAAATAATTGATGTTATAAATACCAAAATAAATGTAATTTGAGACTTTTAATGAATTACAATAATTTTATAGGTTAATATTACATGTTAGTATTGATTTAAGTAACTTTTTTCGAACTAATCATTCTGTTATGATTTTCACAAAAATCAATTACTAAATAGTGTCAAAATTGACATAAAATGGTTTTTAAAACAAATATTATATTACTAATTGTTATTTTATTCCTAAAAATCTAAGGTTCGGCCAAATGACTTAGATAAGGCTATATATATTAATAATAAACAACTTTGGGTTCGTTTGTCTTGATATGGTAAGTTTATTAACCATATAGTGTTAGAAAACAAGAAGACACGGTAAAAGTTAAATTATCTAAATTAAAGTTAAATCTAAATGATAAGGTTACAATTGATACCTAAACTTGTCTAAATTCTATTGGATTAGAGGCATTAGACCCCTACCAACCATAGCTTCGAAATATATCAATTTTGAGCTACTAAAAACCGAATTTGACTTTATAATAAAATAATATTTTTTGTTATTCCAAAGGTGCCCCTCTCCTCCCTTATAAAAGGGAACCTCATCCCTCTCTTTATCACTCAACTTTGAGCCTTCAAGCTCGGCTAACCCCTTCCAATTTCTTCTCTACACTTCCCTAGAAACATCCTAGAGGTTCTGGTATTCTTCAAAGAAAAATTTTAGTGCCCTAAGAGGAGGTATCAAAAAGGCACTTCAAAGAAGAGGTAATGTCCGTTACCGATTCTTTCACCTTTATTTATTCTTCCACTTCTTCTTCTTAGGTTGATTCATTATGAAGTAATAACATCAGTATCACTAATATATTGATATGTTATTATAAATATTAAAGAACACTATTTCACCATCTATCCATCCTACGGAAAATGAAATCACAGCGCGTGCGTACGTACGGAATACCGTCTCCACGCCGTGGTGTAATCTATTTTCCACCACCACCTTACTTGGATGGGTATAATGGTGTAAATAATGACTATATATTATTATTGTAAAGTGATATTGATTCTGAAATAGTATATATATACTCCAATACATTTCCAAAATCATGGGAACGATATCATCGCCCGTGCGTACGTACGGAATACCGTCTCCACGATGTGATGTGACTCGTTCTACATGATTTTCATTGCATAATGATTATATAAATGAATTTAATGAATTAATATGATATATATTACCCTAATACAATTCTGGAAATGAGGTATCTATAACTTAAAAAGAAAAATAAGAATTTATTCGACAAAACACGCATAAGAACGAAAAGTAATAAACACCCGAATAATAAGTAATAATGAAATATTACCAAAAAGAAGCTAAGAATATGACCATATCTGATATAATAAAAATAATTATGATTCTGGAATAGGTCAACAACAATATTTAAATCATTATACAGGAGGTTCGGACACTTACGAAGCAAATCGAACCTAAGGTAAGGGAAATATCACAATCTCATTTTTATCCGAGATTGTTTATACTTTGGTATTTACTGGGTTTTATTTTATCATCCACACCCATGTTTACTCAAAATTTAATATTATTTACATACACCTACAATTCTTTAAATCCATTTTTACCCTTTGGTGAGTTTATAGTAAAAGATATGAAAGTAATCTTTTGTCGTTTTTCGTACGAGGTACTTTTTGACTTTTCCGACAAAAGTACGAGAAGAATGTTTTTATAACTTATATGGCATGAATGGATTTTTAAAACATTATTTCCAAGAATATTCATTTACAAGTTTTCAAGTTTATTTATAATAAACTTCTTTTAGTTTAAAATTATATGACATGTTAAGAAAGGAAAAATGTTTTTGAAGAAGAAAGGATATTTTCCTCAAGAATGGATTTCAAGTGTTTTATCAAAATTATTTTCCATCTAAGATAATAAAGGGTTCTGTTTATATCCCTATTATTACATTGATTTGATTATGTTTTGATGAAATTATTTTTATGAATTCCTTTATCTTATATGAATTGTTTGATGATGTCACGATGTTTAAGATTCCCCTTTTTATTACATGGGTTATGCAATGATGTATGATTTATGATTTTGTGGCACACATAAGAATGGTATCATTATGAGATGATTGGGACCTATATCTCTCTCAAATGCATTGGTTAAATATTTTATATCTCATGAGATAGACATGGCTGAAACGGTAGGTTACACCGGTTCAGTGAAACAGGACTGAAACGAGGAATGAACTCGGTTCAGAAAGGGACTTTGCCCGCTAATATAGTCTTAGAAATGAGTCTTGAAAAATAAGAAATGATTCTCTATGATTATGTGTGTATGCCACAATTTTTAATGTTTTATGTTATGATTATTGGGATTACATTTCACTACTATGATTTATCCCATGTTATGAAATTATGATCGCTTTTGCAGGTTAAGATTTCCAAAAGATATGTTCTTATGAATATGATGTGATTGATATATCTTTTTTTACCCTTACTGAGCATTTGATCTCACCCTTTTATGTTTTCTTTTCCCCAGGATATAAAGAAAGGTTTTAGGTAAGAAAAAAGAAGGGAAGATATTTATGGGAGATGTTGAAGATCTTTCGCCATGATTAGAAGATTACGTTCTGAGTTTCCAAAGACACTAAACTATTACGGTCCTTGTGTGTGTGTTTTTGTTATGTATTAAGTATTCCACAAAATTAATGTGATATCTATGTACGCCAAGCTTCGGGTCTCTACAGTTGGTATGAGCGGAAAGGTTTAGTCGACCTTTGGAAACAAGGAGGCGGGAACTTTAGTGAGATCCCTAGAGATATTTCTAAGGTATGTCTAGGGATGTCCCTAAGGTTAAGTAGATTTATAGGTTATAGTCTTAGAATTACGCTAACAATATTATAATTAAACCTAAGATGTTAGATATTGAAGGTACTCCCCCTTTATTATTTTGTTCTCCCTAGCATGATTTTTGCCTCTCACACTATTCTTTTTGGGTTTTAGACGATGGCTGGAAGCCGAAGGAACCGTGTTGATCAATGCATTGGACAATGCAATGATTTTCCTCCTGAACAAACAAATGTTATGGGAGATGGAGTGAAAAATCTTATTTCTATACTTTCACAAGCTATGAA
Organism: Viscum album; assembly: GCA_963277665.1. NCBI lineage: Eukaryota > Viridiplantae > Streptophyta > Magnoliopsida > Santalales > Viscaceae > Viscum > Viscum album. The sequence continues at coordinate 936,646,902 of OY728141.1, forward strand.
TCATTCTGGACTTCCAAATGAGCAGAGAAGGGAACAATATTCTATTGAGTCTTTCATGAGGCAACGTCCACCTTCTTTCAGTGGGTCTTCTGATCCACTTGTTGCTGAACAATGGATCAGTACCACTGAAAAGATATTTTCAGTTCTTCAATGTTCTGAACATGATAAAGTCATCTTAGCAGTATATCGTTTGGAAGGTGAAGCTGATCAATAGTGGAATCTTATCAAGAATACGAGGCAAAGAGATGAAATTGAGTCCATGGAATGGGATGAGTTCAAGAACTTATTTTTCAATAATTAATTCCCTCGTATTCTTCGAAAAAATATGGAGAAGGAGTTTCTTGAACTAAAGCAAAAGGATGATGAATCTGCTGGTATATACGAAGTGAATTTTAGAAGGCTTGGAAGGTATGCATCGGGCTTTATCATCCATCCTGAAAGAAAAGTTGATCGATTCTTCAGTGGCTTAAAACCAAATCTTTGAAGGGCATTAGCTATAAGAGACTTCAGTATCTATGAAGAAATTGTGCCTTGTGCTATCAAGGTAGAAATGGAAGTTGGTGTTACTTATCCATCTAGTAGTTTTGACAAAAAACGAAAGATGGAGTTCAAAGAGAAATCTTAGAATAATGGTGAAAAAAAGATAAATGTTTACTTAAGCTCAAAGTGTGGAAAAAAGCATGGTGGAGATTATCTTAAAGGGACTAGAAAATGCTTTATGTGTGGAAAAGAAGTTCATCGAGCAACTAAGTGTCGAAAATCTTGGAAAAGTATTGAGGTCCGCGTAGTTGGTCAAATAAGTCATCAATGTGTGGGAGAGGATATTTGTTCTTGATAGTGATCTTGTTAAGTTCTCGATAATCAATGCAGAGTCTCATTGATCCATATTTCTTCTTAACAAATGGAACAGGTGCTCCCCAAGGTGACACACTAGGGCGTAGGAATCCCTTATCAAGATTCTCTTGGAGTTGCTTCTTCAATTCATGCAATCAATTGGGGCCATTCTATAAGGTGTCTTTGAAATAGGCAAAGCACCCGGTACAAGTTCTATTGAAAACTCAACTTCACGATTTGGTGGACGACCCGGTAATTCCTCCGGAAAGACATCATCAAACTCTCGTACAATGGGCATATTATTAATCGTGAGTTTCTCACCAACCATTTGAGATAAATAACCTTCATTTAGTGGAATCAAGACCCATAAGATGGAAGAAATTTCCACTGGAAGGTTATGTTCATCCTTGCATCGATAGAAGATCATAGATTGATCTGGAATATGAATCTACATGGGAGCTTGAGGATATGATGAGGGAGAGGTATCCTCATCTGTTTGTTACAAAGTGAAGAATTTCGAGGGCGAAATCCATTTTAAGGGGGGTAGAATGTAACACCCGAGACTTTTATGTGAAATATTTTGTTTTTATGTTATATAAATCATCAAAGGAATCTTTCACTACACACAACACTAGCTTGGCTTGCTTTACACGCAACCGTGGCCTTCCTCGATAGCTTGCGTAGTACGCAATACCGAGTTTCACTAAACAACGATATGCTATTAAAATATTATTAAAACTAGCCGTTATGAATAGTAATAACCACCTTTTAAAAATTTAGAAATTTTTTCTCTCAAAATGAACTTCATTTTTGGATTCGGAATATCGAAATTAGGTTAGGGTGAAATTTTGGTACTTTTCAGATAACTTTCATATTCTGGTGAATAGTGAATATTACTAAATTTTAATTAAAAAACCTTTTTTAATCAAAATAATTAATAGTGATAAATTATTAATTTGAGTGGTTTTAAAATATATTTAGAATATATTTTTACAATTTAATACAATGTTGGTCATTGGATGTAATTTTACATTTAAACCATACATAAACATGTGTCAATCTTTTGATATTTATTATCTCTTAAAAACACGCTATTTGTTTTGACGACGAGTATTAATTATTAAATTAATTAATGTAACTGATATGTTTTGAATTTGGTAAAATAGACTTCATTTTTGAATTCAGAATATCAAATATAGCTAAGGCCTAATTTTTTGTATTTTTCTGGAAACTTTCATTTTTTGATGAATAGTGAAACCACTAAGTGGGAGTTAAAAAACTGAATTTTTCATAAAACTTAATTTTACCACTTCTGTGAGTGGAATTTCGAAAATACGAGAGACATGGTTAATATCAAGGACTAAAATGTGGTTCAATGAGATGAAAGTAATTTTTGGTGAATAGTAACTTTTTACCTTTTTTACCACAGTTAAAAGTAATTAGGGTAATTAAGGGTAAAAATTTTATTATTATTACCCTAACACAAGTTCTAATTCTATTGGATAAGTGTAATTCGACAAAAAACAACCTTTGGAATAAAATATGACCATTTAGGCCCACTTGGATTAGATTAATACATTTATTATTAATTTATTTAAAGAAGGGTTAAATAGTTAAAATCAAAGTTTAATAAGTAAATCATTTTTAATATGGGGTTATACATAAGATGAATTCGACTATAAATAATCATTAGAAAGATAAAAATATTTCCCACATAATGTTATTTTATTTGTAATTTTTAGACATTATATAATTTAGTTTATTTATGACACAACGATGATGCAGTAATTATCTTATTAATGAAATATTGACATAATTGATGTTATATATACCCAAATAAAGGTAATTTGAGACTTTTTTATGCATTAAACTAGTTTTATAGGTTAATATGACATGTTAGTATTGATTTAAGTAACTTGGTTCGAACTAATCATTCTGTAATGATTTTCACAAAAATCAATTACTAAATAGTGTGAAAACTGACATAAAATAGTTTTTAAAACAAATATTATATTACTAATTGTTATTTTATTCCTAAAAATCTAAGGTTCTGCAAAATGACATAGATAAGGCTATATATGTTAATAATAAACAACTTGGGGTTCTTTTGTCTTGATATGGTATGTTTATTAACCATATAGTGTAGAAAAACAAGAAGACACGGTAAAAGTTAAATTATCTAACTTAAAGTTAAATCTAATTGATAAGGTTAAAATTGATACCTAAACTTGTGTAAATTATATTGGATGAGAGGATTTCGACCCCTACCCACCTTAGGTTCGAAATATATCAATTTGGAGCTATTAAAAACCGAATTTGACTTTATAATAAAATAATATGTTTAGTTATTCCAAAGTGCCCCTCTCATCCCTTATAAAGGGGCACCTCCTCCCCCTCTTCCTCACACCACTTTGAGCCTTCAAGCTCGGCCAAGCCCTGCCAATTTATTCTCTACACTTCCCTAGAAACACCCTAGAGGTTCTTGTCTTCTTCAAAGACAAATTTTAGTGCCCTAAGAGGAGGTATCAAAGACGCGCTTCAAAGAAGAGGTAATGTCCGTTAACGATTCTTTCACCTTTATTTCTTCTTCCACTTCTTCTTCTTAGGTTGTTTCATTATTAAGTAATAACATAAGTATCACCCATATACTTATATGTTATTATAAGTATGAAACAACCCTATTTCACCATCTATCCATCATATGGAAAATGAAATCACCGCGCGTGCGTACGTACGAAATACCGTCTCCACACCGTGGTGTAATCTATTTTCCACCACCACCTTACTTGGATGGGTATAATGGTGTAAATAATGACTATATATGATTATTTTAAAGTGATATTGATTCTGAAATAGTATATATATACTCCAATACAATTCCACAATCATGGGAACGATATCATCGCTCGTGCGTACGTACGGAATACCGTCTCCACGATGTGATGCGACTCGTTCTACATGATTTTCATTTCATAATGATTATATAAATGAATTTAATGAATTAATATGATATATATTACCCTAATAACATTCTGGAAATGAGGTATCTATAACCTAAAAAGAAAAATAAGAATTTATTCGACAAAACACGCATAATAACAAAAAGTAATAAACACCCGAATAACAAGTAATAATGAAATATTTCAAATAAGAAGCTAAGAATATGACCATATATGATATCATAAAAAAACGTATGATTCTAGAATAGGTCAATAACATTATTTAAATCATTATACAGGATGTTCGGACACTTACGAAGCAAATCGGACCTAAAGTAAGGGAAATATCACAATCTCATCTTTATCCGAGATTGATTATACTTTGGTATTTACTGGGGTGTATTTTATCATCCACATCCATGTTTCCTCAATATGTAATATTATTTCCATCCACCTACAATTGTTTAAATCCATTTTTACCCTTTGGTGAGTTTATAGTAAAAGATATGAAAGGAATCTTTTGTCGTTTTTCGTACGAGGTACTTTTTGACTTTTCCGAAAAAAGTACGAGAAGAATGTTTTTTTAACTTATACGGAATGAATGGATTTTTAAAACATTATTTCAAAGAAGATTCATTTACAAGTTATCAAGTTTATTTTTAATCAACTACTTCAGTTTAAAATTGTATGACATGTTAAGAAAGGAAAAATGTTTTTGAAGAAGAAAGGATATTTTCCTCAAGAATGGAGTTCATGTGTTTTATTAAAATTATTTTCCATCTAAGATAATAAAGGGTTCTGTTTATATCCCTATTATTACATTGATTTGATTATGTTGTGATGAAATTATTTTTATGAATTCAATTATCTTATATGAATTGTTTGATGATGTCACGATGTTTAAGATTCCCCTTTTTATTACATGGGTTATGCAATGATGTATGATTTATGATTTTGTGGCACACATAAGAATGGTATCATTATGAGATGGTTGGGAACTATATCTACCTCCAATTCATTGGGTAAAGATTTTATATCTCATGAGATAGACATGGCTGGAAGGGTAGGTTATACCGGTTCAGTGAAACAGGACTGAAATGAGGAATGAACTCGGTTCCGAAAGGGACTTTGTCCGCTAAGATAGTCTTGGCAATGAGTATTGACTAATAATAAATGATTCTCTATGATTATATGTGTATTCCACAAAGTTACATGTTTTATGTTATGATTATTGGGATTACATTTCACTACTATTATTTATCCCATGTTATGAAATTATGATCTCTTTTGCAGTTTAAGATTTCCAAAAGATATGTTCTTATGAATATGATGTGATTGATATTTCTTTTGTTTACCCTTACTGAGCATTTGAGCTCACCCTTTTATGTTTTCTTTTCCCCAGGATATAAATAAAGCTTTTAGGTAAAAAAAGGGAAGATATTTATGGGAGATGTTGAAGATCTTTCACCATGATTAGAAGATTACGTTCCGAGTTTCCAAAGACAATAAACTATTACGGTCCTTGTGTGTGTGTTTTTTTATGTACTAAGTATTCTGCAAAAGTAATGTGATATCTATGTACGTCAAGCTTCGGGTCTCTACAGTTGGTATCAGAGGAAAGGTTTAGTCAACCTTTGGAAACTAGGATGTGGGAACTTTAGTGAGATCCCTAGAGATATTTCTAAGGTTTGTCTAGGGATGTCCCTAAGTTTAAGTATACGTATAGGTTATAGTCCTAGAACTACGCTAACTATCTTAGAATTAAACCTAAGATGTTAGATATTGAAGGTACTCCCCCTTGATTATTTTGTTTTCCCTAGAATGATTTTTGCCTCTCACACTATTCTTTATGGGTTTTAGACGATGGCTGGAACCTGAAAGAACCGTGTTGATCAATGAAATGGACAATGCAATGATTGTTCTCCTGAACAAACAAATGTTATGGGAGATGGAGTGCAAAATCTTATTATTGTGCTTTCACAAGCTATGAATCATTCTGGACTTCCAAATGAGCAGAGAAGGGAACAATATTCTATTGAGTCCTTCATGAGGCAACGTTCACCTTCTTTCAGTGGGTCTTATGATCCACTTGTTGATGAACAATGGATCAGTACCACTGAAAAGATATTTTCAGTACTTAAATGTTTTGAACATGATAAAGTCATCTTAGCAGTATATCGTTTGGAAGGTGAAGCTGATCAATGGTGGAATCTTATCAAGAATGCGAGGAAAAGAGATGAAATTGAGTCCATGGAATGGGACGAGTTCAGGAACTTATTTTTAAATATTTACTTCCCTCGTATTCTTCGAACAAAGATGGAGAAGGAGTTTCTTAAACTAAAGAAAAAGGATGATGAATCTGTTGGTATATATGAAGCGAATTTTACAAGGCTTGCAAGGTATACAGCTGGCTTTATCATCCAACCTGAAAGTAAAGTTGATCGATTCTTCAGTGGCTTAAAACCAAATCTTCGAAGGGCATTAGCTATAAGAGACTTCAGTATCTATGAAGAAATTGTGCATTGTGAAATCAAGGTAGAAATGGAAGTTGGTGTTACTTATCCATCTAGTAGTTTTGACAAGAAACGAAAGATGGAGTTCAAGGAGAAATCTCAGAATAATGGTGAAAAAAAAGATGAATGTTTCCTTATGCTCAAAGTTTGGAAAGAAGCATGGTGGAGATTGTCTTAAAAGGACTAGAAAATGCTTTAATTGTGGAAAAGAATGTCATTGAGCAGCTGAGTGTCGAAAATCTTGGAAAAGTATTGTGCTCCATGTAGTTGGTCAAATAAGTCATCAATGCGTGGGAGAGGATATTTTTTCTTGATAGTGATCTTGTTAAGTTCTCGATAATCAATGCAGAGTCTCATTGAGCCATCTTTCTTCTTAACAAATAGAATAGGTGCTCCCCAAGGTGACGCAGTAGGGCGTATGAATCCGTTATCAAGATTCTCTTGGAGTTTCTTCTTCAATTCCTGTAACTCAATTGGGGCCATTCTATAAGGTGTCTTTGAAATAGGCAAAGCACCCGGTACGAGTTCTATTGAAAACTCAACTTCACGATTTGGTGGAAGACCCGGTAATTCCTCCGGAAAGACATCATAAAACACTCGTACAATGGGCATATTATTAATCGTGAGTTTCTCACCAACCATTTGAGATAAATAACCTTAATTTAGTGGAATCAAGACTCATAAGATGGAAGAAATTTCTACTGGAAGTTTATGTTCATCCTTGCATCGATAGAAGATAATAGATTGATCTGGAATATGAAGCTACATGGGAGCTTGAGGATATGATGAGGGAGAGGTATCCTCATCTTTTTGATACAAAGTGAAGAATTTCGAGGGTGAAATTCATTTTAATTGGGGTAGAATGTAACACCTGAGACTTTTATGTGAAATATTTTGTTTTTATGTTATATAAATCATCAAAGGAATCTTTCACTACACACAACACTAGCTTGGCTTGCTTTACACGCAACCGCGGCCTTCCTCGATAGCTTGCGTAGTACGCAATACCGAGTTTCACTAAACAACGATATGCTATTAAAATATTATTAAAACTAGCCGTTATGAATAGTAATAACCACCTTTTAAAATTATAGAAATTTTATCTCTCAAAATTGACTTCATTTTTGGATTCAGAATATCGAAATTAGCTTAGGGTGAAATTTTGGTACTTTTCGGATAACTTTCATATTCTGATGAATAGTGAAAATTACTAAATTTTAATTAAAAACAACTTTTTTAATCAAAATAATTAATAGTGATAAATTATTAATTTGAGTGTTTTTATTGAATATTTAGAATATGTTTTTACAATTTAATACAATGTTGGTCATTGGATGTAATTTAACATTTAAACCAGACATAAACAAGTGTCATTCTTTTGATAGTTATTATCTCTTAAAAACACGCTATTTGTTTTGACGACGGGAATTAATTTTTAAATTAATTAATGTAACTTATATGTTTTGAATTTGGTAAAATAGACATCATTTTTGAATTCATAATATCAAATATAGCTTAGGCCTAATTTTTTGTATTTTTCTGGAAACTTTCATTTTTTGATGAATAGTGAAACCACTAAGTGGTAGTTAAAAAACCTAATTTTTCATAAAACATAATTTTACCGCTTCTGTGAGTGGAATTTCGAAAATCTGAGAGACACGGTTAATATCAAGGACTAAAATGTTGTTCAATGAGATGAAAATAATTTTTGGTGAATAGTAACTTTTTACTTTTTTTTACCACAGTTAAAAGTAAATATGGAAATTAAGGGTAAAAATGATATTATTATTACCCTAAAACATGTCCTAATTATATTGGATAAGTGTAATTAGACCAAAAACAACCTTAGTAATAAAATATTACCATTTAGGCCCACTTGGATTATATTAGTACATTTATTATTAATTTATTTAAAGAAGGGTTAAATAGTTTAAATCAATGTTTAATAAGTAAATAATTTTTAATATGGGGTTATAAATAAGATAAATTCGACTATAAATATTCATTAGAAAGCTAAACATATTTCCTACATAATGGTATTTTATTTGTAATTTTTAGACATTAAATAATTTAGTTTATTTATGACACAACGATGATGTAGTCATTATCTTATTATTGAAATATAGACATAATTGATGTTATAAATACCCAAATAAATGTAATTTGAGACTTTTTATGAATTACACTAATTTTATAGGTTAATATGACATGTTAGTATTGATTTAAGTAACTTGGTTCGAACTAATCATTCTGTTATGATTTTCACAAAAATCAATTACTAAATAGTGTCAAAATTGACATAAAATAGTTTTTAAAATAAATATTATATTACTAATTGTTATTTTATTCCTAAAAATATAAGGTTCGGCCAAATGACATATATAATGCTATATATATTAATAATAAACAACTTGGGGTTCGTTTGTCATGATATGGTATGTTTATTAACCATATAGTGTAGGAAAACAAGAAGACACGGTAAAAGTTAAATTATCTAACTTAAAGTTAAATCTAAATGATAAGGTTAAAATTGATACCTAAACTTCTATAAATTATATCGGATGAGAGGATTTCGACCCCTACCCACCTTAGCTTAGAAATATATCAATTTTGAGCTATTAAAAACCGAATTTGACTTTAAAATAATATAATATTTTTAGTTATTACAAAGGTGCCCCGCTCCTCCCTTATAAAAGGGCACCTCCTCCCCCTCTTCCTCACACCACTTTGAGCCTTCAATCTCGGCCAAACCCTGCCAATTTCATCTATCCACTTCCCTAGAAACATACTAGAGGTTCTTGTCTTCTTCAAAGACAAATTGCAGTGCCATAAGAGTAGGTATCAAAGAGGCGCTTCAAAGAAGAGGTAATGTCCGTTAACGATTATTTCACCTTTATTTCTTCTTCCACTTCTTCTTCTTAGGTTGTTTCATTATGAAGTAATAACATAAGTATCAATCATATACTGATATGTTATTATAAGTATGAAACAACCCTATTTCACCATCTATCCATCCTACGGAAAATGAAATCACCGCGCGTGCGTACGTACGGAATACCGTCTCCACGCCGTGGTGTAATCTATTTTCCACCACCACCTTACTTGGATGGGTATAATGGTGTAAATAATGACTATATATGATTATTGTAAAGTGATATTGATTCTGAAATAGTATATATATACTCCAATACAGTTCCACAATCATGGGAACAATATCATCGCTCGTGCGTACGTACGGAATACCGTCTCCACGATGTGATGTGAATCGTTCTACATAATTTTCATTGCATAATGATTATATAAATGAATTTAATGAATTAATATGATATATATTACCCTAATACCATTCTAGAAATGAAGTATCTATAACCTAAAAAGAAAAATAAGAATTTATTCGACAAAACAAGCATAATAACAAAAAGTAATAAACACCCGAATAACAAGTAATAATGAAATATTACAAATAAGAAGCTATGAATATGACCATATATGATATCATAAAAATATGTATGATTCTGGAATAGGTCAATAACATTATTTAAATCATTATACAGGATGTTTGGACACTTACGAAGCAAATCGGACATAAGGTAAGGGAAATATCACAATCTCATCTTTATCCGAGATTGTTTATACTTTGGTATTTACTGGGGTGTATTTTATCATCCACATCCATGTTTCCTCAATATGTAATATTATTTCCATCCACCTACAATTGTTTAAATCCATTTTTACCCTTTGGTGAGAATATAGTAAAAGATATGAAAGGAATCTTTTGTCGTTTTTCGTACGATGTACTTTTTGACTTTTCCGACAAAAGTACGAGAAGAATGTTTTTTTAACTTATACGGCATGAATGGATTTTGAAACATTATTTAGTAGAATCTTCCTCTACAATTTTTCTAGTTTATTTTTAATCAACTACTTCAGTTTAAAATTGTATGACATGTTAAGAAAGGAAAAATGTTTTTTAAGAAGAAAGGATATTTTCCTCAAGAATGGAGTTCATGTGTTTTATCAAAATTATTTTCCATCTAAGATAACAAAGGGTTCTGTTTATATCCCTATTATTACATTGATTTGATTATGTTGTGATGAAATTATTTTTATGAATTCTTTTATCTTATATGAATTGTTTGATGATGTCACGATGTTTAAGATTCCCCTTTTTATTACATGGGTTATGCAATGATGTATGATTTATGATTTTGTGGCACACATAAGAATGGTATCATTATGCGATGGTTGGGACCTATATCTCACTCTAATGCATTGGGTAACGATTTTATATCTCATGAGATAGACATGGCCGGAAGGGTAGGTTATACCGGTTCAGTGAAACAGGATTGAAACGAGGAATGAACTCGGTTCAGAAAGGGACTTTCCCTGCTAAGATAGTCATGGCAATGAGTCTTGACTAATAAGAAATGATTCTCTATGATTATGTGTGTATTCCAAAAAGTTTCATGTTTTAATTTATGATTATTGGGATTACATTTCACTACTATGATTTATCCCATGTTATGAAATTATGATCTCTTTTGCAGGTTAAGATTTCCAAAAGATATGTTCTTATGAATATGATGTGATTGATATTTCTTTTGTTTACCCTTACTAAGAATTTGAACTCACCCTTTTATGTTTTCTTTTCCCCAGGATATAAAGAAAGGTTTTAGGTAAGAAAAAAAAGGGAAGATATTTATGGGAGATGTTGAAGATCTTTCACCGTGATTAGAATATTACGTTCCGAGTTTCCAAAGACACTAAACTATTACGGTCCTTGTGTGTGTGTTTTTGTTATGTACTAAGTATTCCAAAAAAGTAATGTGATATCTATGTACGTCAAGCTTCAGGTCTCTACACATAAAAACATGAAAAATACCCTAAAACCCAATTGTTGGCACTCCTTTCCGTCATAGAGTCTAAGGATGAAAGTGAAATACCTTAGTCCAAAGTGATTCATCCTTTGAAGAAACATCAAAAATAGAAAAAGGTATAAACAAGGATTCCTTCCCACTTTGACCGCGCAGGTTTCATCCTTGTCGTACAGGTATACTTTCACACCACAATTTGGTCACCAATAATACTTGCGCGCTGCCTAGTGGTCGCGCAGGTGACTTGCATGCCCTCTTTGAAATTCTCCCATGGTCTTCTCTAGCCTATAAATACCTATTGTGGGCCCCCCATTTGAGGAGTAATTTTTTCCAGAAACTCATATTTGAGCTCTCGGTGCCCTAGTCTCTTCTCAAAGCTTTCAAACAATTATAAGGTAATTTTGTACCTAGAATGGAAGATCAAAAGAAGGGAAATAAGGCCTAAGTGTTGAAACTCATCAAAACTTGCGCGTCTAAGTGGCCAGCCCTTAAGGGAAATGGCCACACTTGCACGCCGCCTTACCCCTTCGACAGGACTTGCGCACCACTCTTCTGGAAGCCTATTGGGATAATACTAAAGGCTTGAGCCAAGTCTTGCCCAAGTACTACCTTAAGGGTTGACCGCTGCGCAAGTACCCATCTGTCGCGCAGGTACACCGACGCGACCATGACTTGCGCGCCCACACATGACTTGCGCGGCCACGCAGGACTTGCGTGCCCTCTCTTTTTGGGTGCCCTTCCTGCCCATTTTTTCTCTCCTATGACAATCCACCTCTCCTCTTCAAGATTAAGCCTTCAAGACACTCTTCCAAGTCATTTATGGCATGTTTTCTTGATTGGATTCCTTATCTGAAAGGAATTCTGTGGAACATCTCTCAAAAACCTAGTGATTTACACATCTTTATGTCACCAAGTATAGATATTTCATTCATTCAACCTCATCCTTGAATGATGAGATGATCTTTAACCTAGGCCTCCTCATCAGGATTAAGCCCCAGTCCAAGTTCCCAAATTTGGGCATCCTCCTTAGGATTAAGCCCCAATCATAATTCAATGTTCCCTCCTTAATTCTAGGCATCCTTTTTAGGGGTAAATCCCAAATTAAGAGTATAAATCTCCATAAAACACATATAACTTTTATGGACCCTATTCACATGGGCATCCTCCTTAGGAGTAATCCCCAAGTCCCCTAACCTGGACCTCCTTTTCAGGATTAAGCCCTAGTTATCATGTTCCCTTAATTTTGGGCATCCTCTTCAGGTGTAAGCCCCAAGTTCCCAAAAATCCCTTTAACCTGGGCGTCCTTCTCAGGAATAATCCCCATTCATAATTTCTCTTAACCAATCTTAATTTAATTTTGATTTGGGCTTCCTTATCAGGAATAAAAACCCAATCATAAGTCCCCTCTAATTTGGGAATCTTCCTCAGGATTAAGCCCCAAGTTAGAGTATCCCAATCTCCATAAAGTACATATGCCTTTATGTACCCTGTTTTCGGGTTTCTTCCCTGAAGTAAATCATAATATTCATCTATCTGGGCAGTCATTCATACATAAACCCCCACATTATTTCTCAAGATTTCATATTTTGTTGCACAATTGTCTGGTTTTACCAATACCTATTATTTCTCAAACCGAGCATGACTCACGTGAGCTTAGAGTGTAAAAGTAATTATGACATCGTTCTTTGAGCCATCAATCGTGCATAAACCTCATACTCCCTTACTCGAACTATGTGGGTTCTAATTCCTTCTCTAAACAAGGACATGTAGGTAGCCCATCTGCGGGTATGATACTAACTCTGAAATAATATATGTCCTTCTGAATAACAATAAACTTCAAGTGCCTCGCTGAGTGGATTTAAAACTAGTATGGTTATCATAATGACCAAGAGACTTTATATAATGTGTCGAAGGATACCATTGACTAAGAATCTCTAAACAAACTTGGATGATTCTCTATCGATGAAGAAACTTGAATACATATAAAATATTTTATAAATTCCATACATATTAATCATTGATTGTTATATATAATGGAAAGATCATTTTATACTTGGTAATGTAATAAGGATTCATGAGCATAACTTAAATCTATAAAAAGAGTCCCAGAGTAGACAGTAATTCCCCTCAAAAAGGTGTGATGAGTCCGACCTCCCATCCTCTTGAGAAATGAAAATTCTGAAGCCTCATTAGTTCAAAAATAATGAGAATATACCTTTGGAAAGTATTTCCAGATGGATGTAGAATCATTGGATGTTTCCTGTTATATGAACAAACCAGTTAGAAACCGCTTGGAACATTTGAGCCTTAAACCAACGAGGTCATCCCCGATTCAAAAGGAAACAAAAAATGGTGAACCCGACGTGAATCATTAACCAAGTTAAAGTGATGTTTTACTTATTTGTTAGGCCCCTATTTATACTCAATAAGAGGGTCAATAAAACAATCAATAACATATGTGCTCATACAAAATATGTAGTGGCCAAATTTGTCTTAATTATGTTTGTTATATCAAACATGCACTCTTTTCCGAGATCTTCGGCATTACAGAAATGAATTATCTTAAGTTCACACCTGTGAATACCTCTGTTGTGAATGCCTCTACTGCTACTCCTGATGGATCGTCGTCCGCTCTGAGGATGATATCACCAATTCAGCGTCTTCAATGCTGGGTATAAAATGCGTTGGTAAAGGGGTTCCGTCAAAACGGTACCATTACAACTCTGGAGGCTGTTGGACAAGCCCTCCAAGTGAATAACTCACTCCAGTCATCCGGACAACAACGACCAGTGATCAAGAAGCAAGTGGTACCAACCACCATCTCCAACCGTTTCTGGTCGTTATCCCTGAAACTCAATCACCATTCTCTTCCATATTCTGGGGAGGTGAATGAGCAGGTCCCTCAGGGGGTTAATTCAACGATACATGAGTCTTTCCCGAGGGCTCCCATCAACAATCTCCGGCAGACTCGTGCGGCAGTGTGCCTTCAACATGATGAGGGTATCGTTTCCAAGCACTCGGCTCAGGTTCCTCGAACCTGAGAACACAAGACGAACCACTAGAGGCGAAATCCGGTCAACAGTTAGCAGGTTCTCATTTCTGCCATCTCCGAAGAAGTCCACTAACCTAACTTGGTGGAAAGCAACGAGCGGGCACAAACACCCATCCGTTCTAATCTTGTTTTCTAGCAGACTCGTCTGGCAGCAGCATGACAATCCCGCCAGGCAATTCCGGCAGAGTACTATAGAAAGGAACATACACTGATTTATAAATCATCAGCTAGTCAGCAGGCTCATCTGACTACATGTGATGGAGCCCGTCAACCCAATGTGTTGACAACAAGTAAACAGGCACATACACCTGCTTACACTCATCAATCCTACCGACAGCCTCGTCTGTCAGTATTGAAGGAAGCTCGTCTACCATGTTCAGCAGAGTATAATCAGTAGGCACATACACCTGCTAGTATTGATCAAGCCTACCAACAGTCTCGTTTGGTAGCAGTCGGAGAAGTCATTCAGAAAGCTCCGATGACAAAGAGAAGGTAGACTCAACTCTCTACCCCCACACTTGAGTACTGTCAGGATTCACTGACTGTAAAAGGAGGAAAGGAGCAGGAACATACACCTACTCCAAGCTTGTAATGGATGTATATCCCCATTCTAGCAGCTGAAGTCACCAAGCACATTCTGTCAATGGTGAAAGAGAAGAAGCAAATCCCTTCTCATATTCTAGATGCTTTCCAGGATATTATAACAGCTTCAGCAATATCTCAGGGAAAGACACATAAATCTATCACTACCATTAGAATGACTCATCAATAGTTCACTCAGGAACAAACATACACCTCTGTTCCAGTCCAAGAGGGTTGTGGGGCGTACTCCCCCATATCATACAGACAACCAAGTCAGGCACATACACCTGATTTGAGTGGAGATCATCAGCCTAACATGGCCATATCCTGATCAGGCACATACACATGCTCAGAGTAGCCACTTTCATCAACAAGTGGTTTAAAAATTGAGTAAGAATGCGTCTAAAAAGAAGATATGCCCAGCGCTGTTGGAAAATCAAGAACCAATTTGAAATGAGACCTTGCTCAATGCCAGAGTTCTTGAAGCCATCAGAAAATTATCTGTGGAAACTCAGGATTCTAATCTCTTATTTCCCAATAGTGGGAACATTAATTCTGAAGGTCTTTAATAGAAACTTCCTCATGAAGGATTTCATCATGACATTTCGGTTGATCTTGAAGTTTCATCTTCAAATGAGAGCTATAGTAACCCTCTGTGTGTCCAGAAGACTAAGGAGCAAGAGATTTCATCTTTTGTTATAACCCACCATGGTTTTACTCCCATTGATGATGAATTTCGCTGCGAATGTCCTCTCTACAGTAATGATGCAAATTTCCTTGAAAATGCTGCAATGGACATTGTAGTTCCGAGAAATCCCTCTTATCTTGAGGCACTTAAAAATGTGAAACCAGTCATGTATGATGCTTCATTTCTAGCAGGTGAAATACATTCTCAATTATAGGATAGCCCAGGGTGTAGGTCATTCTCCGAACCACCCATGGATCGTTCATCTTCTAGTTTGATCAGTGAATTCCTTACCGATCTTGTTGAATTCGAAGAAGCAACAAAGAAGCACCAGCTTTGGTCTAATCAGGTAGAAGAGTCTTCAACAAATGATAAAGAGGAAGTTCTGAATATTAGAAAAAAACTAGAGAAAGGTGAACTGCCAGTTCTGTATTGGGCTCTGGCTGATTCTCAGTATGACATTCTAGAGATGTTTACGGAAGATGGAATTCCTGATGTTCGTCTCAACATATGGAAAAATCTTTGTCAGTTGAAGAAGAAAATATTATCTTATAATGAATATGAAAATTATGTCAAGATAATAGAAGGGTTACAACGCCAGATTGATTTGGCATCTCTCTTAGTCTCTTGATATCCGAAGGCTGAAAAGCAGCAGAGATCCCTTCAGCGTTCATGCCTTGGGGCACTAAGAAGGTTGCGCTAGTTAATTTATAATGCCCCATCTGGTATTCATATCAGAGGATGGGGTGTTCATGGAGCACTACATTTCACTGTACTCTCCAGTCAGCAAATCTCGCCGATGATGGTCTCATGGAATGTTATTGCCCATGGCCGACCACATCCAATTGGCTTTGTTTGTAATCAAAGGCTTTCTCAAGAACATTCCTCAACTAGTTCTTCTCAAAATCATGTACACAGAGAAAAAGTTGTTGAATTACTCTTGCATTAGGAAAATGATAATATTGAACAGGATTCTCGTTTAGAGCTTGCACATCATCATGTGACAGAAGTATCAGAAATCATACAACGGTCTTTTGAGTTGGGTGATAAAAGTGGATGCAGGTTGATGCATCCAGCCAATTTCAGGACCAAAGTCCGCAAGATCAAGAGAGATTTTAATAAATTTTCTGATATAGCATGTCAAGAACCACCCCAACTAGCCATACTGGGGACTCTTTTCACCCAACCCTATGAATCAACAAATAGTATTCAAGGAGTTAAACAGAAACAACAAGAACAACCTGAGTCCACCGAACTGGGTACTTTTTCAAATCATCAATATCTTCCTCAATGAAAGTCATTCTTCTCACAATTAGGGAAGAAGATATACGAGGAATGAAGATCCAAATTATCAGGAGATTCCCTCAAAATTATGGTTCATCAAGAAGTTCCTGAGAGATCAAATTGACAAAAGGCAATGTCTCATCATGGACATGGAAGAAGACAATATCACAGAAATGCTGATAGAAGGGATGCAATGCATTATGCATCAATTAATGTCATCAATTCCATTGTTTCTAATTATCTACAACATGACGCTCACTCAGAGGGATCAGATGAAGAGGTTCCTACTCAAGAAGTTGTATGCACAGATACAAATGAAGATGATGTGCGTACATGAAATCAAAGGCTTACCCAGAATCTTGGTGTCCCTTCAAATAACCAACTTCCCCCTCTCCGAAAGGAATCTAACATGGGGAATGGAAATAATCAGGTTATATAACCTTCCTCTAGAGAAGGAAAATCTCTCTCATTAGAGCAAAGATTTTCACAACAAATGGAAGAAATGAAGGAATTAAGGAGGTTGAATGCAGAACTACATCAAGGTAGTCTTCCTCCTAAATGTGTTGGAGTCAGTCAGCCAAGGGAATTTGTTGCAGCTACTAAGATGGATCAAGAATATCCTCCTTTATCAGTACACCCTCACAGGTCTAATCCTATGGGTCAGGTGCAACAACAACTGGTGGTGTTGTCCTCAATTGCAGTACCAGCCACCGTATCTGTCCAAGATCCAGTTATTGCACCTGTTCAGGTCCAAGCTCAACTAGATGTTTCTCAAAAGTTAATAACTACTATTGAGTCATTAATAGCTCGGTTGGAAGATATAGAGGGAAAACATGCACAAGTTAAACAGGAAAAGAGGGATTACCCTGAATGGGTAGATTCAATCCCTCCCCCATCATGTTTTGGGAACCCTGTATTCCCTATTTTCAATGGATCATGCGATCCTGAACAGCATTTGACACATTTCGTGTCTTTTTGCGATTCTATGATGGGAACTCCATAACAGAAAGAAGCAGTGAAACTCAGATGCTTCGTGTGTACCATGCAAGGACCAGATTTTGTTTGGTACACAAGCTTGCAATCTCAGTCAATTAACGGATGGGAAGATCTATGTAAAAAATTCCTTCTTCAGTTCAGCTCAACATTTCCAAAGACAACAGTTTTTGATCTTACAAAATATAAGAAAAGGGAGAATTAAATGGTTTCAAATTTCATTGCTTGCTAGAAGGGATCAACATATTCCCTAAGCCTAGCGCTCCCTCAGGAACAATTTTTTCCAATTTGTGTGGCAAATTTGTGTGACGGGTTACACACGTCGTTGATCCCTGTGAAGTACACAGGAGGGTTTCGAGACCTTATTTCAATCACTCAGTATATTGAAGATTCTATTATACAGACTAAGGCTAAATCTCTTTTAATTCCATCGGTTTCAGGAAGGAGAATGGGGAAAGCCAAGAATGCTACAGTTATGCTTAAACAATCACCTGTACCTGCTTCTAATTCAAAACCTTCATCTTCCCGAAGGGCTCAAACTCCTGAGCGTCAACAACAAAGGTCATTTCATCAAGATGATCAAAGAGATCAAAGACAGAAACAATTTGAGGATTTGAAGAGAAAAGTTTATTCTTTCTAAAATGAACAAGTTCCTGGGTTCTTTATTTTGGATTTGGAAAACAATTTGGTTCAATTAACAAGGCCCGAAAGGCCAAACAAGGAAGGAGATGAAGACCGTCCCAACTATTTCCCCTTTTATCAGATGATGGGGCATCCCATTCAGGATTGTTTTGTCTTCAAGGACCTCCTGCAAAAATTGGTTGACTTGGGACAAGTCAAGTTGAAAGGCTCTTCATCCCTGGTAACATGTGTTATTGCTACAATTCCAGAGGAAGAAGGTGAGTGGAAAGAAGTCAAAAGAAAAAATGTGTAGAAATATGATGATTGGATGGTTAGAAAAATGATCAACTGAACTCATGCCATTTTATGAACCAAATATAAGAAACCAATTGTGTCTTCTACTGTGAATACCAGATAAATCCCCCCTTCATCAGAAGGAAAATCTTCAAAGAAATGGCATAATTCAAAGAAAGAGGAACAATCAGAAGAAGATGAGATTATATCAAAGCCCATGTTTTCTTTGACTATGGAAGATTTCATTCCATCTAATACGAAGCCACGGGCACATCCCCATCAAATGGAAAAACCTAAATTGGCTAATCAGGAAGATTCTTCATCAGATGAAGAATTGATCATTGGTTCTATTAATATGATTCACATAACAGATCCTTATTCCAGTCACAGTTTCGATTTTGACGAGTCTGAATTCCCTGTATCAAACATAAGAATCAGAGGGAGTTCTAGAGGTATGAGATACAGAGGAAGGCGTGGATATCCCAAGAGGCACTATTCCAATTCTACTCCTCCCAGATCTGTGTATGCAGCATAAACTCATGGAAGATCCCTTTAGTGGGCCCAACAAGAACACGCAAGTTCTTCCACACATGGCAGATTCAGTCATGGCACAATCATTCTATAATATCGGTTAGAAGTTATACCTTCTTCCTCTCAGTAAGTAATTTGACCTATTCAGTCTAATCTTCCAAATCCAGGAGTATTTCCAACTTCTACTCTGATATAGGAAGAATCTACATCCAAAACATCAACTATCAAGGAACCTGCTAAACCACATGTTACTATTGGGAAACACAAACCTTTAGATCAAAAGTATGATGTATTGAAACACCTAGCCAATGTACCAGCCAGGTTATCGGTTTTGGATGCCTTGAATTTATCAAAGGATCTTTGGGAGGCACTCATTGAGGTTTTGTAAAGTCCACATGAGTTTGAAACTGAAATTGCTACAGCTGAAGCCTACCATGTAGAGAATAATCCTGCAGAATTCCATGCAGTGATATCATTCACAGATGAAGATGAAGATGATGTCGTGCATGGGCATATTAGAACTTTGTACTTATCTGGAAAGGTAAATGGTGTAGACATCTGAAGATATTTCATTGATAATTGTTCAGGAGTCAACCTCATCCCCATTCGTACACTTTGTTGATTGGGAATCACAGAATCTAATTTATCTCCTTCTACTATGATGTTTCAAGGATATGATAAAAATGAACAAGAACCACTGGGCGAGATTACCCTCAGAACTCAGTTTGGAGACCTTGTATCCAATTCAGAATTCATGTTTGTTGATCACGATACAGACTTCAATATTTTTCTTGGAATACCTTGGTTACATCAAAATGCACCCATACCTTTATCATACCATCAATGTCTTAAATATTGTTTTGACGGACAAATTGGGTCATTGAATGGTGATATATCCCCATTCAAGACATGTGAATCTCAATACATTGAGGCATAATTCTATCATGTGAAGGGTAAGGAGAAATCCACAACAAGGGAGGTTACCAAGTTTAATGCTCCATTTGGTTTGGATAAGATTCCAGTAAATCCATTTGCACATGTAAGTACAGATTTTGTGTTGCCTATCATTCAAATTGACTGGATAGACCAGAATCCAAATACTCTTATGGAAACATTCATAATGTCAATTACGGAAATCAAGCCAGATAGCATGGGAGAAATTGATGATTCACCCAGCAGAGATGAAAACACAAATGGGGATGTCATCATTTCATCCGTGGAAATCCAGCAAGTCTATACTTCACTAACTAAGCCAGGTGATGTTATAGTAAGGCCAGAGGTGAATGATGATGTCGATTCTCAATCCATTATCTCCACTTTAATACCCAATGAAGACCCCTCATCATCAGTTGGGTCAGAAATGGAAGCCTCTACTTCAAGATGTTCAAACGTTAACATCTCTTTTGATCATGGAAATTCTACTTCATCATCTACTATGCATGTAGAAACAGAAGAAATAACACATGTTGCTGAAGAAGAGGAAGATCTCAGAGATGCCCCTCCAGCATTTGAGGAGGGTATCTCTACCACTGTGTATGAACATAGAGAAATAAATATGGGTACAAAAGAAGATCCATGCCCCACTTTAATTAGTGCGGCCATGACTCTTGAAGAGCAAGAGATGTATGTTTCATTTTTTTAAGCAAAATTGAGATATATTTTATTGGACCTATACAGAGATGCCCAGGCTTGATCCTAATGTTTCTACTCATCGTTTGGGTTTTCCAGAAGAAAATCAAGGATTCAAGCAAGTTGCAAGAAGAACACACCCAACTTATGCTTCCAAAATTTAAGCTGAAGTAGATAAGATTATCAAAGATAAATTCATCAGAGAAGTTCAATATCTCAAATGGTTGGCTAATATTGTCCCTATGAAGAAGAATAATGAATAAATTAGATTTTTCATTGATTTGAGAGATCTTAATCGGCATTTTCCTAAGGATTATTTTCCAGTTCCGATCACAGAGCTCTTATTTGATGCAACAGCTGGATATGAAGAACATTCCTTATGGATGGATATTCCGGGTATAGTCAAATCCGAATGGATCCAGAAGATGAAGAATCTACAGCCTTCAAAACCCCTTAGGGTCTATTTTTCTATCTGGTCATGCCCTTTGGCTTGAAGAATGCAGGCACAACATATCAGCGTGCTATGCATCGTACCTTCAAACCCTTTTTAGGGAAATTTGTTGAATGTTATGTGGATGATTTGGTGGTTAAATCTAGACAACGTTCCTATCACTTGGATTATCTAGAGGTCATATTCCACAAGCTTCGACAACACAATTTGAAGATGAATCCCTTAATATGTGCTTTTGCGGTAACCTCAGGAAAATTTCTCAGCTTTTTTATATGCCATCGTGGTATGAAAGTCGATCCTAAGGAGAAAAATTCAATCCTTGGTATGTCACCTCCTCTAAATTTGAATGAATTGAGAGGACTTCAAGGACACTTGGACTATATTTGGCGTTTCATCACCAATTTGACAGGAAAAGTTCACCCTTTACCAGATTGATAAAGAAGGGAGTCACTTACCAGTGGACTGAAGATTGCCAAGAGGCATTTGATATTCTAAAGAAATATCTCTTGAGCCCACTGGTATTAATGACACCTGTTGAAGGAAGACCCCTTATCCTTTATGTGATAGATTTGGAGCGATCACTGGGTGCCTTTCTTGCTCAGAAGAATGATACTGGGAATGAAAACATCCTCTAATATCTCAGTCGAACTATGATTGAAGTGGAAACCCGATATTCAAATATTGAGAAGTGTTGCCTAGCATTAATATGTGCAGTTCAGAAGTTGAGACACTATCTGTAACATCACGAGGTCCAATTGGTATCTTGAAATAACCCGCTCAAATTCATCCTTAGTCGTCCAATGCTTACAGGATGTATGGTAAGGTGGGCTGTTATTTTGCAACAATTTGATATCCAGTACGTGTCTCAAAAGGCAATAAAGTGCCAAGATCTGGCTGATTTCCTTGCTTAACACCCTTAAGTAAAAGATACATCTTTAGATATTGAACATCCTGATGAGGAAGTCTTATTTATTCAAGACAGTCTTCAAACATGGGAAATGTAATTTGATGGTTCTTTCCGAAGTCCAATAGGAAGGGAAATGGAAAATAATAAATTCAACAATGTTGGGTTAGGAATTGTACTCATTTATCCAGAAAAGGAAGTGCTACCTTATTCCTTCTCATTGTTGAGAGGTGGTACAAATAATGAAGCAGAATACCAGGCTCTCATCGGAGGCTTGGAGTTAGCACTTCAAGCACAAGTGAATCACTTAAAGGTGAAAGGTGATTCAGACCTGGTAATAAAACAAGTCAATGTGGATTATGCCTTCAGAAAAGAATAATTAATGCCATTATATGATTATGTGAGAGATTTAATGGCAGAATTTCCTTTGGAAAAAACATTTTCTTATGTCCCACGATCACAAAATGCCTAAGCTGATCCACTGGTTAATATAGCCATAGCTCTGGATGATCCAAATCGAGATGAGACAACCATCAGTATTTCCCACCTTCGTACAATTTCACATTATGTTCAAACCAGAATAGAGGAAATCAAAGAAATTAGTCCCATCTATGAACCATATGGTCACACTACAGGATGTATGACACCTATCAGGGAATACCTTCAAAATGGAACACTTCCATCTGATAGAGCTGGGAAAGAACAAGTACAGAGACGTGTGGTCAATTTTACTCTTTATGACAGCCTAGATCACCTAGAGAAAATTATCTACAAGCATGGTTTTGATGGAGTTATCTTCAGATGCATTGATGGTGAAGAGACAATGGCTGTCATGAAAGAAGTGCATGCAGGAGTTTGTGGTTCCCACCTATCTGGACATAGACTGTCTGATCAAATACGAAGGCTTGGATACTTTTGGCCTTCAATGATACAAGATTTTGTTGATTTCAAAAAGAAGTGTCATTCATGCCAAGTACATTCCAACATTATTCATCATCCCCCAGAGTTCCTTCATACAGCTAAATACTCATGGCTATTTTCTACATGGGGAATGGATGTGGGGGACCTTACCCTTTAGCTACAACCAAACAGTTTAAGTATATTCTTACTGCTACTGACTTCTTTTCCAAATTGGCAGAGGCAATACCTCTCAAGGAAGTTAGTTCTAAAAGCATTTTTAGATTCATCAAGTCTGACATCATTACCATATTTGGTGACCCTCATACCATATTGATGGATAATATCACCAACTTCTGTTCATCTGAGGTGAAGAAGTTGTATCAAGAATACAACATCAAATACAATCTTTCATCTCGGTACCATACAGTGTCCAATGGCCATATAGAAGCCTTCAACAAGACTCATTCAAACATACTACAAAAGATGGTGGATAAAGATAATAAGTCATGTCCTGATAAACTCTTTCATGCTTTATGGGCTTATCGAACCACCACCTGAACTGCAACGCGGTCAACTCCATATTCATTGGTATATGGAACGGAAGCATTCTTGCCTATTATGGCTCAACTACCCTCGCTCAGAGTAGCTATTTGTGATCAGTCATCTACAGATGAACAATCTAAAAAGCGATTAGATGAATTGGAAATGTTAGATGAGAAACGTTTGTGCACCCTGCACCACTTGGAAGTCTATCAGAATCGAATAGCACGATATTTCAACAAAAGAGTTTGTCTTAGTTCATTCATTCAGGGAGAATTGGTATTGGTTCTTAGAAATCCCATGATACCAGGAAAGAAACCTCCCAAACATGATCCAAAATGGGAAGGACCTTACTCAATACATAAGGTCTACTCCAATGGAGCATATTATTTAATCTCAATGGATGGAGAACTCATCACTACTCCAACCAATGCCAGATTTCTAGAGAAGTATTTTGTGTAGTACAAATACATTATGATGTCCTTGTTACAAGACTTTAAACAGCATAGTCCCTTATGTTCAGCAAGACTTTAAACTGCACCGTTATAGTCTATGCGTATGACCTTAACCTATTTTCATTTCCCCCATCGTCCAATATGACGTTAAACTGTGACGTCCTAGCTACATGACGTTAAACTGTACAACACTCTTTTTTCCCCTATTTCATCCTCATCGCATGAAGTTAAACTGAATGGAATCATATTTTCATATTTGTTCACTTTAGTCCTCACTGCAAGACTTTAAACTGCATAGTCTCCCTCTTTTCATCTAACACGATGTTAAACTGTTTCCCCATAATTCATTTTTAATTGAACTACGTAGACTTTGATCCTTGCCTTCTAGGCTGGGTACGTAGGCAGCCTTCCAAGTTTCAAGCCCAAAACAAATCTCTTCACGTTAGTGTATTTCTATCCCACATGATGTTAAACAACAAAATTCCCTAATTCGTTCTACATGATGTTAAACTGTACATCATTAGGTTTGTTGTTACCTCTTGTTTCTCACATTGAGTATGAATCACGTGATCATAGAGTAAGCTTAAATCATAATATTCTCTCTGGCCCGCTAACTATGAATAAGTCCTAAAATTATCTTTGGGTTGTTCTCAAATACAACTTAATCACCAATTTATTTTAAATTCAACTACGCGGATTTTGATCCTTGCCTTCTAAGCTAGGTACGTAGGCAGCCTCCCAAGGTTCAAGCCCAAAACCACCTCCATCTCATACGATGTTGATTCATGAAGCCGCCCCTAGAATCAATATCTTTACATTGGTTCACCTTTTGTCTTTTCTATATGACGTTAATCTATATAGTACTTTTGTCCCGTACGACAATAAACTACAACATTATTTGATATCCTCACCTGAGAGGGAATCATCTTTGACATTGATCTCTAATCATGTCATATTTCAAATACTACGTGTATACATGGTAGTTCCCGAAACTTTTATCTTGGGTCAAACCATAATTTAACTAAATTCCCCTTTCACCCTTCATATGTACGAACCATATCTGTACAGAGGGTATTTCATGAACTACGTGGTCTTGATTCCCATCCTCATGGGATACATAGGAAGGTTCAAGCATCCCTCGAATCCAGCCCCATGTCTTTTTGGCCTAACCCCATATTCCACTTTCAGTCCCATGGATGACAAGTCCCTATGAAAACAGACATTGTGTATTCATTATTATGGTCCGAGCTCTATGACCATAAACTAAGTTCTTTCATACTTTCGTCCCACACGACGTTAAAATATTTTTCCAGAACTAAGTATGGATTTATTTCCATCCTTATGGGATACGTAGTGAAGTCCAATATTTCAATTCAGGACCCAACCACAACATGATTATGGTTAGCATTGGTCTATGTATCTTTTTCATGGATTGGACAATACCCATTTTCATGTGTCATACTTCTAACCTTAAATACTTCCAGATCTCCCTAACCTTTTTTCTTGACTTCTGGTCAAAAAATGTCTGATACCTAGGAATTATTTTTCTTGAATATGCAGCATGTGCCCTTAGGCGGCCTTGAATAAACAAGTCTACATAACAGACCTGTTAGCCAAAAGATGCTATTATTTGACTATGCAGCCAATGCCCTTCGGCGACCCTGCATAATTCAATCCACTAACGAGTTTTTCAAATAATGGTAACTTCATTATTGGGAGTAAAAATCACCTTTTCCCTTATTGGTCTTATAAAAAATATGCAGGGATCCGCAAAAATAGCCATCCTTAATATATTTGTCTCATACTCTTTCTCATGATCTGAAAGTGTTCAAGTATATGGTTTATATTTCCCTTCCATACATTTGGTTTAGACCTTCATAGGAGTGTTATTCATCCAGTTCTTAGACAATATTGTTTAGAAATATTTTCTCTATGTTCCAGTACCTCTTTCCATACAGAAAACTCTATATTTTGGAAAATTTGAATCTCTATAAACTTCCACTGGCTTTTAGTAGTAGAAAAGGAAATTTCTGAGAGTTCTTTTGTCTGACTATGCAGCACGTTCCCTTAGGCGGTCTTTCATAAACAAGTCTACATAACAGACCTGTCAGCCAAAAGATGCTATTATTTGACTATGCAGCCAATGCCCTTAGAGGTTCTTCATAATTCAATCCCCCTAATGGGTTTTTTAAATAGTGGTAACTTAACTCCTAGGGAAATACTTCTTCTAATGAATCTTAGTCCTTTTTCATATCATCCCTCAGATTCAAAATTTCTTAAGTCCTAGTTTACATATTTTCCCTCATACCTGAGTATAGTAATATGTTTTGAGATAAATATTCAAGGAATTGAGTCAATTTCCATCCATTCGGTCAAAGCTATTTCGACCTTAAACATTAGCCATTTTTTAGTTCGACATGCATGACTTTAAACTGCAAAAATTTCTTGATTCCTCTGAGTCAAATCCTCTTTTCTCTACAGATCCAACTCTGAGGGAGGACTTTTGTTGACTCTCCTTTCCATCATAGAGTCTAACGATGAAAGTGAAATACCTTAGTCCAAAGTGATTCATACTTTGAAGAATCATGAAAAATCGATAAAGGCATGAACAAGGATTCCTTCCCACTTTGGCCGCATAGGTTTCATCATTATCGTACAGGTATAATTGTGCACCACAATTTGGTCATGAAAGTATACTTGTGCGCCGACTAGTGGTCGCGCAGTTGACTTGCGCGCCCTCTTTGAAATTCACCTGGGTCTTCTACAGCCTATAAATAACCCCTCTGGGCCCCCCATTTGAGGAGGATTTTTTTCCAGAAACTCAGATTTCAGATCCTGGTGCTCTAGTATCTTCTCAAAGCTTCATAACTCTTATATGGTAATTTTTTTACCTAGAACGGAAGATATAATGAATGGGAATAAGGCCTATGTATTGAAACTCATCAACACTTTCACGCCTGAGTTGCCATCCCTTAAGGGAAATGGCCACACTTGCGCGCCGCCTTACCCCTTCGACAGGACTTGCACGCCACTCTTCCGGAAGCCTCTAGGGATAGTACTAGAGGCTTGATCCAAGTCACTCCCAAGTATTATCTTAAGGATTGAACTCCCCACAAGTACCCATGTGTCGCGTAGGTACACCTGCGCGACCATGACTTGCGTTCCCACGCATGACTTGCGCACCCACGCAGGACTTGCGCGCCCCACTCTTTTTGGGTGCCCTTCCTGCCCATTTTTTCACTCCTATGCCAATCCACCTCTCCTATTCAAGATTCAGCCTTCAAGACACTCTTCCAAGTCATTTATGGCATGTTTTATTGATGGGCTTCCTTCTCTGAAAGGAATTCTGTGGAACAACTCTAAAAAACCTAGTGATTTACACATCTTTATGTCACCAAGGTTAGAGATTTCATTCATTCAACCTCATCCTTGATAGACGAGATGATCTTTAACCTGGGCCACCTCCTCAAGAGTAAGCCCCAGTCCATGTCCCCAAATTTGGGCATCCTCTTTAGGAGTAATCCCCAATCATAATTCAAAGTTCCCTCCTTAATTCTTGGCATCCTTTTCAGGGGTAAATCCCAAATTAAGAGTTTAAATCTGCATAAAACACATATACCTTTTACGGACCATGTTCACCTAGGCATCCTCCTTAGAAGTAATCCCCAAGTCCCCTAACCTGGGCCTCCTTTTCAGGAGTAAGCCCCAGTTATCAAGTTCCCTTAATTTTGGGCATCCTCTTCAGGTGTAAGCCCCAAGTTCCCAAAAATCCCTTTAACCAGGGCCTCCTTCTCAGGAATAATCCCCAGTCATAATTTCTCTTAACTAGACATAATTTACTTTTGATTTGGGCTTCCTTATCAGGAATAAAAGCCCAATCATAAGTCCCCTCTAATTTAGGCATCTTCCTCAGGAGTAAGCCCCAAGTTCGAGTATCCAAATCTCTATAAAGTACATATACCATTATAGATGTTGTTTCCGGGTTTCTTCCCTGAAGTAAATCCTAATCTTCATCTATCTGGGCAGTCATACATATATAAGCCCCACATTATTTCTCATGATTGCATCTTTCATGGAACAATTGTCTGGTTTTACCAATACCTCTTCTTTCTCACACCGAGCATGACTCACATGAGCTTAGAGTGTAAAAGTAATTATGACATCTTTCTTTGAGCCATCAATCATGCATAAACCTCATACTCCCTTACTCGAACTACGTGGGTTCTGATTCCTTCTCTAAACAAGGATACGTAGGTAGCCCATCTGTGGGTATGATCCCAACTCTAAAATAATCTATGTCATTTTGAATGAAAATAAACTTCAAGTGCCTCACTGAGTGTCTTTAAAACAAGTATGGTTGTCATAATGACCAAGCGACATTATATAATTAGTTGAAGGATACCATTGACTAAGAATATCTAAACAAACACAGATGATTCTCTATCGATGAAGAACCTCGAATACATAAAAAAGATTCTCTAAATTCGATACATATTAATCATTGACTGTCAGATATAAAGGAAATCTCATTTTATACTTGGTAATGTAATATGGATTCAGGAGAATAACTTAAATCTATAAAGAGAGTCCCGGAGTAGACAATAATTCCCCTAAAAAGGTGTGATGAGTCCGACCTCCCATCCTCTCGACCAATGCAAATTCTTAATCCTCATCAGTTCACAACTAATGAGCACCTACCTTTGAAAAGTAGGTCTAGATGGATGTATAATCATTGGATGTTTCCGATTCTACGAACAAACCCGTTAGAAACCACTTGGAACGTTTGAGCATTAAACCAACGAGGTCATCCCCGATTCCAGAGGAAACACCAATGAAACCCTAAAATCTCCAAAAATCCCTAAAAACCCAAAACCTTGACATCCCTAAAGACCATAAATAACCATAAAACCCTAAAAATGTAAAAACCATAAATTACACTAAAAATATATAAAACTATAAAAATCCCAAAAAACTCTAAAACCGATAAAAATCCTAAAAACCCTAAAAAGACTTAAAAAAAATTAAAACCCCAAAACCATGAAATAACCATAATACCCTAAACCTTGTACCATAAACTCTAAACTATAAAACATAAACCCAAAATGCTAAACCCTATAACCTACACCATAAAACCTAACCCATACACTTGATACCATATACCATACACCCTAAACTAAAATCCATACACCCTAAACCTAATACCGTACACATAAAACCATAAACCCCACACCATAAACCCTAAAATATAAATCTTAAACCTTAAAACCTACACGCTAAACTCTAAAACCTGAACCCAAAACCAAAAAATGTATTAAGAACTCTAGAACCCCTAAAAGAACATAAAAACCTTAAAATGACCTAAAAACATTAGAACCCATAAATCCCCTAAAGTAAACTAAAAAATCCCTAAAACCTCAGAAGACCCTAAAAACAATAAAGGCGTTAAAAACCATAAAGACCATAAAAACAATAAAAAGTTAATATACCTGAAAAACAATTTAAAAGATAAAAACACTATAAACCCTTAAAAACCTAAAAATCGTTTTAAACCTAGAAAACCAGAAAACCCATTAAAAAACACAAAATCATAAAAAAACCTAAAACACAAGACAACCTAAAACACAAAAATATTATAAATAATGTTTAAAAAAACTAAAAAATCATAAGAAGAATAAAAAACATAAAACCCCTAAAATCACAAAAGAACCAAAAAAATACCGTAAATCCTTTTTAAATCCTAAGAATACTAAAACCTCCTAAAACCCCTAAAAACCTAAAACTCCATAAATATACACTAAAACCCCATAGAATCTCTAAAATCCATAAAAATATAAAAAACCATTAAAACCCTAAAAACCACTAAAAATATAATAAAATACAAAACCACATAACCCTAAAAGACCCTAAAAGTCCCTTAAACCCCTAAAATACACTAAGAACCCTAAAAACCTCTATGACCCCTAAAAACTCAAAAAACCTAAAATAATAGTAAAAACCCACAAAACCCTCTAAAAATACATTAAATTCAAAAATAACCCTAAAACCCTAAACCCCTTAAAAACCTTCTGAAAACCCCCAAAAAACTAAAAACCCCAAAAAATCCTAAAACCAAAAAAATCAATTAAAAACCCTAGAATCAATAATTTCCATAAAAGACAAAAACTCAAAATCTCCTAAAAATACATCAAATACATAAAAACTCTAAAAACCTATAAAAACCAGAAAAAAAAACCTATAAAGAAACCTAAAATTCCTAAACCCCCTAAACCTCCTTAAACCCCTAAAAGACACCAAACTACCTAAAAATACACTAAACACCCTAAAAGGAGGACAAAACCCCTAAATGGTCCACAACCCCCTGAAAACCTTAAAATACCATAAGAATCCGAAAAGATACTAAAAATACCCCAAAACACCCTAGAAGACCCCAAAACCCAAAAAATATAAAAAACACTGAAAACCCTCTAAAACCATAATAACCCCACAAAAATAAAAAACCCAAAATATCTACAAAACTATAAAAAACCCCAAAAAATCCTTAAAACCATAAAAACCCATAAAAATCCTTAATAACCCTAAATAAGTCAAAAAAACCTGAAACCCCCAAAACCTAAAAACCTAAAAAAATCAAACACACCTAAAAACCCGTAAAAATCATAAAACCACTTTAAAACCCTAAATCCCACAAAATAATTTTACAAACTCATAAAAATCCTAAAAGAGTAAAAACCATAAAAACTATTAAAACCCTAAAATTCCTTAACCCCTAAAATCCCAAAAAATCCTCAAAACCAATATAACCCTAAAAAGAAACTAGGAAAACAGAAAACCCATCAAAACCATAAAAACCCAAAAAATCCAAAATATAGTAAAAAACCAAAAAATACATTCAAACCCCCTAAATGAAGAAAAACCCTAAAATACCAACAACCCCCTAATCACCCCTAAAAACCTCAAAAAAACTAGAAACCTCTAAAAACCCTAAAAACAATAAAAATCATAAAAATCATAAAAAATCATAAAATTCACTAAAACACAAAAAATAAAATACAAACTAGAAAACCCTAAAAATATTAAAAAAACATTAAATCCCTCAAAACCATAAACCCCCTTAAACCCTTAAAAACCCTTTGGAACCTATAAAAATCCCTAACACCCAAAATAAAATTGAAACGCTAAAAATCCCTAAAACCCCTAAAAACCATAAAAACCCTAAAATAACCCAAACCCTTAAATGTCCAAATATCCCCTAAAAACACTCTGAATGAAAATGAAAACCCATACACACCCCTAAAAAACCTTTTAAACCCTAAAAATTCTAACCCCCCCCCCCCCAAAGCATAAAATAAACATAAATTCTTAAGCCCCCCCCCCCCAAACCCTAAGAATGCTAAAAATACCCTAGAAATACTAAAAATCCTAAACATCACCAACAATCCTAAAACCAAAAAAACCTAAACCACCTTTAAAAGCCCTAAAACCCCCTAAACCCTAAAAAACTTAAAACACTAAAACTTGTAAAAAACAAAAACCTTTAAAATCTTACAAAATCCACAAAAAACCTCCAAAACACTCAAAAAACCTAAAACCCATAAAAACCCATAAAACCCTAAAATGGTACTAAAAACTATGAAAATCCATAAAACCACTAAAAGGCCCTTAAACCCACCAAAACCCATGAAAACCATAAAAATGATAAACACCCATAAAAAATAAAAAACATTTAAACCCTAAAGGTCCTAAAAACCATAATAATCCATAAAAACCCATAAAAATTCTAAAACATTAAAAATTCCATAAAAACCATAAAATAGAAAAAAACAAAAAAAACCCAAAAAACCCCATTAAAGACACTAAAACAATGAACCCTTATAAAACCCCAAAGACCCTAAAACACATTAAAAGTCCTTAAAAACCAAAAAAACCTAAAACACTATAAAAGATGTAAAATAAAAAAAGGGAAAAACCCATAAAAATAACTAGAAGACCCTAAAACTACTAAACACTGCAAATCCCCTAAAACACATAAAGCCTATAAAACTCCTAAAATTGATAAGACCATAAAATATCATAAAACCCATTAAAATCCCTAAAAATACAACAAACCCTAAAAGACCCATGAAAACCCTAAATTCACTAAAACACTCTTAAAATCAAAGAACCCTAAAACTCCTACAACCCTAGAACAATTATAAGGGCCCTAAAACCATTATGAAGACCCTAAAACCCTCAAACCAAATAAAATTCATAATGTCCCATAAAACCTATAAAAAGTTATAAAACCCCCTATAAAACCCTAAAACTCTAAAACCCTAAAACCCATTAAAACCCATAAAAACCCCTAAACCCCCCCAAAACACAAAAAACATAAACCCTTAAAACCCCAAAAAACCCTTAAATCCACTAAAAACCCTAAAAACACTAAAAACCTAAAAAAAATATTTAAACCCCAAAAAGTCCATAATTAACCTAAAAACACTAAAAGTCCACAAAAATACTATATAACCCTGAAAACCCTAATAAACTCTATAATCACTAAAATTCCCTAAAAACCCTTTGGCAGCCAACAAATTAAAAAAACAACTAAACCCCCTAAAAACCATTAAAAGTAACGAAAAACCATAAAAAACCATATAACACGTAAAACAACCTAAAACACTAAAAACATGTAAAAAATATAAAAATAAAATAAACATAAAATATTCCAAAAACCCCTAAAAAAATTAAAAACCTTTACGAAACCCAAAAAACTAAAATCCTAAAAAAGCATAAAATCCTTAAAAATCACTATTACTCCCTAAAAACCCAAAAAAAGAAAAAGACTCTAAAACATGAAAAGACCCTAAAACACTATAAAATCCCCAAATGACCCTAAAAGCCTTTAAAATCCCTAAAAGACTCTATAGAACTTTAAAAAAATCCAAAATATTCTAAAATTCCCTAAAACCCTAAAAGACTCTAATAAACACAGAGGGCCTTGAAAATCCCTAAAACCCCAAAGGACCATAAAATCTAAAAAACCCTAAAGCTCTATAAAAACCCTTATAGCCTTAAAAGACTCTAAAATATAATTAAAATAGTAAAATAAACTAAAAAACTACATAAAAATTCTAATAGACCATAAAACCATAATAACCCTTTAAAACCCAGAAAAAACTCCAAAAACCCAAAACCTTTAAAAAACGTTAAATGACCCTAAAACCCCCAAACCCCCTAAAAGAACCTAGAAACCATAAAAACATAAAAGAAACTCAAAACCAAAAACCCTAAGAACCATAAAATACCCCAACAACATGAAAAGAAACTAAAACCCATTAAACCATAAAAACACTAAAAAATCTAAAACACCATAAAGACCCTAAAAAGTCACGATAACCGTAAAAATATTTAAAAACCTTAAAAACCAAAAAAAAACACAAAACCCATAAAAACCCTAATGCCTAGAAAAATACATAAAAATTGAGATAAATCCTAAACCCCCTAAAAACACTAAAAACACTTAAAACCATAAAAACTCATAAAAGGATTAACCCCCTAAAAGACCATCAAATTATAAAAAATATTAGAAGCGCTAAAAATCATGAAACACCTGAAAATACCCTAAAAATCACTAATATCACTAATAACCTCTAAAACTAATAAAAAAACTAGAACCCCTTATAAACATTTAAAAATAACTTAAAATGTGAAAACACCGGAAGAACCAAAAACCCAAAAACCCAAAAAAACCCCTAGAAATGGAAAAAATTTAAAAACCATAACAACTGTAAAAACAAAAAATAAACCTTATAAAGGAA
Source organism: Viscum album (assembly GCA_963277665.1). Lineage (NCBI taxonomy): Eukaryota > Viridiplantae > Streptophyta > Magnoliopsida > Santalales > Viscaceae > Viscum > Viscum album. The sequence continues at coordinate 936,680,780 of OY728141.1, forward strand.
TAAAATTTCTAAAAACAATAAAACCACTAAAAACTATATAAGATACCAAAAACCCAAAATTCCCTTAAAGCTCCTAAAAAATGTAAAACCATAAAACACCCATAAAACACCTAACAACCCAAAAGGCCCTTAAAAACCAATAACCCCTAAATAACCTTAAAACCCCTTAAAACACACAAAATACTAGAAAACACAAAAAAAATGGACCCTAAAAACCATAAAAACAAAAAACACCCTTAAAACCATAAAGAAACATAAAAACACTAAAAACCCTTAAAACCAAAAAAATAAAAAAAAAATACCCTAAAAACTAAAATATCAGAGAAACCCTTAAAAACACTAAAACCCCAAAACTGTAAAAAACCCCTAAACACCTAAAATACATAAAACTCCCTAAAGTCCACCCAAAAACAAAAAATCCTTAAAACCCCTAAATTTTTAAAAAACATAAAACCCCTAGAAACCCCTAGAACTATAAAGAAATCCCTAAAAACAGTAATAACCTATAGGAAAACCATAAAACACCACAAAACACCCTAAAACCGTTCAAACACCAAAAACCCCTAAAAAACCTTACAGAAACTGGCACCCCTAAAAGATCCTAAAAACAAAAATATCCCTATAGACCCTAAAACACCCAAAAATCCCCAAAGACCCTAAAACCCCTTAACCTCACTAAAACTCTAAAACCCATAAAACCCCAAAAAACCCCAAAATCCCCTAAAACACAGTAGACCCCAAAATCACCCTAAAGGCTTTATAAAATCCACAATTATGTAAAATTCCCCGAGAACCCTAATATCACTAAATCCTTAAACCCCTAAAAGCCATAAGAATGCTGAAACAACACTTAAAATTATAAATAATTACAAAAATACCCTAAAAACATACAATCCTGAAAAAACACTAAAAACCCTAAGGCTCTAAAATCCATTAAAACAGAGTAAAACCCTTATAAAATCCTAAAAATAGTAAAAAACAAAAACCCTAAAAAACCCTAAGCACCAAAAAATCCAAAAAACCTAAAACCCCTAAAAACCATAAAACCCTACAAATCCCTAGAACCCAAAAAAACTCTATTAACCGCTAAAAAACCCTAAAAAACCATTAAAACCCATAATAGAAAATACAATCCCCTAAAACCCCTAAACATCTCTAAAACAATTAAAAACACTAAAATAGACCTAACACCACTAAAAATACATAAAACCCTTAAAATTTCATTAAACCACAAAACCCCTAAAAACCCCCAAAAGTCCATAAAAACACCTCAAACCCCATAAAAGTATCTAAAAACATTAGAACCATAAAAATTTCTAAAGAAACCTAAAAACCCATTAAAATATATTAACACCCAAAAAAAATTAAAATCACCTAAACACTTGAAAAAATTGCTAAACCCCACTAAAAACTATAAAACACACTAAAAACCCATGAAATCCTTGAAACCTCCAAAAAAATGAAATAAACGCAAAAAAAAAATATACATACCACTAAAAAACCTAATGCCCCTAAACCCCATAAAACTCTAAAAACACTAAATTACTCGTCAAAATATAGTAAAACCATTAAATCCCCTTAAAACCAAAAAACACTCCAAAAACCAAAACCCTTGAAAAATCATAAAACTATTAAAACCCTAAAAATCCCAAATCAATGAAAATAATAAAAACCCTATAACTCCTTGAAAAAACATAAAACTACTAAAAAAATTAAAAACACATTAGAAAACTATAAAATACCCTAAAAATCAATTAACCCCCTAAAATGAAAAAAATTCCTAAGATCCAAAAATCGCCAAAAAACCCTAAACCCCCTAAAAATTCTAAAAAGCCTGAAATCTAAAAGAACCCTAAAACCACTTAAAATTCAAAATTCCTAAAAAAAGCATAAAATCCACAAAATACCATTATCTGAAAAACATACAAAAAAAACTAAAACCCCTCAATTAATCTGAAACAACTCAAAGCCCCTAGAAACACAAAAAAACCTTAAAACCCCTAAAACACCCCAAAACCATCAAAAACCTAAAATCATAACAAATCTATGGACCCCTAATAACCCTAAAACTCTAAAAGAACACCAAAACACCTAAAAATCAAAAAAAATAATATGAAACCTAAAAACCCTAAAACCCTAAAAAACACATAAAACCCTTAAAATGTTTAAAAAATTTAAAACCCTAAAACCCTAAAGAGTCCCTAATACCCATTATAACACATAAAACCCCAAAATCCCTTGAAAAATTCTCATGTAACCAAAGATAACCCAGAAACCCCTAAAAATCATAAAGGCCATAAAACTACTAAAATCCCAAAAACCCATAAAAAGAAGAAAACCATAAAAAATACCATGAAAATATAAAACCCTAGAAACCCCTATAACATAAAAAAATATAAAATACCCTAAACACCGTAAAATCCCTTAGAACCACTAAAAATAGTAAAACCATAAAAAAGCCAATAAGTCCCCTAAAATACCCTAAAAACCTCACATTCCTAAAAAGCCTAAAAACCATAAAAGACACAAAAACCCTAAAACTCCGAAAAACCCTAAAACCCCAATAAAACCATAAAACCCCTTAAACACACAAAACTCCTAAAATCCCAAAAAACACATAAATAACCTAAAAACCCAAAAAACCCTAAGAAACCCTAAAACCCTATAAACCATAAAAACCTTCAAGAAACTCTAAAAATACTAAATACATTAAAAACACTAATAAAACCCTAAATCCCTATGAAACCCAAAACCCATAAAATTTCTAAAACCCCTAATATTCCCTAAAAAGAAAAGAAAAACCCTTAAAAACTAAAAAACCTAAATACCTTAAAATCTATAAAAAATATTAAAACTCTAAAAATCCTCGAAACACTAAAAAAACCTGAAAACCCATTAATAAACCATAAAACCACTTTAAACCACTAAAAACTAAAAAAAATACCTAAAAACCCTTATAACCCTCGATACCCCTTAAGCCATAAAAATCCTTTAGAACCCTGAATCCCCTAAAACCCTCAAAACCCATATAAACATTAAAAAACTAAAAAAACGCTAAACCCCCCTAAAACACCTAAAAACACTTAAACCCCTTAAAACCATGAAAACACTAAAAATGATAAAACCCCTAAAAAAATACTAAAAACCATTACACCCCAAAAAACCCTAAAACCCCTAGGACACCTAAAGGACCCTAGAAATCCCTACACCCCAATAAAATCCATAAAACCCTTTGAAAACCTAAAAACCCATAAAACCCACTAAAAAATTAATACCCTAAAAAAATTTAAACGTTAGAATCCCCTGAAAACTCGGAAATACCCAAAAATTTCATATAATCCCAAAAACAATAAAACAGAGAAAAATATTAACATCCATAAGGCCCTTGAAATCGTTTAAAACTCTAAAATACATTTAAAACCCCTAAAAACCTAAAAACCACTAAAACCCCAAAAATGCCTAAGAACCCCAAAATACAATTAAATCCCTAATAACCTAAACCAGCCCAAGAATCGAAAACACCTAAAATATTTATAAAACACTTTGAACCCCTTAAACACCCTAAAAACCAAAATAACTCTAAAAACATGAAAGACAATTAAAACCTCTAAAAACCTCTAAAACCCAAAAACCAATTCAGGAAGAATGGAACCTGTGTCGCCTGGCTTCTCTCGCGATTCGGCTCTCCAATGACGTTCCATCCTCAAATGGCGCTTCTTCGGCATGGTGACGGATTCTCAGGCACCGATTTTCTTAGCATTGCTGCTTCCCACTCTTGAGGTGCGTTTTCTATGGCTTGATGGTGTCCTCTCAGATCTTCTCAGGTGGCTGCTCCGTTCGTTATCTTTTCTCAAGAACAAGAGGGTTAGATCCAAGCTTTCAGGGGTGTGGCATTTTCGTGCTTTGGTGGGATGGGTTGGATATGGCCTCTCCTCTGTGTGGCGTTTCAAATCCATGGAGTATTTGATCGGATCTGGTCATTCTGGTGTGCGGTTTTTCATTGTATTGATGGGGAGGGTCGGTTCTGGTATTCCCTGGGTGTGGTGCTTTGGGTTCATGGAGGCTAGGGTCATTTTCTGTATTTCTGGAGTGCATCTTTGCTTCTCGGCTTTTTGTAGAAGATATGGGTCCCCCGACTTGCGATAGTTCAGTCCTTTGTAGGTTTTGCTCTATGGTCTTCATAGTGGGAGTGACGGGATTCCGTGGAGGCTTTAGAAGAGGTGGATCGAAATGTGCTGGTTCGGCGGTGGCCTAACTAGTTCTCCGGCTTGGGATTTCCAGTCGGCTTGGTAACAGTTTGCGCAAAAAATGCAGGTCCGTGACTCCTTTTCCTCTATTTCTTTTTTTTCATTATGTTGTTGATTAAAGGCTATCCAATTTGTTCAGTTTGGATGCTTCTCTGTATTGTGATTTCATGAGTTGTGGCTGTTTTGAATGTGAGATGTTTCTGGACAATCTGGGTGAGGTTTGGACATGGGTTTATGTGTGTTGTGGTCTAGCATCATGGGTAGGTGTTGGTGTTTCGATGTGAGTGTTTTGTTGCGGATGCTGGAATTTGGTTCTGTTGAGTGGCGTTGGATGCTGCTTTGGGTGCTATGGTTGGGTTATGGGCATAGCTGTGCTGATGGTTCTATGTTGCTGGCGGTAGATCTTCTTAGTGGGAAGGTGCTGGATGCTAGACTTTGTGAGTTTGGATGCTGGTTCTTGTTTGGTTGTGAGCTGCTGGTTGCTGATAATTGTTGGATGATGGTTCTTCATATGGTGGATCTCCTTGGTGAGGAGGTGTTGGATGCTGGAGCATGTGAGATTTGATGTTGGTCGCTGCTTGGCTATGAGCTCTGGATGTTGGTTTCTTCTTGGATGAGAAGTGATGAAGGGGATATGGAGCTGTAGAATGCTGGAGTTGGATGAGAAGGTGCGGAAGTTGCTGTTGTGTTTGGTCCTTTGTGTTTTTTCTTTTCTTTGTTTTCCTTTTGGGGATTTTTTTGGGATGGGTTCGATGGACCCTACCTCTCCCTAGTCTGCAGTGTCTCTTTTCGTGTCTTTTTTCTAATAAACTTTGGGAGGACCAGGAATAGCCTGGTCCTACACCTCTTCTGCCCTAACTACTCTATAAACCCTAAAAGATCCTAAAATCCCATAAGACACACTAAGACTCCTATAAATCCCTATAAATAATAAAGATCATAAACTCCTTAAACACCCTAAATACTAAAAAACCTAAACTAAAAACTAAAAAACCATAAAAATCGCTAAAAACCTTTAAAAATCATAAAAACCCTAAAATCACCAAAAACCCACAAAAAACTCTAAAACCCCTATTAACATAAAACAATCCTAAACATCATAAAAACCATTAAAACCCCTAAAACCCAGAAAAAATTCTAGAAATCCAAAAAACCACTAAAACCACTCAAAACATAAAAACCCCAAAGATACCAAAAAATCACTACGAAATCCATAAAATCACCTAAATCCATGAAATCACCAAAAAGAATTTGAAAACATTTAAGACACTAAAAGACACAAAAAACACTAAACATCCCTAAAGACCATATATTACCCTAACATCCCAAAAGACTCTAAAAACCATAAAATACACTGGAAATCTATAAAAATCTAAGGGACCCAAAAAACCTTAAAAAACCTAATGACACCTAAAAAGACAAAAAATAGACCCTAAAACACAAAAGGATTCAAAACACCCTAATGGACCCTAAAATCCATAATTGACCTTAAAACCCATTAAAATCTCAAAATACTATAAAAATCCATACAAAAACCCTAAAAGACCCTAAACCCCTTAAAACACTTAACCCTTGAAAAAATCTGAAAAACCTCTAAACCCATAATAACACTAAAATACCCTAAAATCATTAAAACCCCCAAAAAAATATAAAAATACCTAGAACCCCCTAAAATACCTTAAACCCCCATAAAAACTAAAACCCTAAAAGAACCTGAAATTGATAAAACCCTAAAAACACAAAAAACCCTAAAACACCTAAAACCCCTAAAAACCATTAAAACCCTGTAAAAATTAAAAAAAACTATAAAAAACACAAAAACCAAGATAAACCCTAAAACACTAAATACACTAAATACCATAAAAATCACTAGAACCCCAAAAATATCCTAAAAACATAAAAAACCCTAAAACCCTTAATACATTAAACACCCTAAAAACCTGATGTACCCTTGAAACCCTAAAAATACCAAAAATCCAAAAAATACTAAAACCTTAAAACCCCTTAAACACTTTTAAAAAATCCAGAATACCCTAAAAACACTAAGTAACATATGAAAACCTTGAAAACATAAAAAACAATAAAAACCCTAAACAATACTAAAACTTATAAAAACAATAAATATACACAAAAAAATAAAATCCTAAAATTCACTAAGACCCTAAAACCCTAAAAATCCTAAAAAAATTAAAATAAAAAACCCCAATAAAAACAATAAACCCCGTAAAAACTCTTAAAACTGCTAAAAATTAGAAAACCATAAACTTACCTTAATACCACTAAAACCTTCAAAAATAAAAAAACCATAAAAAATTAAAAACTGAAAAACCCAAAATACACTAAAACCCTTAAAAACCATAAAAAACCTAAACCCCAAAGACCCAAAAAGTCTAAATATCGTAAAAACCATTAAAACCCATAAAAGAACTTAAATCCCATAAAAACCAAAAAAAAAGACTAAAAACCCTAAACCCTAGAAGACCATAACAACCTATTACCACTAAAAATTATAAAAACTCCAACAAAAACCACAATCAATTAAAATACCTTAAAAATCATAAAACCACCTAAAACCCTAAAAACCCTTAAAATACACTAATCAACCTTAAAATCTAAAAAACCTAGAAACCCTAAAAAAATATGAACACACCCAAATATAATAAAATAACATAAAAATCCAAAAAAATTGAAAAAATATCCTTCAAATCCCTAAAAACTGAAAAATCATAAAAGTCATATAGAAATGATAACAAACCATGAAATGCTTAAGAAATGATTAAAATAACTAAAAAACCCTAAAAACCTTAAACCCATAAAACCCTAATACCTGTAAAACCCCTTAAAAATCCTAAAATCATGAAAATCTATAAAAACCTTAAAACTAATAAAGAACCGAAAAAACCCCCAAAACACCTGAAAACCATAAAAACATAAAATACCACTTAAAGACCCTATAAACGCTAAACCCTCTAAATATATCAGAAAACCCTACAAGTCACTAAAAACCCATAAATACATAAAAATCAAAAAAAAAACAAAAAATCCCAAAAAACCTATAATACCATAAAAACCTATAAAAAATTAATCCCATAAAATCTCCAAAACATTCAAAAACCCCCTAAAAACATTAAAAACATTAAAAAACTATTAAAACCTTAAAAACAATTAAATAACTAAAAACCCCTAAAGCCACTAAGAATCCTAAAAACACCTAAAACCCCATGAAGAACCCTTAAAATCCTAAAAGCCCCTAAAATTCCTAAAACCCCTAAAAATCCATAAAATAATTAAAATCATAAAATCTCTAAAATACTTAAATTACCCTAATCAACTATAAAAACGTTACAAAATCCTAAATCCCTAGAAACCAAAATTCCCAAAGATCCTTAAAACCCCTAAAAACACATAAAAACTCCAAAAACCCTAAAAACCCTAAAAACCTAAAAAGCTGAATAAAATCACTAAAATATATGAAAAAACTATAAACCATGAAACCCATAAAAAACATAAAACCCTTAAAACACTAAAAACCCTTAATACACTAAAACTCACAGAAAACACAAAAAAACACTTAAAACCCTAATGACCCAAAAAAACTCTAAAAGACCTTAAATCACTTAAAAACCTAAAAAAATAAATCCCATAAAGCTCCCTAAAACCCTAAAATAAACTAAAAACCTAAATTATCCTAAAATCCTTATAAAAATAATGAAAGACACTAAAAACCATTAAACACGCTATGAACCCACAAATCCCCTAAAAACCTCAAAAACCATAAAACCCAAAAAAAACACTAAATCCCTATAAATTCTAAAAAAACTTAAAACCCTAAAGACCCATAAAGTTGATCAACCCCCTAAAATATCCTAAAACAATCCTGAAAACCACAAAACCCATAAAAATAATCAAAACCTCTAAGAACCAAAACTCGCTAAAATATTTTGAAAACCGTACAAACCCTAAAGCCCCTAAAAATCTAAATACCCACAAATAGACTAAAATCCATTAAAATAATTAACAATCCCTAAAATCACAAAAAACCAATTAAAATCACTAAAACCCTAAAAACCATAAAAATTATAAAACCCATAGAAAACCAAAAACCCTAAAAAACCATAAACCCCCAAAACCCATAAAGATCCCAAAAATCCTTAAATCCCTCAAAACACTAAAAACCCTAAAAACATAAAACTCCAAAAAAATATTAATACCACAAGAAGACTAAAACCCCTAATAAAAAATAAATATACAAGAAACCCTAAAACACTAATAAACTATTAAAACCCTCAAAACCCAATAACCCAAAAAAACACATACAACCCCAAAACCCCAAAAATACTTAAAAATCCTAAATCCTTTTAAAAAATATAAATTCCATAAAAACCCAAAGACCCTTAAAAACCATAAACCCCTAAAAAACCGTAAAACCCCCTAAAACCACTAAAGACCATAAAAATCCTAAAACCCCAAAATAAACCCTAAGAACCCATAAAGGACCCTAAAGCTCTAAAAACTCTATGAAGCATAAAAATCTTGAGAACCATCAAGTATATGAAAATTTCTAAATAAATAAAAACTTAAAAATCCCCCAAAAACCAAAAAATCCATAAAACACCCTAAAACCCAATAAAACACCCTAAAATCCAAATAACCCTAAAAACCTAAGAAAACCCTAAAAAGTCATATAATTCCATCAAAATACTATAAGACACTAAAAATCACTAAAACCACAAAATAAACCTAAAAATACTAAAAAATCCTAAAATACTGTATAACACCCTAAAACCCCAAAGGATCATAAAAATCCTAAAAACCTTAAAGAACCATAAAAACCCTAAATGACTATAAAACCCCTAAAACCTTGGAGGACCCAAAAATCCCTAAAGGAACCAAAAAACCCAAAAAAATCCTAAGGGAATATAAAATCCCTAAAATACCCTAAAACCCATAAATTCTGTAAAAACCCCTAAAACCCTTTAAAAAACATTGAAGATCTAGAATAAAAAAAATCTAAAAACACCTAACAAAAACCTAAAAGATGCCGAAAATCCTATGAACCCTAAAAATCCGAAATGATCATCAAAACCCCTTAAAAAAATTAAAATTCCATAAAACCTCAAAAATGCCAATAAAACCCTAAAATCCTAAAACACCAAAAAAACCATAAATATCCTTAATAACCCTAGAACACCTAAAAACCAAAAAACACACTAAAAACCATATAAAACCCCTAAAAGACTCTAAAACACCCAAAAACTGTAAAACCCTAAAAATTTTAAAATCCCCCGAAAAACCCAAAAAAACATAAAGGACCATAAAAAATCCTAAAAACAGAAAAAGGACCCCATAGGATTCAAAAAAACTCTATGATACATAAATGATAAAATACCTAATGACCCCTAATGACCCTAAAAATCCCTTAAAACCCATTAAAATCCTAAAACCCATTGAAAACCCTAAAACATGCTAAAACGAAAAAAAATAAAATAAACCCTAAAATTCCATTAATCCCCTAAAAATTCTTAAAAACCTCATATAAATCCAAAAATACACAAAAATACCATTAAAACCCATAAAACTATCCGAAAAACAAAAAAAATATCATTAAAACCCAAAAAACACTAAAAATTATAAAACCCATAATAGATAATAAAAACCCTAATAAAAACCCAAAAAGAACAAACTAACCCATAACCACCTGAATAAATTTAAAAAATATAAATACCCTAACATCCTTAAAACCCATAAAAGCCCTTAAACCCCCTAAAAACACCTAAATACCATATGAACCCAAAAAAACCTAAAAACCAAAAAATAAAATTAAAAATAACTAAAACCCTTAAAAACATTAAAACCCCCAAACCCTTAAGACTCAAAAAACCCAAAAAACCTATAATACATAAAAAAATCCCAAAAAAAACCATCAAAGCCTTGAAAATCCCTAAAACCTGAAAAAAGATATAAATCCTTAAGTAACCAAAAAATGCCTAAAATTGTAAGAAAATCCTAAAAACACCAAAAATACTAAAATCCCATAAGAAACCCATAAAATGAAAAAAGTCCTAAAACCCCCTAAAACCCAATTAAAACAATATAAGACCTTAAAAACATAAAAAACTTAACAAACCCTAAGAAACCCTAGAAAACAATTAAAAACATAAAACCCTACAAACCCCCTATATAACTCTAAAAACCCTTAAATACCCTAAAAACCATACAGAACCCTAAAATCTCAAAACCCCCTAAAACTCTAAAAGATCCCTAAAACATACTAGTACCCTAAATAAATATAAAGATTCTAAAAACCCCTTAAAACACTAAAAACCATAAAAATATTCAAAATCCAAAAAATACACTAAAACCAAATAAACACATAAAATCCCTTAAAAAGTACTCTAAAGAAAGATTTTAATGGTCGTATAAGCCATCACCAAATCATTTCACAACGGTTTTGGGAAGCTGTTGCTAAATTTTTTGTCTCTAAACTTTTAAAAATGGGTTTAAATACTATTTTGAAATGATATAGCGGTGTTTTTCATAAAAATGTAGATTCATTTAGTAGTAGTTTAAACCACCACTGAATCATTTCGTGGTGAGTTTTTATTTTTATTTTTTTTATTTTTTATTTACATAATTAATAATTAATAATTTTTACTATTCATATTTCCTTCATTCATAGACCATATACTCCATAAATAAATTCCACATATATATGTGTTGGGTGAGATTTGAATGTCATACCTCTTGGTTGTTCTACAAAGACATTACCACTCCAACATTCTCTTCATGTGGTGAGTAAACAGAAACTAATATATGTATATATATATAGACAAATAAAAATATTAAATAATAACAATGAGTATTAAAGAAATAATATATAACAAATAAATATGAATTAATTAAATAATTATTAATAAATAAAAACAGATGATTAATAAATATAAAATATATATATAATATCGTAATAAATAGTAAAAAATAATCATTAATACTTAAAAGGTAATAAATAATATAATAATAAAAAACTTATTAATTATTATTTTTTAATATATAAATTATAAATAAGTAATGATTAATTAATGAATAATAAAAAATTAGTAAAAATTGATAAATTAATATATGATAAATAAACAATAAGTTAATAAATAATAAATAATATGTAATAAATAATAAATCTATAATAAATCTAAAATAAATATAAAATAAATATATTATATATTAATAAAAAGTTAATAATTAATTAATACTAAAATAAAAAAATAATTAACAATATACATAATAAATAATTAATAAATACATTAATTAACAATGATATATATATATAATATATTTAATTATTAAATAAATAATAAATAAATAAAAAATATATAATATATACTAAATATATAGTAAAGAAATTCTAAATAAATAATAAAAATAGTAACAAATAAAAAATAATAATTAAATAATTCATCAATTATAAATTTATAATAAATTATAAATAAATTATAAAATATAAATTAATAATAAATTACAAATAATATGGAATAATATAAAATTTTTATTAAATAATATGTTAAACCAATTTAATAATGAATAACAAATCAATATATATTAAATATGTAATAAAATAATTAATAAATAACGAATAATAAATAAATAAATAATGAATGGATTTTAATATTTATAAATATATATAAATATGATGAAATTATATAAATATATATATATATACACATATCTAATAGATAAATATATACAAATGCACACATACATATAATTGTATATTAATATATATATATATATATAAGTATATATATATAACCAAATAATATATAAAAATATATAAACATAAATAAATATAAATATTTACAAATTTATATCAATACAAAAAAAATTCATAAATACATATAAATTTCCATGCATGGATACAATTATATATAATTTTAAATAAATAAATAAATATATATATATTATAGATAAATATAATTAAATGTAATGAAATACATAAATATATATATATATATTAGATAATAAATCATCAAAATATTGAAAACCACAACAATTGCAATGTCATTAAAATTAATATGAATAAAAACCCATGGGAAAAATCATAGACAACCTAACAATCATATGGAGACACTCTCAAATGAAGCTAAAATCTCATTGAATGTTCAGAAATCATGGTATCTAAACCAAAAAATCTTTTTTAGAGGCCATATAGGACTTTTTTGACATTGAAGAAATAGTGACAGGCGTATCCCCAAACAAAAGGGTGTAGAGCATGTCACAAACTTTGAATTGATTTATGGAATAACCCAAATGAACACCCAGATCAAAAGATATGGTTTTTTGAAATTAAATATTGATGTTTATCTTCTCTTAAATCTACAATGAATTTTATTGTATTAATTTTTACCATATTATTATCTAATGTCATTGTATCTATTTTCACAAGCATTAATTTGACTAGTTTCGTAAATAAAATGGACACCGGGATCTGAATATGTTGTTACTTATTGTTAATGTCTGATATTCTACATATCCAAAAATTGTGTTCATTTTCAAATATATACAAAATAATAACAATAATAAATAGTTAATCATTAAGACATTTTAATTTATTATAATTATAAATTATAGAAAATAAAAGATTATATATAATAAATAATCACTATTAATAATAAATCATAGTTAATATGTTAAATTTAATATTTTCCCTATTAATTCAACAGTGGGTTTTATAAACCACCCCTAAAAATAAATTAAAATAATAATAATATTATTAAATATGATTGTTTCCCTAGAATACGGGGTTATTACCTAAATTTAATGGTTTTATATATATTGGGCAGTGTATCCATTTTATCTTGCGAAAGAGGTGCTATAGTTAAGTCATTTATGTTAGATCTACCATTTTGCTTCCGACGAACACTAGTTAATGCTTGAGGGATTTGATTGAAGGGGGTAAAATGGGGTGAAATCATTGATGTCAGTTATATCATCTTCTAATGGTCTCTAATGGGATATTCATGGATCTAGAAATACCCAAAAACTCTCACATACATGATTCATGGACTTGCATTACAATGGAAGGTGTTCGTTGGAAGATTTGGCCAATGACACTTAAGAACTCACATTGGTCTAGAGGATGGAATGTCGGGCTCATCACACCCATTGGGGGGGGGGACTATTTCTTATTCTGGGACTCTCTTATATATTTAAGTCATGTTCATGAATCCTTGGTTAATTTCCAAGTGTATATATTATGTATTATCCTAAATAAATGAATCATTAGGACTACTCATGGGTTTAGAATCATCTGTATGTATCCACAATTCTTCATCAATGGAGAGATTAATATGTATCTGAGGACCTCCAACAATGTTACATATTTATGGATAGACTAGGGATTCATTGATTGTTTATTGGTATGACACTGTTTTCATGCCACATGATGGGTCTTTCTATAGGTTATAATAATCTAGGGGGGATAGAAGTTGTTTTGATGTCAAGATCATACCCATAAAATGGGATTTCTATGTATCCTCAAGAGGGGAATCAGAAATCACGTAGTTCAATGACTCTTAACTATAGAAATCACCTTTGAAGGTAGTTTGATGAGGACCCAACCATGCATTTTATCATCATGCGATAGGGATGTCTAGTCCAAAGGTTGTCTAGTCAAGTATGGTATGGGACCGGAAGAGATTTGGTCTCCCGAGTGAATATGAACCTACATGGAATGTGGCCCAAAAAACATTAGGATTGATTTAGATGTTGGGTTTGGACATCATGGATGCTTCTGGCATATCCTAGTTAGTGGATAATCAAATCAAACATAGTTTGGCATGACTTGGAATTACACTTTAAAAATTCCCATTTAAGAGGCATGATTGGGGCGTATGCATGGGAGATGCCCAATTGGATTAAAATTGGTGATTATATCTATTAAGAAGTACTATTAGTGGGGATTTGATTATGGAATATACCATATGGGAGGCCCAGGATATTATTTTTAATTTATTGGATGTCATGATCACCACCAACCTCTAAGCCCACAAGATTCATACATGGTGTGAGAAACAAGAGGATGCATTGGACCAGAAGATCACACGTCCCAATCCATCCGCTGATGGATGGTGATGGAGCCCAAAGGGGGAGAGAGAGGCAATTGAGTGTCCCCATTTCCTCTATCATTTCCATACCCATGATAGATTTATTTTATGATATATCCAGATACATCCCAAAATTATGTGAATAGGAATAAACGTGCCGCCTATCGTAAGAATGGCTAAGGGCTTACCTCTGGAAGTGTGCAATAAAATTGATTCCAAGGAAAGCTAATAATGCTCAACACTGGTCGTCACTGAAGGGAATGGCCAATGATTCAACTTAATCACATGAATGGGGATGTTAATATGAGAATACCATAGTCCTAACCCTTACTACCATGGGAAGGTAAATTCAAGACCATTTTGAAGGTTCACCGTATTGCAAGGGTAACTCACGTGACTCTGCTTACCAAGGGTGTGTAAACACAAAAGGGAATGATGATGTGCCAAATGATCATATCATATGTTTCTAGTAGAATTATATGGGACCTTGGATGGATTCTGTTAGACTGGTTCATGGAGGGACTGACATGGGGGATGATAACACAATGGAATCAAATGATTGAAGACATAGAGTAGAACGCCCTAGGATGCATCATTTCATGTATTCTGTTCTTACATAGGATGGGGTTCCCTCTGCATAGTGTGTTTCTATGTGGGTAAGGGGTCCATCTTCATAGCTTGGTGGTACAAGGACCTCGGTTCTGTATGTGTAGTATGTTTTTTTTGTGGGACCAAGTCCCTCCTGTATAGTGATTTTCTATATAGGGTCGAGTTCCTCTCGTGTAGTGATTGTCTATGTGGGGCAGGGTTCCACCCACATTGTGTTTTTCTATGTTGGATGCTTATTTTCAAGGGTTCCACTGGTTCTTCACCTCATATAAATTATGTACACAAATTATTTTGAGTTTGAAAATTACAAAATGATCGAGTTTGTTCTCCCTAATTATATGAGGTTGGTTTTACCTAATAGGAATCATTGAAAAGCTCTAGGTGTGAATCTCTTCATCTGTTCCTCCAAAGGTCAAATATTGGTTGTCGTATGTGGTTTTTAGTCCCCCTCAAGGTTCTTTTATATAGGGATGGCATGCTAGGCTAGGAAACTGTGATAGGCTATGGGGCATCCATTTTTGGGAGCCTATGGAGAATGTTCATCCTGTGAATGACTTAGTTAGTAGGGGAATAATTTTTATGAATTTGTGATGCCACATCATCCAGTGAACTACATAGTTCAGGGGGATATTTTTTTGTGGGGACAGAAATCACCTCCTCAGTCCCAGAAATGAATTCATTTTATTTGTAGGGACACACCAATATCACCTCATCCTGTGTACTATTTTAGTTTGTGGGGGGGTAATCATTTTCGAGAGCCAATATCACTACCTCCCTCGCAGAAAAAAAATTTGGTTTCATTTTCGAGTGTTGATGTCAGGATCATCATACCATTAACTATTTAGTTCTTCGGTGCTTCTTGAAGTAGTTGGTAGTTATGCGGAGGAGTGATCCATGAAGGGATTTACACATTGCGGCATCACTTCTTCCATTTCAATTTTAGAACCTTTGAATATTGTTTTTCAACTCTTCCTTATATATTTTTCCTTCATTTCCAAAATTGAGGGAATTATTTAAATCTCTTTTTCAGTGTTTTAAGGACCCCAAAAATTCCCCCCATCAGAGTCGGTTTTGATCGGGATGAATAAGAGCCTATTCTGGTGTAGAAAGCAATCCAACTTAAACTATTTCATGGTACACTAGTTGATATGGAGGAGGGGACCACGCCTATATATAGGGGTCACAATTCATTTTTCATTTACTTTTTTTCTCTACTAACTTAGATCTCCTGTGGACTATCTCAATCAGATTACTTCTACAAACTATATCCTTTGTGGATTCCCTTACCCACAAACTGAGTTTCATCACCCACAAACTGAAATCCTTGGCTTCCCATTGTAAGTCAAGAAAACCACATAGTTGGTTAATGCATCATGGATTCGATCATTCTGATAACTAGCAATTTTCTATCCAAATATCTAATATAAAAGGCCTTTGTATACTTATAAGAACTATTGGTTCATGGTCGGGTCACTTTATGAATTGTTACTTTTCATGGCATTGGTCGTTTGTCAGTATTGTAGATACAACTCCTTTTCTTTATGTCAAATATGTTTCTCATACATTGGGATGAAAAATTATATGTACAATAATGGACTTTGATTATACATCAATGAATATGTCTGGGAGAAGAACAAATATGGCTGATAATGTTGAGGATAATCTTTGATCAAGTATTATTCATCAATAATGTTCCTTGACTAACCTTATTTCACCTGAACTTATGGCCTACCCACTATCAAGTCGATTACCACTCTATAATTATGGACTACAAGAGGATGTTCTTCTTCCACCAGTTGACCAAAATATCTCTAATACCTAGTTCAAGAGGTCTCGGGATCTCATCTGAGTGAGCATTTCTACTATGGGTGAAATTGTAACCAATCCCGGTTGAGAAGACGTCTTTATTCTGAATGGTTCCAAGTGGAAGCAAAGTAACTGATATGGGCATGATAGATATTTGGAATCAATCATCTTGGATTATCAATCTATCTTCAATATCTTGAGACGCAATCCTAATGGAGGGTGGAGCTACAAATTGTATCTAATGTTCGGAAGGTGGTTCTCAGATGAATGTGTATGGGCAATCGAGATGCACCAAAACTGCTTGGAATTTCCCAAACAATTAGAGGAATTTAATTTATACCAGACAGTGTGGAATTATAAATTTGAAATTAATTCATCAGAAGAGATGATTCATGAAATGATCAGTCCTTGGTGTTCAAGTTCTAACACCATAAACTTATCACATGGTGGAATGAGAATTGGTTTGTGGGACATATATCGACTAAGGGGACTTCCCATCCTTCGTAATATGTATGATGAATTATTACCAAAAACCAATACATGGGATAATGTTCGGAAAGTATATACACTAGATAGATATTATCTATACACAGTATAGGGATTACATAGTAAACACTTCCATGCTCACTCAATCATTTCAATAGAAAATTGAATTAAGTTGATCTATAGGTTGAAGGCCCAAGGATGAAATTATTCCATAGTTAGAATCACTTGACTCAACAGTCATGATACATCGTGGTTTCATATTTTACAACCCTATAGGAATTACACTACACCACATGGGGTTATAGGGTCTATCCAAAAGTATCAGTTGAACATAGACTGATAGGTTTCTTTTCCATGTTCCTAAGCGGATGTATTCCCCCCTCCCAAAGCATCAATACCAGTGTCAAAAGTATTACCCTGATGATGGATGTCACATTAGTGTAAGTAAAACTCATCAACATGGTCATTCCCACCCTTGTTTTCATTTATGACCTTTTGGGTCTAATACAGAAGGAACATCCCCACATCGACTTAGTGTTCAATTCTAATTTTTGTATGGCTAGATGGAAGAGAATTACCCTTGCTATGAGTATCTCCATACCACAATAATTCCCCATTCTGACTTTTTTCCTACCCTTCTCAACATCATCTTCATACTCCAAAAATATTTGGGTATCAATTTCGTGATTGAGATATTGAGTTATTTTTCTTTATTTTATTTTGTGCCTTACCATGAACCCCATGGAGTAGTGGTAGATGATAAAAGGGGTTCTTCATAGGAATGTTCCTATAATACTTCACTATGATACATAATCATAACCGCTCCCATAGAAAGAATAACCATTTTTTAACCTTATGCCCATTATAGGTTTTCTATGCAATTTGGATGCCTACAATAGGTCACATTTCTCATAATTACCTAGGTCAAGAGGGAATATCACCTACTGATTCTTCTTCAATTATAACTGATGAGGACGTATGAGGACTCCAACACACTAACCATTATTCCTCCCACAGTGTCATTAACATACTTACCAGGGGAGTATGATTAGTTGTGGTTGAACTACAACACTAATGTTGTAATAGAGTGGTTATTTTAATGAGTTCACAAACCATTTATTACTCCCATTTATATACTAGTTATGTTGTCTCTTTCCACACGTTCTAGAAGAACAAATTATTCTCCCCATCACATGCATTCAGAGGGAGCTTTTCTTCTCATCCTATTTCTATAGAGTGAATCAGATCCTATATCCTTAACAGACACTATTATAAATCCCCATGAGGCTGGTCTGAGCATAAAAGCACCATCCATTCCCAAATTTAAACTCAACCATGTACGCTTATCCTATAAGATTGATAAACCTACAATGATAGTAGACTTTCCCACTTGGGTGTCTCAATTTTGGGCGACTCTATCTATCGTAACCTCAATTCAAGACTATATTCCCATTACAGTGGGTGAACAAGACCAAGGTTTTGTTGCTGCCAACAGACATAAATTTGTGCAGAAACAGGCATGGAATCAACCCTACACTATTATTATAGAAATCGCATTACCAGTGTTTTTGAAGAATTAAACACCTTCTGTTAACTTCTTATTGATTTAGGCTCTGGTGGATTTGACTATAAACACCTACACCTTTTTATCCATCAAATTTTCATAGATCAATATGACTCGGCCACTCGTGAAAGTAACCTTGTCAATTTTATCACCTCCCATTATCATACTGAAGCTTTACGGGATGTTACCACTGATTTTCACTACTTGGTGGCTGATTAAGAAAGCTCCTAGGACCAAATGGTTTCACATGCTGATGAACTACAAAAGTGAGAGGCTTGAATAGATTGGATAAAGGTTCAAGTGTCATCTAAAAGAGACAATTTTAGATGCATCAAAAGAATGTTTGGTACATTAGGGCCATTGTTAGAAAAATGCATCCAATGGCTAACACAAAAGTTGAGAAAAGGGCCACTTTAGAATAAACCCTTGATGGCACGTGTTATACGATTGTCAATTTACAGATGAAATAAATATGGTCTTCATTGAAACCATGTTCCATTCCCTTTTCTTATCAGGAAGAGACACTAGGGTGTGGATGTTCCTCCATTTCAATTCAATTGAATGAAAATATGATTTCTTTCCAATACATGTCATTTCAGATATTCCTATAATGTCAATCAATTATAGTTGATCTCATTATGAATAATAATCTCCACCGAATGTTAATTTTAAATCATGATCCTAGACAAACAAATTGAAATGACCATATAACACTGTAATTTTTTTCTTGACTCATTGAACTCAGCAAACATAGTGTGATTTTTTATAGTTATATGAAAAAACCCAAAAACATTGCGTAGTTTCCATTATCACCCTACATTTTTCCTATTCCCATTATAATACAGTCTTAGAGGGTATAACTTGACTTTTTATTAGGCCTCCATTTGTGGGTATTAAACCTAATAAGATTTGTGCCACTTAAATTTGTGAGTGTTCATGCTTTTTTGTAAACCATGGAAATAATAGGTCTAGCAAGATCATACTCAATTTTTTCTTAGGGATCCATTTGTGGGCTTTCAAATGGGAATGTTTAATGTATCTTTTCATTGGTATTTGAGATTCTTGTAAACCAAACTAACATTATTGAAATTTTAGGTCAAATAGCTTTGATCGTGAATTATAAGGAATGGTCCTCAATAAGATTTATTAGCTGAGCATATCCCAATACCTTTCAGGCATTATTGATGGCTTTTTCATAACCATATTTTTATGATTTATGAATCTAGAACACGATTTGGGGCATTCATATATGGAGTAACCATAATAATGGTTTCCAATACGATGTTTTTGGGGGTGTAAGAAGGTTGTAAAATCATCTCATAGGGATGAATTTTTCTTTGGTTGATAAAAAAATTTAGTGGGTGACTGACTTATCCAGAACCAATTGGGGAAAATTGTATATAGTCAATTAAAAATTTCCTTAGATGGAAAAATAATGTTTTGGGGATTTTGATTTTTCATGACCAAGAAAGGTTTCCTTTCCGGGGATTGATGTTGGAATATTATGAGGGAATCTGTATCATCTTTGACCCTAAATGGGAAACCAATCTGACATATATTTGGATTGTGTAAGAGAGGGTTACAATCATCGTGAAACAAGGGAATGGGTGGTGCAGTTTAATGTATTATATCCATGAATTTCGGGAAATTTAATATAGATAAAGGGTAAAATTATTAACCCTTTTTCATAGTAGTTTGACCGAGAATGTTATACCATCTTTAATCATGAGGGGAGAATGTAAACTATAATTTGGGGGGGGTTAAATCCATGGAGTAATGTGGGACATAAATGTCATAGGGGTATACAGCAGTTGGAAGAGCCTCTCACGAGAATGAATTTTCCTTTGGTTGACATGCCTTTTAGTGGGTGACTTATGTAGAGCAAACTAGGGCATATTGTGCATAGTTAAACAAAGGTGTCCTCAGGACATTTTTCATCCAATTCTAATGGTTGGGTATGTTTATGGGGATTCATAACTTTCTCAAAAAATCTTTTGTTTTTTGATAGGGGTCCCTAAACACAAAAGGAGAATTACACATAGCAACATCCCAGATAAAGGTAGAGATGTCCCCCCTATATAGGTAGAAGAAGGTACCCTTCACAGGTCTGCCCCATGAACAAGGAAGGGAGATATATTTATTTTGGCTTTTGGACCCAAGATTGAATATCCAGGTGTCAATTTGTATCCTATGGGGGAAGGAATCAATACATACATATTTCTAGGAATCCCATGTAGGTTAATGTATTACGGTAAGGATGTTGGTCACTATAAGTGGAGAAGGAGGGGAGTTATGGTTGGGCCCAGAATTAGTAATTCAAAAATCAATTCATATTCTAAAAGGGTATAAATCAATCCATACATAGTTATTGTATAATTATCCATATAGGTTAGACCCATGATCTAGAAAGGGAATTTTTTTTTCCTTTCCAATTCGTACTTATCTCATGCATAAGAACATGGGGGGAAATCATTTTCTTGTTGTCTCTAGAAATTTCACATGTATTTATGAGCCACATAGAGGAAAAAAGGGTACATTTGTGTCCCATGTATAGACCCAATATACAATGTTTAGTAATCATTATGTATTATTTAAGGGTGGGAATCAAGATTGACATATTCCTTTGAATCTTCCCAGTACAAGACAACAATATACATAGGGATGGGGGATTTATAATCTTTGTGGTATCTGGACCCATGTTATAAAAATTGGGCTTCACTACATATCATGTAAAATGAGAATCATGCCACATGTAGTTCTTAATATCGTGTAGTTTTAGTTTCATGCGATTAGAAAATTGGTCTTGTAATTTAATGTCATGTGGTGAAGAAAATGGAAGCACAATTTAATGTCATATTGTAGGGATGACTTGTCAAAGAAACTATGAGTAACTAGGGGATAATTAGGTCCGAATATTATGAAACACACTGGATGTGAGGGGAAAGGAAAGTGTAAACCATGGTTTTGGGAATTCTTGGATCATGAGAAATGATATGGGGCATGAAATACAATTGGGTGTATGAGGGTAAGAAGATCCTCTCACGGGGAAAAATATTCCTTGGGTTGAATGGCATTTTGTGTGGAAAACATATCCAGATCCAACCAGGGAAAATTGTTCATAGTCAAGTAAAGGTTTCCTTAGGACAATGGACCTTCATATTTGATGGAAATGGTGGATTATGGAGATATGAAATTTACTAGGGCACAAAGATGGATTAATGAAAGTGGTGTGTCTATGACCGTAAGAAATATTCAAACTATGATTGTCCATAGAATATAAAATTACCTACATATATCAGACTCATATGTAGGTGGATTCAATTTGGTTTCTTTGATAGGTCCTTGAATGAGGAACTCATATTTGTGATCCCCGGACTACATTTACATACATAAGATATGGAAAATTTATTTTTCTTTGTATTGTGGCTAGGACTAGGATACCAGGCCTCGACATCACTATATACCCCATCGAAATAGGAATCAATCCATACATAGTTCTTGAGGTACCTTGAAGTTTAACATATTTTGGTAAGGAAGAAGATGAACCATTATAAAAAATAAAAATTTGGTTGTTGGGTTAGGGTATAAGACTTGAGTTTATACACATATCTTGTTGAGGAAAGAATAAATCCACCTGTAATTCCTAAAAAGGTTCCCTATGTAGGTATGATCTATACACAGGGAATGATGTATTTTTTTTATTATGTATACACCTGATATTCGGGATCTAGGAATCACTACATATCTTTCTGAATCATGAATCAAACCAAATGTATTTCTTTAGGGACCGTATAATTTAATGTCATGCGGTAAGGACATCAATTTTCCTTTTAAGTTCATGCTGTCGGGGACACATTTTCCTTGACATGGATTGATATAACTTGGTCATGTGGGGAATCTCCTACTGAATCTCGTAATCCCATATGTGCTATGCTCCATGTGAGATACAATGGGTGTAAAAGGTTCATTCTTCCACATATAGGTGATATAACAAAATATATAAACATTTTGAATTTGTAGTGGTAGGGCCCAACAATAGAATTTTGTGCATCCCTACATATCACATAGGATGGGAATCAAGATGTAAATTGTTTTTATGCCGTCACACTGTTTAATTTCATATGGTAAGTACTTCAGTGGAACAGTTTAATGTCATGTTGTGAGGATGTAGGGTTAAGAAGTATTCTATTTGGAATTACATAGTGCGATTGATATGTACTGATTTGAATAAGGACCTAAGAGGCCCTATTCCACACCACACACTCTTGAAAGAAACTTAGTCGATTAGGAATAATGTTTAATGGATTTGAAGCTAGGCATAGATATATTATTTTTGAGAGTTTCTATATATAAAATTTAATTGGAATCAATCCACACGTAGTTCTTGAAAAAAAACCTACATTAGTTATGTGCATACATAAGGATTGCGTCATTTCATTATTTTTCTCCTTTTCTTTATCATGGTTGGAATCATGATTGGGGATACTAGTGTTACTATATACCCTATATGAATAGGAATAAAGCCACACATAGTTCTGGAAAGTGTCATGGTAGATGATTGATTCCAATAGAAATGTCCTCTCAGATGTGGACACCATAGTTCCATCTATTTTAATGTCTTACATTAAGGGAATTGATGGAAAATCCACGTGAACAATGATTTTGTAGACCAGTAAGAAACATGATACCAATGTGAATGAGGTCTAATGTATCCCTCAGGATAGTAGGAAAATCATACCATAGATGGATGGAATTTTTTTGATGGGAAAGACATTTGGAGTCTTGGAATCACTACGTATCCAGCAAGGGAAGGAATTAACCCACACATAGTTCTTGATAGGGATTCTCCACGTGGGTCAAACCCATACATAGAGGATGAAATTTTCATCGCTATTTGTGGCTAGGCCTAGGTCATAGTTTATGGGAATCACTATGTATCATGAGATATCACAAATCAATCCACACGTAGTTATGGAGAAATAGACATCCTATGTGGATATAATAATCATTCAGGAACATGGGACTATTAACATTCTCCCACACTGATCTGGATCACGTGCGAAGAATCATAGTTTGAAACAATTATATTTTTACAATTTATCTTCATGTTGTAAGGATGATAACTCATATTTTATGTTCATAAAATGTTGACCATGTGCACAGTTTATCATCATACATCCTGGACAATGGTCGTAAAGTTTAACATCATGTTACGGGGATGAGCTCCTTACAATTTAATGTCATGTGGTTTGGAAGACATGTGAAATATAGTTTACTATATTAAAATAAGGATGTTACATCCTATAGTTTATCATCAGGCTATCTAGATGGTGGGAACACATTTTAACGTCTTCTTTGAGGGATGATCTCTATACAGCTTAACATCACATGGATAGGATGACAGGTTCCCCTACAGTTTAACATCTTGCAGTAAGGAAATTACATATTGTTGTTTATTGTAATGAAATTAGGATGATGTTAGAGCCATTTAACATCATGTTATGGGGATGAGCTCCATACAGTATAATATAATGTGGTTTGGATGACAGGTTCCATGCAATTTAACATTACGCAGTAAGGAAGTTACATCATGTTGAATATTGTCATATGATTAGGATTATGATGGAATATATTAACATCATGTTGTAGGGATGATCTCTATACAGTTTAACATCATGTTATTAGGATGAAAAGTTTCATGTAGTTCAACTTTGTGCAGTAAGGAAGTTACATCCTGCAATTTATTATCATTCAATCAGGATGATTCAATTTTCGCTACATGATATATTTCTTCATGAACCTTCCATTGGTAGGAGATATAATGATATATCCATCCATTATGGTTAAGGAATAATATCCATTGTAGTATACCATGTGTATGAAATATTTTCCCCCTCATTTAGACACAAGATTTTGAGGTTTTTTATGGGTATCATTGGTCTCCTGATAACTAGCACTATCTCTCCTTCGAGGAAAGACTGGAGGTGAACCTTTTTGTTGATGATTTAGGTGATTCGATCTTGGTGAACCTATAAGTGGTCCAAGGAATGCAATATCTTTTAATAGATCCTCTCCAATTAATCTATACTTTTCTTGGATTTCTTATCTTTGGAGAGTTGATCACATATAGCAACATGGGGTGAAGGAAATTGAACTTAGATGGGTTGGACCACCTCTTTCCCACATACTAACTTGTATAGGGTTTCCTGAGTGGTAATGTGGGTCATGGTTCGATAGGCCCATAAGGCATGGAGTATCTTGTAAGACTATGAATTCTTATCCATATCTACCATCTTCTAGAGTATATTGAATAAACTATTGTTAAATTCTTCTATCTATGTATTATCCACTACATAATAGTTGTATTAATGGTTAGTCTTGATGCCCCAATCTTGATATAGTTTCTCCAATTCCGTAGAAAAAAATTGGTTCCATTCTTTGTAAGAATTTTTTGAGGGACACCAAATATAGTGATGTTGTTTTCTTTCCTAAAACTAACAATGGTTCTTTCCCTGACCACTTTTAGGGGTACCTCTTCTACCTATTTCGAAAAGAAGTTTGTCATTGTGAGAATATACTTGAATCTCTTGGTTGTAGTGGGAGGATATGGTTCCTCGATATCTATTCCTAATATAGAAAATATCTAGGAGTACTAGGTTATATAAAGTAACTCCAGGGGTAGATGGATGATATCGGTATTAAATTGGTAGGAATGGTAGTTAATTTTGAATTTAGTGCAATCATGCATTATAGTGGACCAGCAATTTCCAAGCCTTCAAATTTGTTCAAAAAGCATGGATCATGATTGGTGGGAACCACAGGATATAGTGTGAACTTAATGCATGATATTAGTGGTCTCTCCTCCATAAATTCACCTTATAAATACCCTATAAAGGCTCAACCTATATAGGATATTTTAATGATTTATTCCATTATATAAAAAAATTATTTTCTCATCTCTAGATCGTTTCCCTTCCAAACCTATCTAGCGGGATCTCTCATTTTTTAAGGTAGTCCACAATGGGGGTCATCTAGCTAGTGTTTGGACCATATATTTTGGGGATAGGGATAATCTCATTAATTTATTATGTGTTGGCCTAAATGAATGTTGATACTATATGGTGATGTGTATTGCTGATGACTGTTTTGTCCTAGTCTGGATCAGTCAGAGTTGTGGATACATTTTCCAATGCGCCGTCCTATGAATTTTATGATTGAGGGACATTAGACAATGTTGGTTGCAAAGGTAATTCCACCATTACTCCTCATATGTGGTCAAAAAAGTGTATTAGCTCTTGTATTTTGATAGAATAATCTTCATTGACTTTCATGATGACAAATTATGAATAACCTTTTATCTACATGTGTTTCACTTGTACCTGAAGTTCCAACTCTAGCCCTATAATGAGAGCCTAATATTCCGATTCATTATATGTGCACCCTCATGATAGTAGGAAGGAGTACGGGATGATTTCCTTTTCTAGAGATACGAGTATGAATCGCAATCATACATTTCTGTTTTTAGGGTTTTTTTATCCTTTTCTCTATCGAGATTCTAGTTGCACCTTTAAAATGAATCTCTAATATCTACGAGTCTTTATGAATAGATAAAACATATTCATCAAGAAGTGAGGTATCTAAAAAAATAATTTCTACTAATGGGTTCTATGCTATAAAATCTGCTAATTCATGGCCTTTGATGGCTTTCTAAGGGATGCAATGAATTTAAAATAGTTACGGGATGAACGCACACCACAACAGACATCCAGTATACATTAGGTGGATGAGAATATATTTTAGTGGGTTTCTACAAGATACCAAATGGACCTCATGATGATGTAGGCAGAGATTCATTTTTTGGACATCAGATATTAGTTCCAAATAACTTTTATCAGTATCTGAGTAACAAGTATCCACATTGATCATGGTTCAGTTAAGAAGAAAAAAGGTTTTTTCCACTGCTGAAATAATTTTTATATGTGAGTAAATAACCTAGGGATCCCTACAAGGATGTTACATAAAAAATGGGTGGTCTTACATCAATTGGAGGTATTAGATTTGACAGGATTAAGATATATATCTTGAGACTATTGAAATCTTTCTGACAATCACTAGTCCACTAATAAGAAACCCCTTTTTCCATCAACGTGGTAAAGGGAAAACATTCTCATGCAATTTTATCTAGGAATTGATGATTATAGGCCAAGTTTCATTAATTCATCTAAAATTGGTGAGGTTTATAGGTGGTCACATTCCAAGGATAGCATTTGTCTTCTCATGGTTTAATTCGATGCCACAGTGGCGTACGATGAAAGCAATGAATTTACTTGAGGTAACACAAAAAGTGAAATTTAAGGGGTTTATTTTCAGACTATTGTCATAGTTTGTTGAAGAAAATTTCAGGACATAATAGGTGGTTTTATAATTTTCATGACTTAACCTCCAATTCTTCAACATAGTATTCAATAAACAATCACATGAAGTGTTTAAAGATGTGATGAATGACACATTGATATATGAAGATGTCATTCTTCAAACCAAAAGGAATTACCTGAGAGAAAAATTCTCCATTAGAGGCCTGATGGTAGTGTATTATTCATCTTCTTGGACCATATAGATTTGGTGGTATTCTAAATAGACATCCCTGAAAGATAGACCCATATTTCCAACAATTTCATCGATCAGTAGTTATGTGATTGATACTGAGAAATCATCTTTCAGAATGTGATGATTGAGATATATGAAATAGATGATAACATTTATTTTCTTCCATTATACTTTTTGTTAGGGACAATATTTTTTAACCACTTGGGGTATTGGGATTCTCAAATGAATTTGCATATGATGATCTTGTCAACTTTAGCCACTATTGTGGAAGAATATGTTAGATGCATCCTTATGGCTGCTTATTTATAGTCATGGTGATCATCTTTCTGGAACAGGTGGTGAGAAACCACCCCGGGATCAAGTCATGGAATTTAATTGTAGTTCCAGGAGAAAAAATCATGGTTCTTCCTTAGTAAGGAGGTGTATACCTATTTCATTTTAGAATACATGGTCACACTACTCAAGGTGGGTTGTGGATCTTCTTTCGTAACCAGATTTATTTTCAAAAGATCATAAATTGTGGTAGAGATGCCCTCCTAAAATGTTATAGGTGCATCCCTAAGGTCTTCCACATCTATATCTTAATCAAACTCATTTTCTTCCACCTTTTCCGATTGGGAGAAAATACGTGAGATGAGTTCTTTATAGTTGGGTGAGGAATTTTACATCCTAATATTCAGATGAGGAAGCAACGTTCTCTGAACCATCTTGTAGTTGGGGATTCCCTTGAAACTGTGGGGAGGATGGAGTGGGGAATGGATAATTCTCTCTTTCCTCTTTGGGTGATTATATGTCATCTTTTTATTCTATTTTTAAGGTAGGTATTTTTCAGAGTTCCCATTGTGGATTAAAAAAGATTCCAATTGATCATTCACCAATGTCTGGGGAGTCAGTAGGTTTTCCAACCCTATTGGACTCAATGGTCCTAGTTGAAATCAAGAGGATTATAAACTTGGACATAGATACCCAATTTCATTGATGGTAATTACATATTCTTCACTAGGATATTTTATAGGGTTAGTTGGAATCATTTCCAAACCGTTTGGTGTGATGACCCAATCAATACCATCAACCAAGAATTCCTTCCCTTTCTCTCATAGAATCTCGCATTGATATAATGTGACTCACAAGATTCGAATTGGGATTTATAAACAAGATTTTTTTATATTGGTTAATTATTTAACATATTGATGGTAAGATGACTTAATAGCTACACGATGATGAAACCAATGCCTTCTTAGTAAGATGTTGATGACCATGTTTTGTTATATGACCAAAAACATGGAGTCAGCCACAATGTACCCAAAATGAGTCTTGATCTTTATTTTTCCAAACATCTTTTCTCACTTTTTTCATAGTCTTTAAATGTTTTAATAGAGTCCGGTAAATTCTATTCATCACATCACAACCAAATAAGTGTTTATACTGGAATGAGGTTCACTCCATATCCATTTTCAATCAATACATTTCAAATATAGATTCCACTTATCCTCCCTCTCACATAGATGGGTTTTATGTATCTATATATGAGGGTGTTTTTTTCTTTATACATAAATAAAATAACCATTTTAGATTCTTTAGTGTTGTTCTCTATTCGATAGACTTCATTGGTGTTGAATTCATCTTCCAGCACCCAAGGGATCATTAGAGCATCTATGAGTACTTATTAGAGGTATTTTGACAAGCTCAATTCCTCTAGGATTAATATATTTTCTGGTATCAAGGCCAATTGTTTTATAAATTCATACATATGTTCTAAAGGATGAAATGTATAAATATGTGGATACTCTTTTATAGGAACTTTAAGGGATTGAAAATTGGATGTAGACTGATCCTCCCCTAGGATAAGAGCTGGAGGTGCTTCGGATCTTTGTGGGTTAGGTTGGGCATGTCTTCTTACACATCGAGGGTGCTTAAACACTTATTAATCTTCTAATGAATATTCATGATTGATTGGGTCAAAGAGTATTTTGTAAGGTGTATGATAATTTTCCTATTCTTGTTCAGTATACTAAATCTCTCTTCCACTAGTTTTTGTAACATTGATAGTTTGAGCAGGGGTGCGGTTATAATTTTGGTTCCTGTCATGGCATGTCATTTTGGTGAGATGTTGCTGGATGCTGGTATTAGTGAAGTTTGAAGCTGGTCATTTTTTTGTAGCGAGCTGCTGGATGCTGGACACTGCCGGATGAGGGTGTTGATTGCTATTTGGACCTTGGTGTTCTTTCTTGGTTTCTCTTTCTTTTTATGATCTTTCTTTTTTTGGTGTGGGTCGTAAGGGGCTTTTGGGTGTGGGTTGTTTGTCCCCTCCCCTCCCTTGTCTATTGTGTCTCCTTTTTTTATTTCTAATATATTGGGGGGGGGGGGTCGGGAATAGCCCGACACTCGCATCTTCCTTGCTCCAGATTCTATGGCCTCTTCCTCCAGCTCCCTGATTGGGTGTGGGGGACCAAGTTTCATATCCATACTCATCATCAGTGAAGGGATCCACTAATTTAATTACATTGAAAGAGATGAAGATCATCTCCTCATAAGAGGTTGACTCCACCTAACAAAGTACATCCAATGGTACTGTTTGGAAGGGTGGTTCTCATTCTTTCAGATCTATTGGAATAAAATATGAGATGGTAAAAGATAACTTTTTTCCTTGAAACATGTTAGTCTTACTTCACTTACTCCATTCCTTTTTGGTCATGTATCTTTTTAGATGATCATATTTTGGAAGGTTGTGGGGAAGAGGATATTGGTTGTGTTCTAGCAAGAGTATATTGGGGTATAATTATTTCCCTTAACTATGCTCAAGGAATACCACGAGTTTGGTTGATTATATTTAGATCCATCCAACTATTGAACTTCTGTATTCAATTTATAACAACATCTTGACACTCACCTATTTTATCAGGGGTAGTAGTGGAATGATATTCCACTTGTACTAGTGGTCATCCCAGCCTGACTTTCCAAGAATATGTGGTTTTATACATAAATAATTTTAAGATGAAACATTCATGAATAGTGTTTCCTAGTATCTGATGAAAGGGATAATAATCTATCCTGTCTTCAAGACCTACCTTTTTATCTATTTTCATCATTAGTAGATATATTATATAGTGTTTCATAGTGGCAATAAAATAGATAAATACATGATCATATTGGAATGAGTAAAATTTATTCCTCTTTTCCTTGAATTGATTTATCATAGGTCCCCTCTAATCATCTTATTAAGGAGGGGGTTGATGTTGATAACCAAGAGGAGATACAGGATACGATGGAGACCATGGAGCTGGAGCTAGTGTAGGGGATAACTTGAGTGTGACTGAGGTTTCTTTTGCTTTTCTTCCTCTTTTTCTAGTGATTGGTGGAGTTGCTAGGGGCTTGAGCTTAGTTTTTTGTATGGATTATTACATTGTTTTTTCAATTATAGAGAAATAAAGAAACCCACATGTATAATTTATCTAGATGAGCTTCATTCAAAACTCATCACGGAGATTATAATTTCACATAGAAAAAATATCATCTTGGGGGAGTGGTTGGTTCAATGAGTATGCCAGCCCTTTTCCATATGTAAATGAAATATGAGACTCTCTCATTATCCAAATTTTTTTAGTTTGAAAGGTCACTAATGTTTCCTTTGGAATCATTGAATTGAATTTGAAGAGGAACTTATGATTGAGATCCTACCATCTTCTTATTGACCATGCAAGGAAACTGGTATATCATACAAAGCCTGACCCTTATAGAGTTCACATGAACCATCTAAGTTTCACTAATTGTTGATCTGGGGTTCTAATAATGGGATCACAATTATTTTCTTAGTGCGTCAAATGTTATTTTGTGTCCCATGAGCCATCGAATATCAGGAACACAAGACTCCTAAAATTTGGAGGTATTGGGGTGTAGCTCCCCCAATTAGGGTAAAAATTTTCTTTTGAATGTACCAGTTCATGCCGCTCCTCCATGAATTTCAACTAAGCATCCAATGAATTAATGTTATTGATAATCCCTTGATGCATGTATTGTTGAGCCTTATTATTGAATAGTGTACTGGAGGAAAGATTTGACAGGATGGTTCTTCCGGTAGATGAGGTGGGTATCCGACCAAGGGAATCTTTTGAGGATTTGCATATACCCATTCTGGTTTACTTCTCAATAGAGGGAAATATTGACTTCCATAAGAAATTGGGTCTAGGTAGACTGATGGTCCAGCCTCCATGTTGGTTGGATTTCCTGGCCTCACATTATTTTATAGGATGAACCCTTGGGGCTAAGGTACACCAGTTGGAAGTGTACATTTCGGAACTATCCAATATCATATTCGATAGGGTAGCTACATCAAAGAATCTCAGCATTTATTTGTCTCAACTATTTCATTTATTTATCCTTTCAAATGAATATTACATTGATAATAATGGGATCGGTCACATTATGATGAGGAGGTGGTTCATACATGACCTTGTTTTTATTCTTCTCTTGGTTAGAGATTCTCTTAGGAGGTGGTGGAGGATTGATAGGGGGAACACCCGAATTCTGGGTGACCCTCTCATTCCAGGTAAGAACACCTTCCTTCTCAGTGTTGATTAGTTTTCGAATGGAAAAAATCCTGTCCCTATTCTTCTATATTTTCATCATTTCTTGTGTGGTTTCAGGAATTTACAACCATGATGTTTACTATTTCATAACGCATTGTGGGTGGTGTACTAGATGTTGAATGGTATGGTCATTTGTGTCCATTATTGGGTATTCTCCTTCCATTCTAGGACCCTCTTTAGGCTTCTTGGTGAATGGAAACTTGAAGGGAGCCTCTATAAGACCATTCCATAAACATTCCTTTTGAGGGAAATGAGTCACGATATTGGGTGGAACGAGGGACCTCTATGCTTATTGTCCTCCCCAAATGGGAAAATAATAATGTTCGTTGGGTAGGAGGTTGAGGTAGGAATGCCCCCAACCTTGTGGGACGGGGTTTATACTATTCCATTTTTGTTGTGCCTCAGTCTAGATTTGTTAGTATTATGGGGGAATTTTGTGTTAAAAATTCCCACAGCCTTACGAGCTGGGGCTGATCCTGTACTACGGTGGTTTCTGCTGCTGTTTCTTCTTTCTTGATCTCACACAATTTCATTCGAGTTTGACTAAGATATGTTTTTAGGTATGCACGTGAACAATTTTCATTCAAGTATATTAATGATTCTTGGTTACTGGATTCTCTTAAATGAGAATCATATGTAATTCTATCAGTCTCTTGGTTCAGAAATTTTGTAGTGGATCACTCTCGTCCGACCTAGCGCTTTTGAGACTTACTTAGGGTCGATCCTTGTTGGGAGTGAAAACTTTCATGAGCAATAAATTAATTTAATTTCTTCATAGGGATGGTGAAATTACAGGATTTCATTTTGGATGAGTTCTACTAAATGGGGAATTGTATAAAATAAAAATCTCCATGTTCTTCCAAAACATATATGTGAACAACACATGGGGAATCATATATTATACAAAAAAAATTATACAGCACATTGAGGCAGGTTAGTTCATGATTTATCTTCTGCCTCTCTAATTGTAGTATCCGTATAGACGAAAGGGATTTCATGTCAATTTGATGATGAATATCTCCTAATATTTTAACACAGTCTTCATATCCATTTAGGGAATGAATTTTGTTTTCATATATAATTGGGTTTTCTAGAGATTAAGACTAATGTTATGTATGTGTACCTATGACAACTCCCTTGGAATATCAAAATTATAAGTGGATGAGGTCCAAAACATTATTGGTATATCATCTTTTTCCAATTGTATCCTTAAGTGAAATATAGCCATTTGTTCTTATGCCTGAGAATCATCTACTTGATTTTCCCAACTTGAATGATTTATTCTGATTTGGTTCCAAGTAATGTGGCTGGTAGGGGTCTCGTTGAAATACGAATGGTCTGGGGGTGGATCAGATGATGAGTGTTGTCCTATTCTATCTGTTGTTTGATAAAGTATGTCACTTTTTGATTATAGGGTATCTAACATGTCAGAAATCATCTTTGAAAGAACCTCAGAATATGATGGCTTCCTCATACCTGACTTGGAATGGGGAGGATCTTATTGACGTTGAAAAATATGACTACATGGTATCGTAAATTAATTTGTAACTACATGTTGAATTTATGCACCATATACCCTGGGGAGGCCCATCAGGGGAGATGAAAATAAGGGGATGATCGTCTAGCTGTTTGATGCCATTGTGGAGAGGACCTTCGGAAAATCTACCATCATGGAGAGGACTAACATCAAAGCTTTATTTACAACTACGGGGAGAATTTCTATTGAGTATACCCTAGGGAGGACCATCAAGGTGGACAACATTAGGGGGGGATTCTCTCTATTTGATGTCATTATGGGGAGCACCTTCACAGCGACTGGCATCATGGTGAGGACTACCATCTTAGATTTCTTGCAAACTGTAGGGAGAATTTCTACATCGTATAACCTTGGGAGGACTATCAGGGTGTAATATATTAAGGGGAGGACCGTATTTTTATTTGATTTCATTACAGGGAGGACCTTTACATTGACTGCTATCATTGCGAGGATTACCATCATTACTCAATTTCCCACTGTAGAGATAATTTCTGTAGTGTATACCCTAGGGAGGAACAACATGGTGGGTGATAGAAAAGCAAGGAACTTCTTGTTTTTTGATCTTTTGTCCATGAGGAAGGCTAATATGATTCTCATCAAGATATAGGTTCTCTTGATTGATCAGATTGCATCCATGAAGTGGGCCTGTGTGGTTGATGCTCTGGGGGGGACCTCCAGAGTTGTTGGTAACAATGTTACAGGGAGGACCTTCACAACAACAACTTTTAATTATATAATTTGGTAACGGGTTAGTAGGATATTGATCCACCATTGATTAGTTTTTGATGGAATCGATAATTCCAACTTCTAGAAGAGTAGGGTCATAAATTTTCACTTTATTTTCTAATTTCTTTTGGAGCTTATTCATTTTTTGTCACTGGTTTTTGGGAAACTTGGGCTGCTTGATTTGGGTTACAACCTTCATATAGGGGTTCCTATTTTCATGGATCCTATGGTGGTGTCAAGATATGTTGATGAGAAATCTGAGATCTAGAGGAGATATATGTCCACCCTGGAGTGGCCAATATGGTGGAAAAGTGTCCCCCAGTTGGAATGGGTATTTTTTTCCAATCCAGTTGTCCATTTATCAAAAAATATGGCAAAAAAACCTCCTAGAAAGGGGATGGGATGAATGTATACTTCTAAGTTACCACCTAATTTTGTGGATGATTCCCCCCACATGGGGAGATTGGTTTGTGGGGTCGACTCCTTTCTATTTCTGCTGATGCGATTTCAACTTCACAAGTCTGCAGTGTGTGGTTAGAAATGTTTATTTGATCCTCCATAATTTCCAGGATGTGTTGAGAGACATATTTGGCTGGAACAGGAATATAAGACCATTATGGTGTTGGATTAATAATATTTGTATGCTTCAATCCTCTATGACATTTCAGTGGGTATTGGCTGTTCTCTTGTGTGGGGGGAGAGGAATGAGTCTACCCCTAATTTATTACTGGGATACACCGACAAATTTCTCCAGTTTCCATCGTATTTAACTGATGGGTTTTATATTTTCAATAAGTGACTTTCATCTACTCATTTTATACCATTTTTAGATGATTGCCTTTATATAAATCTATAATAAATTCCTATATTCTAATGTTTGGTTTCCATAATATTCAACTAATTAACTTGATATGAGAGAGCATGAATATAAGTCTACTCATTAATTATCATCATATTTTCTGGGTGGTATTTATTTGTATTTTCAATAATTTATGCTAGATTTTAATTTTCTTCCCTATTTTTATGGTGGGTTTGGTGAGCACTAGATAGAATTTCAATATACTCATGATCTACTAACTTTACATAGTGGGATTCAGGTGACTTGGTAGGGATATACATCTACCTATAGTTTGTTTTCATCACATTTAATTGATGGACTTCATAATGGTGATTAGGAATATAGGTTTTCTTGTGGATTGACACCATATTTACCTAGAGGGATTCTTCATAAGGGGGATGATAGTATGATCCTAATTAAATTAATGTCACACTTTATGGGATGCCCTATTGACCTAGTCCTTCTTAACATCATCTAGGGTCGTCAATGCATTATCCTCTTCACCACTAGGATACTAGGCCACACGGTGTTTGAAGTAACATCTTCTGATAGGTCCCTTGGGTGGAATACCTATGTAACAAGGAATAAGTTATTGGTGAAAACTTCAGCCACCTCCTAAGATAAGGTAGGTACTCAATGTCACGTTCTGGGGATAGGATCCTAAAATGATTGAATATGGATAATGGAGCCTCCCAGTTATTGACCACTGACAGCATCTAAATGGGTGGATAGTGGTATTTCATCGATTGGAGGATGTATCTAGCTACCTCCAATGTGGGGATAGTACCGTTATGATGGTACTCTTGAACCAGTGCATTCAATGCCTAGAATTGGAGATGGTAGGTGGGATATGGAGTCCTCTACTTCATGGAGGAATCATCCAGTGCAATGGTTGACATGTGTGTTTGTGAAAACCTCTGAGATGTGATTGGATTAAACGAATCTCTGAAGAGTTATTGAGATATATTTGACAAGAATAGAAAAAAAACCATCAGTGTATCATCTCATAACCACATGCGTAATTGATGATATCCCTTGTTAGCCTCTCATCTTGAATATGATAAGGAACTGAATCAGGGTAACACCACCCCCTTGGTTAAGGATCCAAATTAGGGTTACCATATTTCTTTTCATTCATGATGGGTTTGTTCCCAGAATGGAATGGTATGATAGATACCAGGTAGTGTATCCTTTTAATCTTTCAAAGCAGGTGCTGCAGTTAATTCATTTACGTCGGATTTACCATTTTCCTTATGAAAAACACTTGTTTATGCCTGAGTGGGTTTTTTGGAGTGGTTTTAATTGTGTTAAAACATTGATGTTACGTATATCATCATTGAATAGTCTCCAAAGGGGTTTTTGTGGATATAGAAACAACCAAAGGCTCTCACATCCCTGATTTATGGACATGTCTTCCAAAGATAGGTGTTCGTTGGATGATTTGGCCAACAACACTTAAGAACTCATGGTGATCAAGATGATGGGAATTTGGGATCATAACACAATTTTGTGGTAAATATTACCTATTTTGGGACTCTCTTATAGATTTAAGTCATGTTCATGAATCCTTTGTTCATTACCAAGTGTGTATATTATAGATTACATTGAATAAATGATTCATTATAACTACGCATGGGTTCAGAATCATCAGTATGTATCTAAGGTTCTCATTCAATGGAGATATCCATATGTATCTAAGGTTCTACATCAATGTTACTATTTTTGGATAGACCTCATATTTTTTGGTTTTTTATTGGAATGAAACTACTTTCAATCCACATGATGGGTATGTCTATAGTTTATCATCATCTAGGGGGTCAAAAGTTATTTTTATGTTAGGATATAAAGCATAAAATGGTCTTCCTCCATATACACATGAGAGGAATGAGAACCCACATATTTTGGTGTCTATTAATTAGACACATCAACTTTTAAGGTTGCCTGATGAGGATGCATCAATGGAGTTTAATGTCATACAATGATGACATGTAGGTGAATGGTTTCTTGGTCATGGATAGTGTAGGACTTATTCTGAGGTGACCCGAGTTTCCCAGAAGAGATGTGGTCTCCTAGTTGAATATGAACTTATAGGGATTGTGGCCCGAAAAACATTATTGTTGATACAAATGTTGGTTTTGGACCTCATGGAGGATTCTGATGTATCCCAATTAGTGGGGAATAAAATCCCATGTAGTTTGTTATGACTATGAATTACACATTAACATAATCCCATTAAAGAGTTGTGATTGGGGCTTATGAATGGGAGATTCCCACTTGGATTGATGTTGGGGATTACATATATGGAGAATTCCCATTAAGAGGGATGTTATTGGGGGGTAATACCATATGTGTGGTAAATGATATGATTTGGGATTTTATAGATTACATGATTGCCGCCAACCTCTATTCCTATGTGAATCATGCTCAGTGTATGAAACAAGAGGATGTAGTGGTTCGAAAGATCACATGTTCCTCTCTGTCCGCTGATGGATGGTTATGAAGCCTAAATGGGGGGAGAGAGTGAATTGGGTGCTCCAATTTAATCTCTTGTTTTCATATCTAGGATATTCATATTTATTGACCTATCCTTATACATCAAGGGTGGGGTGAATATGAGAAAAAGTGTTGCCGCCCTTATGAAAGGTTGGGGGCTTACCTCAGGGAGTGTTCCCTAAAATCAGTTCTAGGGAAAGAGAATAATGTTTAACATTGGTACTTATTGAAGGGAAAATAATTTGGTTCCACTTAATCCCTATAACAGGGAGGTTCACATGATAATCCCATGGTTATAATCCTCGTTACCATAAGAATTTAAACTTAAAGCTATTCTGATGGTTTTCCCTATAGCTGGGGTTACTCACACGACTCTGCTTACCATGGGTATGTAAAATAAAAAGGGCACTCTGATGTGTCTTATGATCTTATCATTCATGCCTGGTGGATTTGGAAGGGGCCTTGGCCTGATTTGATTAGATTGGTTCACAAAGGGACTAACATGGGGATGATGACACAATGTAAGAGAACGATTGGATCTGGAGAGTAGAACACCCTAGGTTACCCCATTCTATGTAGCATGTTCCTATGTGGTATGGGGTTCCCTCCATGTAGTGTGTTTCTATGTGGGTAAGGGGATCATCCATTTAGAGTGGTGCTACAAAGACCAAGTCCCTCCCATATAGTTATTTTCTACACGGGGTCGAGTTCCTTCTACGTAGTGATTTTCTATGTGGGGTATGGTCTCTCATATATAGAGTTTTTCTATGCATGATGCTTATTTGAAAAGGTTCTACTGGTTATGCGTCTCATTGGAATGATGTACGCTGACGATTTTGTGTTCTCAAATTACAAAATGTTTTATTTTGTTCTCCGTAAGGCTATACGGTGGGTTTTACCTACAAGGAACTCTCAAAATGCTCTGAGTGTGACTGTCTTTTTTGTTCCTCCAAAGCTCATCTTTCGGTTCTCCTACTTGGTTTCTTTAGTCCCATTTTCGGTTCCCCATGGGGTCCTTTTATAGATTAATGGAATGCGTGGTTGGAAAAGAATGATGGGTCGTGGGGCCTTCATTTTTGGGAGCCCATGGAGAATGCTCGGCCCAAGAATGACTTAATCAGCGGGGGCAACATACATGGGTGTTGGCAATGACACCTCATCCCGCTAACTACATAATTCAAAAAGGATTTATTTTTCATCGATTAAAATCACCTACATTGTCCCAAAAAAGACTTCATTTCATTTTCGAGGAGCATTCGGTACCACCTCATCCTATGAACTATTTTTCTTCATAGGGGATTATCGTTTGCAAGAGCCAATATCACCGCCTACCTCCCACAAACAAATTTGGATTCATTTTCTAATTGTGACACCAGTGTATTCAAACCATGAAATATTTATTTCACAAGTGTTCTATGAAGTAGTGGATAGCCATGCGGAGCATCAAACCATGAAGGGATTTCTGCTTAGTGGTGTCACTTCTTCCTTTGTAATTTTCACCCCTTTGAACAATTTTCCTTCTACTCTTCCTTCAATTTATTTTTATTTATTTTAAAAATCGATGGAAATGTTTTGATTACTTTGTAAGAGTTTTTAGGACCTAATAATGATATAGTAGGGATTTTTCAAAAAAATAAAACAACAAATAAATAAAAAAATAATGAACGTATTTAGCTGCGGTATAAAAAACATCGTGAGATAATTTTTCAACAATTATTTAGAATAGGTTTTGAAAATATTTGCTAAAAACCATAAGAAAAATTCATTTTTCTAGTGTTTAAACCCTTAAACCCCCTTAAAAAATCTAAAAACGCTAAAAACCCAAAAAAAACCATACCCCCCAACCTAAAAAAACATTTTTAAATCCTTTGTAACCTACTAAAAGACCCCAAAACCCATGAAAAGCCATAAATACCATGAAGAACACAAAATATCCTAAAACCCTAAAACGAATAAAAAACCTTAAAAAATCCATGAAACCACTAAAATCCCTAAAACCATAAAAAGACCAAAAACCCCTAAAAACCTTTATAAAATCTAAAAAATCATTAAAAACCCAAAAAACATAGAAACCAACTAAACACACAAAAAGTCACATAAAAACCGTTAAATACCTTTAATACCCAATTCTTTTTTAAAATCCTAAAAACTCTAAAAACCCTACAAACTATAAAACCCCTTAAAACACTAAAAACCCTTAAAAATCAATAAAACCCCCTAAAACCCTAATAATAAAAAAAACACCTAGAACCTTAAAAACCTTAAAAAACATTAAAATAAAAAATAACCCTAAAAATCAGTGTAATCTTTGCAAACATGAAGAAAACCCTAAAAATGTAAAAAAACTAAACCCCCCCTAAAGGTCCTAAAAACCATAAAAAACATAAGAATCCCAAAAAACCTATAAATCCTAAAAAAAATTAAAAAACGGATTTCCATAAAATCAATAAATTCCCTAAATCCCTTAACCCCACTAAATCCTTATAAACCCCTCAAACCATAAAAACCCCTAAAAGACCCTAAAATCCCTAAAACAATAAAAGATCCTAAAACCCTAAAACCCCTAAAGGACCCTAAAAATATTCTTAAAACCCCTAAAAATAAGCTTAAACCTAAAATCCCAAAACCACTTATAACCCCTTAAAACCAAAAAAACTAAAAAACCCAAAAAACCACTAAAAATACTAAGAACCCAAAAAACCATAAATAATCATTAAAAAATATAAAACCCCTAAAAAAATACTATATCCCCATAAATTGATAAAATCCCATCAACCAATAAAAATAATAAAACTAATAAATCCCTAAAACCCCTAAAAACACTAAAACCCCTAAAATCCATGAAGAACCCAAAAGTCCCAAAACACCTAAAACCCCACAAAACCCCAATAACCCCAAAAAGCATATAAATATCTTCAAACTGAATAACCAAAAATCCACTAAATGCACTAAAATAACTAAAAACCAAAAAATCTCATAAAAACCATAAACCCCCCAAAAAACATTAAAACTTTAAAAAATACCTTAAAACTCTTAGAAACCCCTTAAACCACTAAAATTCTTGAAAAACCATAAAAACTCTTAAAATCCCAAAACTCCTAAAAACCAATGTAACCCTTAAAAGCCTAAAACCTCTATAAACCATAAAAAACATTAAAACCCCTAAAAACAGTAAAATACCTAAAACCATTATAACCCTAAAAACCCTAAAAACATTAAAAAACACTAAAATCCCTAAAATCCCATAAAACCCCAAGAAACCCACAAAAGTCACTAAAAACACAAAAAACCCTAAAACTCCATAAAACTCAAAAAACCCCTAAATGATAGTAAAAAACCTGAAATAGCATAGAAAAATAAAAACCATAAAAAACACTAAAATATTCTAAAATCCATAATCAACCCTACAAACCAAAAAAAATTTATAAAACCTTAAAAACCTAAAAACCCCAAATAACGCTTAAAATCCGTAAAACCCATAACATCCCCTAAACACCCTAAAACCCCTAAAAACCCTAAAAACCTCTAAAGAACAATGGAAACCCCTAGAAAACAAATAACCCCTAAATATATTAATAATAATCAAAACTCTAAAAACTCTAAAAATCCATAAAAATCTATAAAACCATAAAAAATCCAAAAAACCCTTTCAATCCTAAAAAACCTAAAAACCATGAAACCCTTATGTGACCACAAAAACTGTTAAATAATGTAAAACCCTTAAAAATAATAAAAACCTAGAAAAAAACCAAAAAAAAAAGAAACCACGAAAACCACCTAAAAACACAAAAAACACAAAAAACATTAAAAACAATAAAAACCCCTAAAACACTAAATTTTCATTGAAAACCCTAAAAATCCTAAAAATCCCTAAAAATCCTTAGAAACCCTAAAACCCTTAATAAACCCTCAAAAACCCAAAAAATCAAAAAAAATACAACAACCCAAAAAACCTCGAAGGGGGCTAAAAAATAGTTGAACCCCTAAAAACTGTAAAACCTCAAAAAACTAAAAGAAACCATAAAAACCCTAAAACCCATTAAAACCATGATAAATACCTAAAAACCCTAAAAACCCATTTATACCTTTAAAAACCTAAAACCCCTAAAAGACCCTAAAATTCCCTAAAAACCTAAAACTTCTAAAAGATCCTCAAAACCCCAAAAACACATAAAAACCCCTAGAAATCATAAGAAAATACTAAAATACTATAAAATACCCTAAAACCCTAAAAGAATCTAAAAACCATGAAAACCATACTGGATTGTAATAACCCTAAAATAGCATAAAATACCCTTAAAACATTAAACCCTAAAACCCTAAAGGACAATAAAACCCCTAAAAACCCAAGAAGGACCCAAAAAAGTACTTAAAATCATAAG
This sequence comes from Viscum album, assembly GCA_963277665.1. Lineage (NCBI taxonomy): Eukaryota > Viridiplantae > Streptophyta > Magnoliopsida > Santalales > Viscaceae > Viscum > Viscum album. The sequence goes on from OY728141.1 coordinate 936,722,758, forward strand.
GACCCTAAAATACCCATATCCAAAAAAGTTCCCAAAAATACTAAAAATATTAAGAGACCCAAATATGTAGAGAAATCATTATACCCCTAAAACCCCCTAAAAACACAATATGACCCAAAACCCTAAAAAATCCCTAAACGGCCCTATAACTCAAAAGATCCAAAATGAAACTAAGTAACTTAAAAAAATAATTAAAACCCTACAACATGTAAAATGACATAAATACTTAAAGACATATATAGACACTAACTATTTGTAATAAAACACTAAAAACACAAAAAATACTGAAAACCAGAAAAAAATAAAAATATTAAACCCCTAAAACCCTAAAACATTTCTAAAAACCCCTTATAACCCAAAAACCCCTAAATAACTAAAAAACATAAAACCCCAAAAACCATAAAACCCTAAAACCATAAAATCTAAAAACATTTAAAAACCCAAAACCCCGTAAAATACCGTCAAAAGCATAAATCCACAAAAGTCCCCAAACACCATAAAAAAAATAAAAGACACTAAAAACCCTAAAAACCAAATAATAACATAAAAAACATTGTAATACCCCAAAATACTGTAAAAACAAAAACACCTTGAATGCCCTAAAAATCCTAAATACACAAAAAGCTGTAAAAATGATAAAAACCAAAAAAAATTACTAGAAACCCTAAAAACTAAAAATATGCTAAAATACAATAAAATAATTCTAATTAAAACAAGAACCCCAAAAATCCTTAAACATCCTAAAACCCCTAAAAATTATAGAAACCAATAAAACCCTTTAAAACCCATAAAAACACCTAAAACCATACAAACTGTTGGTCCGAGTGGATACTCAAGAGGGGGGGGGGGGTGAATTGAGTTCCATTTAATATATCTGTTAAATTTTTTTTGATTAAAATCCCACAAATTAAATAAAAAAATTAAACTATAGTGAATTTATAATGATTGTATGTGTTTAATTAGGTTCTCAAGAGATTGATTATTTCTCAGTTAATTCAATTTGAAGATAAATTAACTTTTGAAACTAACTTACTTACTAAAAAAAGTTTTAAATGCTTATGAGTATAACTATGAGATTAACTTTAAAACAATTTTATATTTCAATGTAATTAACAGCGGAATAGAAAATAATTTAAACTAAAAATAAGATGCACAACAGATATAACCAAGAGGTTCAGTCTCAAGCTGAGAATTAGTCCTCTCAAATAGATTATATAAATCTTTGATCCACATCCTGGATCAGGAAAAAACAATAGTACAGAGAATGTCTAGGTACTAAGTCCTCTACCACAGTTATACGTGGGAAAACAAAACAATAAAACACAGGCTAACCAGGTCACACCTGACCTCTACCACTATACACATTGGGAAATAATAGAGTTATAGAAGTTTGTGTGGGGATTTACAAATCCTCTAGTTTAGAACAAGAGTCCGTGTGTGTGTGGAATATACAGAGTACACACACTTCTCAAAAAGTAAGTAAAATAATCCTTGAGAGATTAGATATGAGTTTAAAATGATCTAGTGATTTGAAGTGTAGCTCTGGACTCCTTTTGATTGATCATAAATTCTTCTATGTCCTTCTATAGTTTTTGTCTAAAAACAGAGTATCGAGGTTCATGTTCCTTCACTTCCAATGTAGGTGTTCAGCTCGAGTAAGAGAGTATTATTTATAACGCTTGAGCTTCTTCTTTGAAATTATGTTCATGATGTATATGAGTGTTCTTTTAGTTCTTCGAGTGTTCTTATCTACATGTACGCATGTATGTTATCCTTCCCTATTTTATATTTGTACACCCACTTTTCTCCAGTATCTTGATATCCCTTTTATTCCTTGAGATCTGACAATGTGAATGATTACTTTTTACTGGTACGAGGTACGGTTCACTGACATACCAACAACCCACATTAATTAATGACAGTTTAATTAAATTGAGAAAATATGACCGTTAGTATAATTTAAATAAAGCATAAAAGTTCAGGAAGCAGAATGCTTGTAACAGTTGACTTGTATCTGTAGTTGTTTGTCTCTATAGCGGTAGCTCCTTGTATCGGTATCTCTTTGTGTACCAGTGAGCTTCTATCGGTAACTCCTTCTACCTGTAAAGTTGTTCTATCAGTAACATACTTGTACCACTAGCTACTTATACCGGTGACTATTTCTATATCAGTAGACTTCATATCAGCAACTTTTTATCAGTGAACTTTATCTATCACTGCCCTTTTTCTATTGGTATACTAAGTAACGGTAGGTCTGTATCAGTCGACATGTGTGTACCGAAAGACTTGTTATATTGGTACCTGTGTATCTGTTTGTATCAGTAGACTTATTCTACCTATATCAGTAGCTATGTACATACCGGTGGACTTAACACTTATCTGCCTTATGCAAAACACATCCAGATTGAGTTAGAATTATTTTGAAGTACGTATAAACATAGATAAACATTGATTAATATATTCTAAAGATTATTTTTATATTTTTATCAACTCAGTAGTAGGATTCCATAGATTGGACGAATTAATATATAGATAAACATTATTTCGGATTATTAAAGCATATTAAAACATAATTGAGATTACCAAAATAGGTGAGGTCAATAATCTACCCCCTTTTTATAATCACAAATTATGGTATTATAATACCAAAATAATCAGAAAGATAACAGTCCAAAATATATGGAGTCTCACTTCTCAGTGTGAGTAATGATATTTTCAAATGTATCAGAGAATAGTGTATTATATGAAAATGTATTAAAGATATGAAATTTTAAATGTATCATAGGATATAAAAGTAAATGCAATTGTATCAGAGGTAATAATAAATAATGTTCTATAATTGTAAAAACAAATTTATGAGAGAGAAAACTATATTATGGAAAAATTAAATTATGCTTGTATTTCTCATATGTCTCATAGTTCTCCTTCTTTCATGCTCATATATCTCAGTTTTCTCATTTGTTCCATATAAGTTATCCCCTTTTTTATTATGTCTCCCCTATTATATTAGTTCTCCCCCTTTGTGATTAGCAAAAAGAAGGAAAGAATGGATGAGAGAAGTGGCATAATGGAAAAGAAAATTAGATCATATGTATTTCTCGATAAAAAAAAGATACAGAGAAATAAAAAATTTAATAAAAAAGAATACAAATTATTCCAATCAAAGTCCTAGCCACTATTCAATCCACCTCTTGAATGTCCACTTTGGATTTTCCTTTGGGATCCAAAGTAAAATCAGGTTGTGAAGCTGCGGTTGAAATCTTGGGAACTCAAGAAATGTTCAGAGAAGGCTGAGCTATTGAAACTGTTCCTGGCCTATAATGTGTAGCTCTTTGGGTGATCATAGGAGTGAGGCTTCAGATGGATTGGGTTGGTTTCATCTGAGGAATTGAGGCAGACTGAGCAGAGGAAGGCATGGCTGGAGGTACAATGACTCAGGTACTGTCTACATGCAAGAATGGCAGCAATAGATTCCTAAAGTCCATAATTATTCCTCCTCCTCACTCCATAGTAGATGTGAAATCTTCTTTGTTTTCCATAAATTTTTCCAAGGATAGAGTCAATTCCCTAAGCTTTCTTACATTCTCTCTGAAGGCTTGAGTTTCTGGGGGCAGTTTTAAATTTTACTAACAATAGTTTGAAGTAATTTTTCAATAGATGCTTGGTGTAAACCCATTGGAAATAGTAATATACCTTGTCCTTTAATTCTTTCTGAGAAGAAGAAGCTTCTCTCATATAATCTTGAACAATCTTCATGATATCTCTAGTGGTAGTCACCACTTTGGTCAGAGCAGATGAGTCCACAGATCAACTGGTTGATGCTGAACCAAGCTCATATTTCATCAAATCTTGAATTTGATCCAAATATATTGAAGGTATAGAAGAAAGAGAACTAATAGAAAAAGTTACAGTTTCCTTTAAACTTTTATTCAACCCACTGATAATATTTTTCACAAGATAATCCAGGGTGCTGACATGCTGTTCCATGGAGGTCTTAAATCCCTCAATGACTGATACCATCTGGCTCACAACACTTTTTAAATATGCTAAATCTTTGTCTACTTGATATTTAGAACTCATATAATATTCTAAAGATACAACTGATTTTGTTTTGGAATTAAACAACCTCTACCAAGCTAGACACTTGATTCTAACAGGCCTGGACTTCATCCATCATCTCTGCCACATAGGTGGACACAGAACAACCAAGAGAGAGTTTAAAATAATTTTCCAAGTTTCTCAGCTCCTCAACAAAATAGATCTTTAAATCAGAAAGATATGCCTTCAAAGACTCTTTCATTTTGGTCTATAATGACTCAAGATCAGCCCTAGTAACCATATTAGCAGGCACAACAGCAGGTGCTCTTTCTGAAACAATACTGGCCACAGAGTCATTCATAATATATTGAATGGACGATACTAAAGATGCCTCCATTTTTATTATCTCTTCCACAAATGAGGAATTAAGATTAGATTTCAACTTGTCTAGATCATCTCTTCTTACCACATCCTCAGGAAAAAACTCAGAAGAAATGTCATAGTTAACTTGTGGTCTTGTCATGGGTGTCTGATATTCAGAATCAGGGTAGTTCAACCCACAAACCAGAAAACCTAGGTCTTCTTCCCAGTCTTTAATTCCAACAGCTACTGAAACAGTACCATGACTAGTAGGAATCTCCCCCTCAATTCGTGAATGCTCCTGTAAATATACATCAACAACACCCTGATCTAGTCAGTCTTCCTCAGAAGAATCCTCCACAACTATCTTGAATTCAATAGTAGGAGGTTCTTCAAGAATAGGTGCTGGTCTATTTACTTCATCAATTTCCTCAGTGGGAATTGAGGAGTGTCCAATCAGTGGACTAAGACTTAAGAAGGTATAAGAATATGCTTTAGTTTCAGATCCTCTTTATTCTTCATTATCTGGAGCTGGTTGGTCTCCCTCATCAACAAGTGCTTCTTCATTGCTTACACCCAACACTGTGTCCTTTCCAGATGATACAATTTCAGGAATTGGACTTGGAGGCAAGTCTAGATCCCTTCCATCATCTACAAAAGTATCCTCTTCATCAATATCATCATTGTACTAAGGTTCCTCTTCATCAAGTCCTAGACCTGGATCCCTCACATCCTTAGGCCTAAAGGATGGCCCACATGATTGAACATATCACACAACTTCTCATCATCACTGACCCATTCTCCTCTACACGGATTCCAATTGATCTTCATGTACATACATATTGTGCTTGTGATACAAAAGTTTTTCCTTAACACCACTGTCTCATCCTGATACTCAGATACTCCCTTCACTTTGATCATAACCGAAATTAACTTGGAAAAGAATAAAGCATTGGTTTTTTATTTTGGCCTAGTCATATCCTCAATTTTAATCATTAACACCCTACAAAAATTCAACTTAACACCATGACTTAATAGATGCAGCATATAAATATCTCGATATTTCAGATTTGCAAAGTCCCCTCTCCTTGGACTTAGTACATGTTGAATAAACTTGAACAACATCTGGTTCCCTACAGCCACCACCTTTATCTGATTTCCACTACTAGTGATCTCCTCTAAGGCAATCTCATAGTCAAATATGTCACTAGTAGGAGGTATTATCCTCGATGAATACCCAAAAACTCCTTTATGTGGTACTTTCAGGCACTCAGGCCACTCAACAGATGAAAAAGATATTTCCTTTCCATTCACAACTGAAACCATTCGGTTCTCAACTTCTTATTTCTCAAAACAAAAAAACTCATAGAATTATTTTACTAGCTTCAGATAGTATGGTTCATTGTTATTCGAGAAGCATTACAGCCATTTCTGATCTTCCCTCACCTCTAGAACTAAGGATTTACTAGACATCATCCATTCTGCGCATATCTCTTTCCCGACTACTATCTCCCTTTGAACAATATGTTGATTTTTTGGCTTCTTCACTTCACTTCCATCACTAGACTCTCCTTTTAGTCTCTTTGAATTCAGCTCATCATCATTTTCGATAACTGATGGTCTCTTCACTCTTGCCATTTTGCGAATCGCAAGGCTTAGGGTTCGAAGATTTGATAGCTAAGGCTTGAAGGTAAAGAGTTTGAGGTGGATTGAGATGAGGTCAAGACTTATGTTTTATCATTTAGGAATCAAAAAATAAATAAATAAAACATAATAAGTGAAATAAAAATTATATGGATTATGGAGGCTAAAGATACAAAAGTTTAGAACTAGCACAACATAAGAGTAACACATACCGGTGAGAATTCCTAACAGTGAGGTATTCTAACGATGAGGTCCAATAATAATGAGGTATAGTGGTGAGGTTTATACCAGTGAGTTATAACGGTGAGGTTTCTAACGGTGATGTTTCAAATGGTGAGGTTTCTAACGGTGAGGTTTATAACATCGAGGTTTCAAATGGTGAGGTTTCTAACGGCGAGGTTTCTGACAATGAAGTTTCTAATGGTCAAGGTTAATCATTCCTAACCCATGTCTAATATATCTTAACCTCCCTGAACTTAAAGGTTTGGTGAATATTTACTCTAATTGATGTTCAGTACATATAAATTCAAGACTAATATGAACTTTTTGGAAATGATTTTTCAAAAAGTGGTGCCTTACATCAATGTGTTTGGTGATAGAGTGAGACACTAGATTCTTAGAGATATTAATCACACTAGTGTTATCACAGTTTATAGACACATGTCTAAACTGATATCCGTAGTCCAATAAAGTATGTTTCATCCACAGAATCTGTGCAAAGCAACTACCCGCAGGTATATACTCTGCCTCAGTAATAGATAATGCAACAGAATTCTTCTTTTTACTACACCATGATATTAAGGACTTACCTAGATTGTGACATGTTCCAGAAGTGCTATTTTTATCTAACATGCATCCAACAAAATCAGCATCTGAATAACTTATTAAATCGAATGATTGTCCTTTTGGATAAAACATATCTAAGTTAGCAGTATGTTTAAGATATATTAAAATTATTTTAACAGCAAGTAAGTGTGATTATTTAGGATTAGCTTGAAATGTTGCACACATACACATATTAAACATAATATCTGGTCAACTAGAAGTAAGGTAAAGTAGACTCCCAATAATGCATCTGTAATTTGTTTGATCCACGGGTTTTCTAGTTTAATCAGCAACCATCTTACAATTGGTACTCATAGGTGAATCACACTGCTTAATACAATCAAAACCAAAACTTTTTAAACGATCCTTTGTATATTTACTTTGATTTAAAATAATTCCATTTTCTTTCTGAAAGACTTGAAATCCAAGAAAATATTTGATTTCTCCCATTAAACTCATTTCAAATTTATTTTGAATAATCTTTGAAAAATCCATACAAAGAGCATTTTTAGAAGATCCAAAAATAATATCATCAACATAGATTTGTACTATCAAAACATCTTTATAAATTCTTTTAATAAAAAGAGTTGGATCAGAAATCCCTTTAGAAACACCTTTTGAAATAAGAAAACTACTAAGCCTATCCTACGAAGCTTGTGGAGCTTGTTTTAAACCATATAAATATTTAGAGAGCTTAAAAAAGAGATTTGTAAAATGAGGATTAGTAAATCTTGGTGGTTGTTCAACAAAAATATCTTCAATTATAAAACCATTTAGAAAAGCACTTTTAACATCCATTTGATATAATTTTAAATTTAGATGAGCATCACAGGCAAGTAGAATCCTAATATATTCTAATATAGCTACAGGAGCAATGGTTTCCTCATAGTCTATTCCTTCCTCTTGACTGTACCCTTGTGAAACTGGCCTTGCTTTTTTCTAACTATATTTACATATTCATCAACTTTTTTTCTAAAAATCCATTTAGTGCCTATGGTCAACGTGTCTTGAGGTCTGGAAACTAATTCCTGGACTGTTTTTCTATCAAATTTATTTAATTCATCCTGCATAGAAATTACCCAAAATTCATCATTTATTGCATCATTGATATTTTTAGGTTCTAGCTATGAAAGAAAGGCCTTATGTTCAACCTGGTTTCTTATAGAAGCACTAGTCTGTGTTCCTCTATCAAGATTACCAACAACATCATCTAAAGGATGATTCTTTAGAATCCTAGTTTATCAAGTAAATGTAGGACTAGAAATTTCAGGTTCATCTCTAGGTTCAGGTTCTACAGAAACATGTTCTGGAATGTTTCCATAACTGGATGAATTTACAGCAGGTTCATTGATTTTATCATTAAGGTTCAAAACATACAAATATTCTTCAATATTTTCAGTTGAAGACTCGAGTTCATGTGGATCTGTTTCATCAAACATTATGTGAACATATTATTCCACACATTTGGTTCTTTTATTAAAAACTCTATAAGATTTACTAACAATTGAGTAACCTAGGAAAATTCATTCATCACTATTGGATGCAAACTTGTCTAGATTATCTTTTGTATTGATAATAACGACTTTTCAACCAAAATCATTGAAGTAATTAACTTTTGGCTTCCTATTATTCCATAGCTCATAAGGGGTATTCTTAAGAACAGGTCTCACCAAGACTCTATTAATAATATAACAAGCTGTATTTACAGCTTCAGCCCAAAAGTAAATTGGTAGGTCATACTCATTGATCATAGTTCTTGAAATTTCTTAAAGGGTTCTATTTATTCTTTCGACTACACCATTCTGTTGAGGTATCCTAGGGGCATAGAAATTGTGACAATACCCATTGTGTGAGAAATAAGATTAAAATTCATGATTTTCAAACTCATGACCATGATCACTTCTAAGGTTCTTTATCTTATGTCCACTAAGGTTTTCTGCATACTTGGAGTATTTAATAATGTAAGAACAAGCTTCACTTTTGTGAACTAAAAAGTACACCCAATTGTACCTAGAATAGTCATCTACCAGAACATAGACATAGTGCTTCCCATATAAACTAGAAACTCTAGATGGTCCAAAAATTTCCATGTGAACCAACTCGAGAGGTTGAGATGTTGAAACTTATTTCATTTATTTAATAGAAACTTTATGTTGCTTTCCCTTTTGATATGGATTACAAACTTTGTCAGTTAGGAATTCAGCTTTGGGTAGGTCTCTAACTAAGTTCTTCATAGTCAGTTTTCTAAGTGAATGAATGTTACAATGTCCTAATCTTATGTGCCACAACAAAGACTCTTTATGAAAATCATTTAAGCAAGTAATGTTTTGTTTGGATAAAGAATTCAAATCAACTGTATAAACATTTTCATTTCTCAAAGCAGAAAATAATTAAATATTTTTAGAATTAAAAACAATAAAAGAATCTTTTTCAAATTTAACATTGAAACCATCATCACACAACTGATAAATAAATAAAAATTTATATTTAATTCAATCAATAAATAAAAATTTAGAAATTAAAATTGAATCAGTAGTACCAATCTGGCCTAGGCCGACGATCTTTCCTTTTGAATTATCACCAAAGGTGACATGTCCTCTATCAACCATGATTAATCTTTTAAAGCATGAATAATATACAGTCATATGCCTTGAAAATCCACTTTCCAAGTACCATATATTCTTATGGGAAGTCTTCAAGAAAGTTTCCTACAAAACAGGTTTAAACAGAAAATGATTTTGGTACCCATATTTTCTTGGGTCCAGACAGGTTAGAAAGAAAAGCTTTTGGTACCCAAATTTGTCTTATGGGTCTCATATAATTTATAGAATCAATAGATTTTGAAGGATAAACATTATTTGATTGATAACTATGTGAATAACTAGTTGAAGTATACGAACTCCCAGAACTTGAACTAGCAGTATTCTGTCCAGGTTTAGAAATAAATCTAGTTTTAGTAATCTGTCTCTTTCCAGGCTGATAGCCTATTCCAATGGTGTATTTTGGTTCCACATGCTTTCCTAGAATTTTTGTAAGTGTATCTTTTCCATTTGTGAATTTCTATAAATCTTTTATTAATTTCTCATTAGACAATTTTAGTTCAGTATTTTCCATAAGTAATTGAGCATTCTTTTCCATTTCTATATCAAGTGCAGATTTATCAGAGTTGGTAAAAGCATGTTGTTTCTTCAAGGTCTTATACTTGTCTTTCAATTGATTACAGTTTTCTTCTAACATATTACAATATTCAAACAATTCTTTACTATAAATATTTTCAGATTCATAATCATAATCAACTCTAGAATAATATGAATTTAAAGCAGGAGTATCCAATTTTACCTCAGATGTGTTTGTCATAAAACACATGTTAGCTTATTGAGATTTTTTATCCTGAGTAGAATTAGAATCACTTGAACTGTCTTCAGAAGCACTCCATGTTGCTTTCATAGCTTTCTTGTACTTATTGTCCTTATAGTCATATTTATTCTTGAATTTTAACTTCGAGCTGTCTTCTTTTACATGACCTTTACTTTTGCATTCATAGTAGACAATTTCATCACTCCTATCAGACTTTTTACAATCCTTTTTCCAATGACCTTTGTTGTCATATTTTCCTTTTTAGTTTGATATTCTGAAGAATTTCTTCTTCCTATAAAATTTCTTAAACCTTCGGGCTATCTGATCCATCTCTGCATCACTGTCTGATGCACTCTCATCACTACTTGAACTGTCACTTGCAGCTTGAATTTTCTCTTTATCCTTGAGTTTTGAAGCAGAGGACTTGAAGGCTACTGATTTTTTTTCTTGGTTCATCAACTACCTCTTTGTTAATCTTCAGTTCTTCTTCATACATCATCAACTTACCAATCAGCTGTTTGACTGGTAGCTTGACAATGTCACATGATTCTTGTATAGACACAGATGTTCCTCTCCATATTTCTGGTAGGCATCTTAGTATCCTCATGATTTTCTCCTTTGCAGGAACAACTTTTCCCAGTGAGCTCATTGTATTAACTATCTCATTAAACCTGAGATACATATCATAAATAGGTTCATCAGACTTCATTTTAAAATTTTCATATTTAATAGTATATGCGTTTAGCCTCATTTCCTTGAAATTGGTTTTTCCCTCATGGGAAACAGCCAAAGTATCCTGAATTTCATATGCAGTTTTACAAGAAGATATTGGATTAAAATTTTCATCTCCTAAAGCACAATACTTGGAATTCATTGCTTTACAATTATTATTGTAACCAGTTTAGTAGGTTCATCCCACGTAGTTCTAACAGTTGCTGGAATCTCATACTTAGTCTCTATAAATGTCCAGATATCGAATCCCATAATTTCTAAATGAATTTTCATTTTCTGTATCCATTGGGAATAATTTTCACCATTAAGGAAAGGTGGCATGTTGATAGCAGCACCTTCTAATCTATAATCCATAGTTAGATTTTAGAAAATATATTTAACGAGGTAAAATTTAGAACTAATAAAAATTTAAGATCTTTAAGATTCAACTACAATCATAGATGAAAAACAGAGTATTTGAAAATACTTTATTAACGAATAATCCTTTGATACCAAATGTTGGTTGGAGTGGATACTCAAGAGGGGGTGAATTGAGTTCCAATTAAAATTTCTGTTAAAAACCTTATGATTAAAATCCCCCAAATTAAAGAAAAAAATTAAACTGTAGTGAATTTGTAAAGATTGTAAGGTTTCAATTAGGTTCTCAAGATATTTATTATTTATCAGTTAATTCAATCGGAAGATTAATTAACTTTTGAAACTAACATAATGACTAAAAATTTTTTAAACACTTGCGAGTTTAACTATCAAATTAACTTTAAAACAATTTTATATTTCAAAGTAATTAGTAGCGGAATAGAAAAAAATTTAAACTAAGAATAAGATGCACAACAGATATAACCAAGAGGTTCAGTCTCAAGCTAAGATTTAGTCCTCTCAAATAGTTTATATAAAACATTGATCCACAACCTGGATCGGGAAAAAACAATTGTACAATGATTGTCTAGGTACTAAGACCTCTACCACAGTTATACGTTTGAAAAAAAAAATAACACACAGGCTATCCAGGTCACACTTGACCTCTACCACTATCCACACTAGGAAATAAAAGAGTTTTAGAAGTTTGTGTGAGGATTTAGAAATCCTCCAGTTTAGAACATGAGTGAGTGTGTATATGGAATATACAGAGTACACACACTGCTCAAAAATTAAGTAAAAGAATCACTGAAAGAGTAGATATGAGTTTAGAATGTTGTAGTGAATTGAAGTGAAGCTATGGACTCCTTTTGATTGATCAGAAATGCTTCCGAGTCCTTCTATGAAATTTTTATGAAAACAGAGTGTCGAGGATCTTGTTCCTTCACTTCCAATGTAGCTGTTCAACTCGAGTAAGAGAGTATTCTTTATAACATTTGAGCTTCTTCTTTGAAGTACTATTCTTCCTTGAGCTCTGGAAATGGGAATGATTACTTTGTATAGGTACAAGGTACGGATCCCTAACATACCAACAACCCATATTAATTAATGGAAGTTTCATTAAATTGATTAAATATTACCATTAGTATAATTTAAATAAAGCATAAAAGTTCAAGCAGTAGAATGCTTGTAACGGTCGACTTGTATCAGTAGATGTTTATCTCTATAGCGGTAGTTGGTTGTATCGGTAGCTCTTTGTGTACCCGTGAGCTTCTGTCGGTAACTCCTCCAATCAGTAACGTTGGTCTATCGGTAACTTGCTTGTACCAGTAGCTAGTTATATCGGTGACTCTGTCCATATCGGTAGACTTTATATCAGCAGCTCTGTATCAGTGAACATTATCTATTAGTGACCTTTGTCTATTGGAAGACTAAGTACCGGTAGGTCTGTATTAGTCGACTTGTTCATACTATAAGACTTGTTTTTATCAGTAGATGTGTATCTATTTGTATCGGTAGACTTATTATGTTTGTATCAGTAGCTATGTGCATACCGTTGGACTTAACACTTATCTTCTTTATGCAAAACACATGCACATTGAGTTAGAATTATTTAAAAGTATTTATAAACATAGATAAACATTGATTAATATATTTTAAAGATGATTTTAATATTTTTATCAACTCAGTAGTAGGATGACATAGATTGAAAGAAATAATATAAAGATAAACATTATTTAGGATTATCAAATAATATTAAAACATAATTGAGATTATCAAAACAGGTGAGGTCAACAAAAATAATAAAAACCCTAAAAATCCTAAATAAATAATATCAATAAAAATCAATAAAACCCTAAAACCCCTTGAAAACCCCTAGGAAACCCAAAAAAACCCTAAACCCCTAAACAACGTAGGAAATCACGAAAACTCTAAAACACTTTAAAATCCTGAAAACTCAAAAATCCCTTTAAACACCTAAAACTCCTAATAACCTAAAAACCACTAAAACTCCTAAAACCTCAAAACCATTAAATACCCCAAAACACCTAAAAATCCTTTAAACACATAAAAAACCTAACAAAAATTTAAAACCTCAGAAACCCTAAATTCCCTAAAGGACCCCACAACCCCACAACCCTAAAACCCCATAAAATCATAAAAGACTTAAAAACCCATAAAACATTTAAAAAATTTTAAATATCCAAAAAATCTTGAATGCCCTTAAAACCCTAAAAGAATGTAAAAACTCAAAAAAAATACCAAAAAAGACCCTAAAAACCTATAACAACCCTTAAAATCCCACAAAATACCACTAAAAATTCTAGAGGACTTTAAAGTCCATAAAGAAGCCAAAATGAAACTAGAAACTCAATGTAACCTAAATGACCTTAAAACACAATAAAACCCTAAAGGATCCTAAAAAACCCTTAAAACATTAATGGACCCTAAAAATACCAAATACCCCATAAATGAAACTAAAAACTATAAAAAACATAAAAGACCATAAAACCTTTAAAGTACTATAAAAACCCGTCAGAAAAATATAATGAACCATAAACCCCCCCAAAACTCAAAAAACCCTACAAATATATAAAACCCATAAAAACCCTAAAACCCTAAAAGAACCCAAAAACTCTACAAACCCAAAAAAATCCTCGAAGTTCCTAAAATACCATAAAACCCCAAAAACATATAAAAGAACCTATAAACCCGTAAAAACCTAATGAAAACCAAAAACCCCTCTAAACCATAAAAAATACTAAAACTGTAAAAACCATAAACACATTTGAAAGCCTAAAAATCCAAACAACCCCTAAAAACCCTAAAAAACATAAAAACATGAAAACACTAAAAACCCTAAAACCACCAAAAAACACAAAAACCACAAAAAACTCTAAAAACCATAAGTCCACAAACAAACTATGAAACCCCAAAAGGAATATCAAAACCATAAAAACCCTAAAGTACCTCAATAACCCTAAAGACTATTTAAAGACACCCAATATCTAAAAACCCAAAAAATACCCCCAACAAACCCTAAAAACCAATAAGAACTCAAAACCCCTAAAAATACTAAATGATCCCAAAAAAATCCTAAAACAACCCAAAAAGACTCTAGAACCCCACAAAATAGTAAAAACCCTTAAAACCTCTTAAATTAACACAAAATACATAAAAGTTCCTAACAACTATAAAACCGTTAAAACCCTCAAAGAGCCCAAGAACCACTAAACACCCCTAAAAACACGAAAACCCATGTAACACCCAATAACCCCTAAAACCCCTAAAAATTAAAACACCTTCAGTCACTAAAAAACATAAAAAACATAGAACCCTATAAACCATAAAAACCATAACCCCCAATAAAAAACCCTAAAACCCTAAAAAACCAAAAAAATCCGTTAAAACCCTAAAAAAGATCTAAACCCACTAAGGAACTTCAAAACCTAAACACCTAAAAACATTGAGAAAACCATGTAAACCCCTAAAAACATAAAAAAATTAAAACCCATAAAATCCACACAAAAATCTAAAAAAAACATTTAAAACCCTAAAAAAATAAACTTCCAAAAAGATCCTAAAACCCATTAAAACCCTAAAAATTGTAAAAGACCCCAAATAACTCTAAAACCCCTAAATAATGGTAAAAACCCACATAAAAACATAAAAGACCCCAAATACCCTTAAACACCATAAAAACCATAAAAACTATAAAAACAATAAAAACCCTAAAAACCCCTAAAGACTATACAAAACCATAAAAACAATAAAAACCAACCCAACCCCTAAGAATCAAAAATATTCCTAAAAATCCAAAAACACAAAAACCCAAAAAACCTCTTAAAAAACTAAAAACCTTTAAAAACCAACGAATCTTTGAACTACCCAAAAACCCTAAAACCCATAAAACCCTCAAAAACCATAAAAACTCCATTAACACCTAAAAATTCTATATACCCAAACCCCCCTAAAATATCAAAAAATTCATAAAACCCCAAAAAACTTTAAAAACCACAAAAACACTAAAAACCCGTCAAAACCCTTAGATCCTTTAAAAACCCAAAAATCCAAAAACACTTAAAATCAATAAAAGTACTTATAACCCATAAGCACCATAAACTCTAAAAACCTATAAAACTGTAAAACCCTAAAGCAATAAATAAAACACAAAAAACCCACAAAAAACCCTAAAACTCTAAAAACATAAAAAAACCCTAAAACTCTAAAAACATAAAAAAACCCTGAAACCCTAAAAAATCGATAATAACCCTAAAAACCCTAAAACTAAAAAACCCTTTTAAAACCATAAAACCCTAAAAACTATAAAAACCCTAAAACCCCTTAATAACACATAAACACACAAAAAAACCATAAAATGATAAAAACCATAATACCCCCCTAGAAAACTAAAAACCCTAAAACCAGCCAAATCCCTAAAAACACCCTAAAACCCATAACGACCTAGAAATCCATTAAATCCCTTAAAACACCCTGAAACCCCTAAAACCTCTAAATGAACTTAATAAACCTATAAACCAAAAACTATAAAAACCTAAGAAACCCCATAAAACCCCTAAAAGACAATAAAAATGAAAAAACATAAAAGGCCATAAAATTCCAAAAAACCCTAAAGAATGTAAAAACCCCTAAAGGACCATAAAAACCCCCAAAGTGCCTAAAACACATAAAACCCTAAAAGACCATAAAAACCATAAAGGACCCTAAAAATCCATAAAACCCCTGAATGCCCTTAAAAAAATTATGAAAACCCTAAAGGAACTTAATACCCTAAAGACCATAAGAGACCATCAAGAGCCTAAAAACCACAAAAATACCCAAACCCCTTGAAGAAACTAAAAATACCAAAAACATTAAATATAAAAAAATACCCCAAAACCCATCAAAGTGTCTAAAACCACCTAAAACCCCTAAAAGACCTCAAATGTACTAAAAAACAATTAAATGTCCCCAAAAACAGTAGAGTCCCCCTAAAGGACCCTAAAACCCATTAGGGACCATAAAAAACCATAAAATCCATAATGGAAACTAAAAACCCTAAAGGATCCTAAAAACCCTAAAACCCTAAAAAACCCTAAAACCCTAAAACCCCAAATGATGGTAAATAAACCTATAACCCCTCAAAAAACAAAAAACCCTACAAAAAAAACCTTAAAAACCTAAAAACATTGAAAGACCCTAAAAACCATTAAAGTCCCTAAAACCCTTAAAATCCTTAAAAGGCCATGAAAACACATAAAACCCAAAAAAAACTAAAAAGGATTTAATAAACAGTAAGAACCCTGAAAAAAACTAAAAACCCTAAATCCCTAAAACCCTAAAAAACATTCAAAACCCTAAAACCCCCTAATAACCACTAAATACCCTCAAAACCCCTAAAAACCATAAAATCCCAAAAATCCACAAAAAAATTCTAAAACCCCTAAAAGCATCCATATTACCCCAAAAACACTAAAAACCCTAAAATCCCTAAATGGAATAAACACACTAAACCCCCTTGAAACCAAAATCCCCAAAACCCAAAAAACCAAAAAACCCCAAAAAAACCTAAAACCCTAAAAATCATATAAGTTCATTAAATTCCCTAAAATCCCCAAAAAACCATAAAAAACTATAAAAATCTTAAAAACCATTAAAATTTCAAAAATCCAAAAAAGATTAAAAAAATATCTAAAACCCCTAAAGCACCATAAAACCCATAAGAGATGGTAAAAACCCTAAAGTCATAAAAACCCAAAAAAACACATAAAACCCCTAAAATTCCCTTAAATCCCCTGAAACACCAAAAAACCCTAAAAATCCTAAGGCCCATATTAATTTTAAAAACACCTAAAACCCCTCAAAACATTAAAACACACTAAAAACCATAAAAACTATAAAACCCTAAAAACTCTAAAAATAATTAAATCCATAGAAACTATAAAATACTGAAATCCCCTAAAAACCAAAAAACCCTCAAAAAAATAAAAACCCCAAAAAACAATTAAAAACCCCTAAAAACCCTGAAAACCCCCCAAAACATAAAAAACCTCTAAAAACCCTAAAAACCCCAAAATATTATAAAAACACCAAAACCCCAAAAAAACATCAAAAAACCCTAAAAACCTTATAAAACCCTAAAAACCTTAAATAGAAAGTAAAACCACTAAGTCCCCTACAAACCACATAAACATTCATAAACCCCAAAAGACCTTAAAACACGTATACAAAACTATTTCCCTATAACCTGCACTATAAACCATAAACTCTACACGCCAAACCCTACACCCTGCACCCTAAACCCCGCACCATAAACCTTATGCCCTATATGTAAACCTCAATCCGATAACAAAATACCCTACACCCTAAACCCTAAACCATAAACCCTACACCCTAAACCCAATACCCTACACCATAAACCCTATACCCTATGCCCTACACCGAAAATCATATATCCTACTCCATAAAATTTATACCATATACCCTAAACCCTACACTTGAAACCATATAACCTACACACTAAACCCTAAACCCTACACCATAAACCCTATCCCCTACAACCTAAACCAGAAACCCTACACATTAACCCTTATTCCCTACACCCTAAACCCTAAACACCATACCCAAAACTCAAAACACTACCCCATAAAAACTAAATCCTATACAGTAAACCCTATACCCTAAACCCCTACATTACATTTTAAACTATAACCCCTACACCCTACACCCTATTACATAACCCTAAACCATATTCACTACACCCTAAATCATATACCCTACACCCTAAACCCAACACCCTAAACCCTAAACCCAAAACACTAATCATTAAAACCTACAACCTAAACCCTATACTATAAACCCAAACCCATATAACACACACCCAAAAACTTATATCCTACACCATAAACACTAAAATGTAAACCATATACAATAAACCCCACACCCTAAACCCCATACACTACTCCTTAAACCCTAAAACCTATGCCCTAAACCAAATACTTACCAACTTAAACCCAAAACCATACACCCAAACATCTATACCCTACACCCTAAGCTATAAACCTTACACATTAAACCGTACACCGAACACACTAAACCCTAAAACCTACACCCCAATCCCAATATCCTACATCCTAAACCCTACACCCTAAAAATTATACACTAAACTATAAACCCCAAATCCTACACCCAAAACCATATACACTAAACCATAAAACACAACCCTACACCATTAACCCTATATCATAAACCCTAAACCCGAAACCCTAAACCCAAAACCCTATACTCTTCACACTAATCCCTAAAACATACACCATAAACCCTATACCTTTCACCCTAAACCCTAAACCTTAAACCCTACACCCACTTGTCCATACCATAAACCTTATACCATATACCATATACCCTATACCCTACACCATAAACTCTACACTCTAAACCCTATACCATACACCCTAAAACCAAAAACATATATCGTACACTGTAAACCCTAAACCCTACAACAAAAAACCTAAGCTCTACAAAATAAACCCTAAACCCTATACCATAAACCTGACACCCTAAACTCGTAACCCTATCCCTACACCCTAAACACTATATCCATCACCTCGACCCTCTAACCAAAACCTAAAACCCTACACTCTACAACCTAACCCCTAATCCCTAAACCTTAAAAACCATAAAAACACTAAAACCATGTGAAAACACAAAAAAAAAATCAAAAAGTACATAAAAACACAAAAAATAGTAAAACACCATAAAAACACAAAAAAATCCTCATAACTATTTAACCCCCCCATTAAAACCTAAAAATGCATAAAAACCCTAAACCCCCATAAAATCCTTAAAAAACTAAAAATCCTAAAAAACTCTAAAAAATCAAAAAATTTCTACAAGCCCAAAAATTTATAAAAACCCCAAAAAATCATAAAACCCCTAAAACCCTATGAAAATCTTGAAACCCCCCAAAACCCTAATAAATCCTCAAAAACCATAAAAAAACTCTAAATCTCCAAAGACCATTTCTAAATGTTAAAGAAACCCTAAAACCTTAAAAACTACATTAAAACCATAAAAAACCCTAGAACACTAAAAATAATAAAAATCTTTATAAAACCTAAAACCCCTTATAAAAACCATAAACCCCAAAAAATCATAAAACCCTAGATAACACTAAAAATTCCCTAAATCCCTAAATCCCCAAAAGAACCCTAAAATCCCTAAAAGAACCCTAAAAATAAAAAAAAACCCTGAACGAAACCAAAACCCCTAAAATCCATTTAAACCCCTAAAATTCCTCAAACCCAGAAAACCCTAAAACTCCTAAAAACACTATTAACCCTAAAAAGACACCAAAATCCTTAAAACCCCAAAAAACCCATAAAAATACCCACACACTAAAAACCCCAAAAAACAATAAAATACTTTTAAAATAACCCTAAATACCCATAAGAGACACTAAAACCTTATAAAATCCCTAAAAGTCCCTAAAACCCTAAAACCCTAAAAAACATTAAAACCCCTAAAAACCAAGAAAAAAACTATAAAATCCCCATAGCGTCCCTTAAAAGACCCTAAAAGACCAAAGATGAACGTTAAATTCCAATAAAACCAAAGTATTCCACAAAACTATAAAAACTAAAAAACCCAAAAAACCACCTAAAATACCCCAAAAATCCAAAAAACCCTTAAAAATGATAAAAGCCTAGAAAAAACACCTAAAATATCCCCAAAACCCTAAACATCTCTAAAAACCCCAAAATATGATTAAACCACAAAAAGCATCAAAAACATAAAACCCCCTAAAAGTAAGACAAAACCCTGCAAACTATTAAAAAACCAAAAAACCTAAAAAACATCCACAAAAAACTTGAAAACCCTTGAAAACCTAAAAAACCCAAAAAATCTCTCCAAACTCCTAAAACCCTAAGAACACTAAAACCACTAAAATTTCATAAAAACCATAAAAACCCCATAAAATACGATGAAACTTAAAAAACCCAAAAGACCCTACAAACTCTAAAAACATAAAATGCTCTTGAACCATATAAAACCCATAATGGCCCTAAAAATTATAAGCACCCTAAAAAACCCAAATTGTCACTAAAACCCCTAAAAACCATAAACACCCTAAAACCACTAAAAACTATAAAAAACCATAAAAGATTAAAACCCTAAAGCCCTAAAATCTCTAAAAACCCTCAAACAATTTTAAAAACCCTAAAAACCCTAATACCCTAAAACCTAAAAAAACATAAAACCCTAAAAACTATAAAAACACTAAAACCCCTAAAAAACTTTAAAACTGTTTAAACCCCTAAACCCCCCTAAAACCCCTAATACTACTAATAAAACCCAAAAACCCAAAAACCCCTAAAAATCCAAAAACACCAGAAACCCCTAAAAACCTAAAATCCTGAAATGAAACAAAAAACCCTAATAATTAAAAATATCACTAAAAACCCTAAACCTCCTAAAACTTTAAAAACTATAAAACTCCAAAAAACATAAAATAACCCAAAAAACCTAAAACCCCTTAAAATAAAAAAATACACTAAAAACTCATTTCAAACCCTAATAAACACTTACCTTGATAAAACCCCTTAAAACCCAAAAAACCCTGAAAAACGTTAAAAACACTATAAAAACATATAATTTATAAAAACACATAAAAACCGTATAATTAGTCAAACACCCAAAAACCAAAAAAAATAAAAGAAATTTAGAGATCCTAAAACCATATAATACCCAAAAGACCCGAAATACCCAGAATACCTAATAATCCAAAACCCCATTAAAGAACCTAAAAACTATAAATAACCTAAAAATAAATTAAAACACCATAAACCCCCTAATATACCCTAAAATCTCCATAAAATCTATAAAAGACACTAAAACCCATAAAATTTTCCAAAGGATGCTAAAAACCCTAAAAATTCTAAAAGGACCCTAAAACCCTAAAAAACCATAAAACCATAAAACCCCCTAAAAGACCTTAAAACCCCTATGAAACATAAAAGACCCAAACATAAATTGTAAAAATATTTAAAACCCCTAAAAGACCCCAAATCCCTAAAAAACCCTAAAAACCTAAAGACCCATAAATGACCCAAACCCCAAAAATCCCAAAAAACCATAAAAACCCAAAAAAACCTTATACACCCTGAAAATCCTAAAATACATAGAAAACCATTAAAACACCTTAAATACCATAAACCCAAAAAACCAAAAAACCAAAAAACCATAGAAACTATTAAAACACTAAAGACACTAAAAACCCATAAATATAAAAAGTCAAAACCCCTAAAAACCATAAAACACCAAAAACACCAAAACCCTAAAACACCAAATTTTTTCAAAATCCCTAAAAACAATAAAAACACTAAAATACATAAAAAAAAAATATAAACAAAAAACCCCATAAAAACCCATGCTTACCTAAAACACGTAAAACACTAAAGACCACTAAAAACCCCAAAAAACTATTAAAATGCCTAAAAATCTAAAAACCCTTAAAAACCCAAAAAAACCCCATTAAGTAGCCTAACCGCGCCCCCCAAAGAAAAAATCTAAAATATAATAAAATCGCTAACAGTCCCTTAAAATCTAGAGATATAAAAAACCCTAAAACACTAAAAATTCTAAGCAACTATATCCCCTAAAAATCCCAAAACCCTTATAGGCCATAAAAATCCAAAAAACACATAAAACCGAAAAAACAATAAAAACACTAAAAACCCTAAACCAAAAACCATACACACTAAAACCTAAACCGTAAAAACAAATCCGGATACCCATACCCCAAACCCTAAACCATATGACCGGAACCCTATACCCTACTGTATAAAGCCTAAATATAAAACCTATACCCTATACCCTACACATGAAATGATAAACCTGACACCCTAAACCCTAAAGTCTACAGATTAAACCTTAAACCCAACACCCTAAGTCCTAAACCCTAGATACACTAAAAACTATAAAAACCCTTTAAATAACCTAAAATCCCTAAAAAAACAAATTCATCAAAACCCCAAAATAAATTAAAAATCCTCTGAAACCCAAAATGACCATGAAAATCCTAAAATACCCTAAAAATACATAAAATACTCTAAAAAATAAAAACATAAAAGACCCAAAAAGTCATTTAAATCCCTAAAAACAATAAAATATATAAAAAAACACCGTAAAACCCAAAACCCCCTTGAAACCCAAAAAGCCATTAAAACCCATTTAAACCCCTAAAGCCCCCCCCCCAAAACTCTTAAAACAACTAAAAACCATAAAACACCTAAAATCTCTAAAAACCCTAAATAAAGCCTAAAAATCCTAAAAACCATAAAACAAAAAAACACAACTAGAAAACCCTACAAATCATAAAACATCAACAGAGAGCCTAAAAAGACCCTAAACAGCTGTAAAATCCTAAGACTCTAAAACTAATAAAAACCCCTAAAACCCTAAAAAACTAAAACAATAAAAAAAATACCAAAGAAACCCTAACACCTGTAAAAACCATAAATACAGTAAAAACCCTAGAAAAATGGTAAAAATGCATTAAAACCCTAAAAAGAAAAAAAAACATCTAATACCCCTAACAAACTATAATATCCCCTAAAACCCTAAAACACTGTTAAATAACTTAAAACCGCTAAAGGAAACTACAAACCATAAACCCATAATAACTATAAACACCCTGAAAACAACCCTCAAACCCATTGAAACGTCTAAAATCCCAAAAAAGAAAAACCCTAATAAACCCTAAAAACCCTAAAATCCTCCAAAAACCCTAAACAAAATAAAAAACCCTTAAACCCTTAAATAGAATAAAACCATAAAACCATAAAACCTTTAAAACCTCAAAAATCCTTGAAATCTCTTAAAAACATTAAAACCCTATAACCCCAAAAAATTCCCTAAAAACACTAAAAACCCATCAAAATTCGTAAACCCATTAAAAACCCAAAAAAGACCTAATGACATTCAAAAGCCCTCAAAATCCATCAAAAGCCTAAAATTCCATTAAAACCCCTATAAACCTTAAAAGTCCCAAAAACCCCCAAACCCCTAAATATATGCTAAAACCTAAAAAATACCCTAAAACCCTAAAAGACCAAAAAAAACTCAATAACCCCAAAAACCCACTAAAAGACTCCAAAAGACCATAAAACCCACGAAAAAACATCAATATATGAAAAAAAAACAAAAGAACCTAAAACCATAAAACCCTAAAACCCTATTAAAACCCCAAACCCCCATACACCCCTAAAAACCCTAAAACCTTAAACCCCTAGAAACACAACTGAAAATAAAAAGCACAGAAAACCCATAATGTGATTTAAAAAATATACACCCCTAAAAGCCAAAAATTGTTTTAAAACCCTAACAAATACTATAAACCCCTAAAAACCGTAAATACCATAAAAGAACTACAAAAATCATAAAAGAACCCTAAGAACCCTAAAAAACATAAAAAACCCAAAACCCCATAAAAATACTATAAACACAAAAACACAAAGAATATAAAATCCACAAAAATCATAAAAACTCCTAAAACACATAAAACCCTAAAACCAAAAAAATCCAAAAACCCCAAAATCCCCCTAAAAACTACAAAAACCCATAAACCCTAAAAATACATTTAGAACCCTAAACCCACTTACAACCCCTAAACCCCCTAAAATCTTGAAGAGGCCTAAAAATCATAACCCTCCCCTAAATTATGAATAAACCACTAAACGACCTTAGAAAACCAATTACCATAATACACATCTAAAACCTAAAAAACTATAATAATCGTAAACCCTAATCACACTAAAAATACAGTAAATCCCTAAAAATCCAAAAACCACCTAAATAACCGAAAAACTAAAAAAACCATAAACACCCTAAAACCCCAAAAACCCATTTTAAAATCCTGAAAAACCCTTAAAACCACCAAAAAACCTACAAAATCCTTAATATTATAAAAATAAAATAAAACCTAAAAACCCATAAAGTCTCAAAACCCCCCCAAACCCCTAAAAGTCCCTAAAACCCCTAAAACCAATAAAATCCACTAAAATAAACCAGAAAGACCTTAAAAAACTAAAAACCCTAAAAAATATAAAAAACTACAATAAAAACATAAAAAAACTCAAGAATCATAAAAATCCTTAAAAATCCTAAAGACCAGAAAAACCTAAAAACACTAAAAATACAAAAATCCATTCAAACCCTAAAACCCCCCAGAAACCCTAAAAACCCAAAACCCCATAAACATTTCTGAACCCCAAAATCCCCTAATACCCTAAAAAAATCTTTGAAAACAGTTAAAACCATTAAAAAATATAGATATCCTATAACCCCTGAAAAATAGCAAAAAACCATAAAAACCCCTATAAATCCCTAAAAAGTCTGATAAACCTAAAAAATAAAAAACCATAATGACCCATTATAACCCCCAAAAACCATGATGACCTTAAAAAACTATAAAAACCCTAAAAACAATAAAAACCCTATATAACCTAAAAACCCAAAAAACCCCTAAAACCATAACAAATCCCTAAACAACCTCAAAACCCAAAAACCCTAAAAACAAAAAAAACATTGAAAACCCATAAAAATCACTAAGAACCATAAAAAACCCTAAAAGGCACTAAAAATCATAACAACCCAAAAAGAACCTTAAAACCCTAAAACCGTTAAAAGAACATTAAAAAATTAAAACCCTAAAAGAACCTAAAAACCCTCAAACACCCTAAAAAACATACCCCCCCCCCCCTAAACCCCTTGAAACCGATAAAACATATAAAACCAGTAAATCCCATAAAACCGTAAATGATCTTAAAAACCACTCAAACCCCTAAAAATCCTAAAACCCCTAAAAATCCAAAACACTAAAACCCTAAACCCCCTAAAACCCATAAAACCATAAAATCCTAAAAACATTTAAACCCCCCAAATACATTGAAAAATCCTAAAAACCCCTAAAAACCCTATAATCTCGAAAATTCCAGAATCACATAAAACCCTAAAACACTGAACAACCCAAAACCCTAAAGAAGACTAATACCCATAAACAATAAAGACACTAAAATCCTAAAAAACCATAAAACCCATAAAAACTAGATACTATCAAAAAAATTCTAACCCCCTTGAAAAAATCATGAAATACCATAAAAATCATAAAACACCTAAAACCCCACAGCCCCTTAAAAACCTTGAAAACTCTAAAAACCCCTAAAACCCATAAAAACCCAAAATCCTAAAACCCATAAACCCATATAAGTTCCCAAACCCCTAAAAAATCTGAAAACCATATAACACTAAAAGATAATAAAAACCATAAAACCCTATAAACACCCTAAATACCCTAAAACCCCACAAACACTATTAAAACATAAAAACCTAAAACACTAAAATTGATTAAGAATCACAAAAACAACCCGAAAAACCTAAAAACATTAAAAACCCTAAAACCCTAAAACACCAAAACAACCTAAAAACCAAAAATCAATTAAAACACTAAAAACATAAAATAATCATAAAACCATTAAACAACTTTAAAAAACATTGAAATCCAAAAAAAATTTAAAACCCTAAAATTCTTTAAAAACCTAAAAACCACTAAAAATACCTAAAACCCCAAAAAAAAACCAAAATACCCAAAACCCCAAATAGACCCTAAAAACCCTATACAAATTATAAATGACCATAGGAACCTTTTAAACCCTGAATGACACTAAAGAACACTAAAACAGAAAAGAACATAAAATACCTAAAATATCCATGAAGACACTAATAAACCCTAAAGTAGCATAAAAATCCCAAAAAACAAAAGGACCATAAAAACCCAAAAACAACTAAAGGAAGCTAAAACCCTTAAAACACTAAAATATCCATAAAACCCTAAAACCCTAAAGGACACTAAAAATATATAAAATCCTAAAAGAACCAAAAAAACACACAAACCTACTTAAAAACCCAGCACCCTAAAAATCTTAAAAAACATGAATGAAAAATCCAAAAAAACATAAAAACCCATAAAATACCCACAATACTATAGAAGACCCTAAAAATACTAAACCCCCCCCCCCCAACCATAAAAGTCTGTAATACCCATAAAACCCCAAATCCCTTACAAGACCATAAATACATCAAAATACCCTTAAACATTAAAAACCAATGAAAACCCCAAAACCCCTAAAGATCATTAAAACACTAAAAAAACAAACATGAAAAATTCTATAAAAACCCTAAAATCCCAATAAATATCTAAAACCCATAAAAACCCTAAACCCATAAAAAATCTAAAACCCAAGCTAAAGCCTAAAAACTATAAAAACATTAAAACACTAAAAAAAATTAAAACACTTAAAAAACAATAAAAACCCAAATAATACTAAAATATCCTAAAAATACTAAAAATCGTAAAAGAACATAAATCAACATAAAACCCCTAAAAACCATAAAAACCCAAAAACCCCTAAAAACATTAATACCCCTTAAAACATTATAAAACTCGAAAGCCTTAAAAACCCCAAAACTCATAAAATCCCTAAAAACGCTTAAAACACTAAAAAACCTTTAAAACCATAAAATCCCCTAAATACCATAAAAACTATAAACCCCCTAAAAACCATTAAAGACCCAAAAATATTGTAAGCCCCCAAATTCCCCTACAAACTCTAAAACCCCCTAATGTCTCTAAATCCTTAAAATCCATAAAAACCCAAAACACGTAAATAACTCTAAAAGACCATAAGAAAAAAAACCCCAAAACCCTAAAATATCCTAAAATACTAAAAATCCTATACACCATAAGACCCCCTAAACAACCCTAAAAACACTAAAAACCCTTTTATCCAAAAAAATCCGTAAAAGACCCTAGTAACCTTAAACAAACTAACAACTCGATAAAAACCCTAAAACCACAAAAAATTCATAACCTCCCCCCCCCCCACACACACACTAGAAATCATAAAAACCTATCCCCCAACCCTAAAAAATTCTTATGACCCTTAAAACCCGAAAAAACCACAAACCACAAAAACCACAAAAACCACAAAAACACTAAAACAATAGAAACCCAAAAAACACCAAAAACAACAAAATATCCTTAAAAGAAAATAAAAACCTAAATGCACCCTTGAATCCATAAACCATAAATCACCATAAAAACATGAAAAATAACCAAAAGACCCTAAAAACCTCTAAAATATCCTTAAATCCCTAGAAAGGCATAAAAAAATATAAACACCCTGAAACCATTAAAAGTCCATGAAAACTATAAAAACACCATAAAAGACCCTAATATTTGAAAACCTAAAAGTCTCTAAAACCCTTATAACCCATAAAAGTCACCAAAAACCATTAAACACCATATAAACATTAAGAAACCCTAGAACCCTAAAAATCCCAAAAACCCAAAACACCCCAAAACCATAAAACACCTAAATCCTAAAAGATCCTTAAAAACTATAAAAACCCTCAAAAATAAGAAAACATGACTAAAGACCTAAAATTCATAAAATCCCTCAAATACCATTAAACCTCCCAAAAATATAAAAAACCTAAAATCCCTAAAAGTCACTAAAACCCCTAAAAACTCTAAAAACATTTAAAACCACTATTAAAAGCCGATGAAAATCCTAAAAACACTAATAAAACCATAAAAACCCTATGACCCCCTAAAACCCTAAAAAAACCTAAAAACCCCATAAACCCCCTTAAAACCCATAAACACCCTAAAATAACTAAAAACACAAAAAACTAAAAAACCTTAAAAAATTGTAAAAGAACCCTAAAACAAAGAAATCCCATAAAGAAAGACTAAAATCATAAAAATCTCTAAGACCCCTAAATATCCACAAAAACTCCTTATACCCCCTAAAATTCTCAAAAATCCCTAAACCCCCTCAAAAGTTCCCAAACCCCCTAAAATACAAAAACACATAAAAACCCAAAAAACCATAAAAAAGATAAAAACCCTAAAATACCCTTAAATCATAAAAATAATAAAAACAATTAAAACTAAAAAACAATTAATGTCTTATAAAAACAAATAAAAAATCTCAACCCCCCTGATGACTTATAACACTTTAAAAACATAAAGAAGTATAAAAACTCTAAAAACCCTAAAACTCCAAAAACCCTTAGAGGCACTAAAAACATTGAAAAACACTTTAAAACCCCTAAAACCCTTAAAACCCCTCAAACCCCTATAAATACCTTGAAACCGCAAAATCCATCAAAAAAAATAAAAAATATAAAACCCCTAATACACTTGAAAACCCTATGAAAACTACACAAACCCCTAATAAAACCCTAATCCAATAAAACCGTAGAAAACCCAAAATACCATAAAAACCTTAGAAGTTCCTAAAACCCCATAAAACCCCGAAAAGTAATAAAACTCTAACAAACCCAAAAAACCCAAAAACCCTAAAAAAATAAATCCTCTTAAAATTTAGAAACCCTCAGTAACCCTTAACAACCATAAAACAGCCTCAAAGGCCCTAAAACTCATAAAAATCATAAAACCCCTAAAAATTCTTAAAAGACTCTAAAACCCTTAAAACCCCTAAAATACCCTAAAAACCATATAAATACCATAAACCCCCATTAAACACCCTAAAAAACCAAAAAACCAAAAAACCTTAAAAACCTAAAAACCCTAACAAAAACTTAAAACTCACAAATTGCGTAAAATCCTATTAACCTTAATCACCCTTGTAACCCTAAAAATCCCTAAAATCCCTTAAAAACACTAAAAACCATAAAACTTCTATAGAATGTTGAAACTTCTTAGAAAACCATAAAATCCCTAAAATCCAAAAAAACCTAATACCCATAAAATCCTAGAAACCAAAAATAATCATAAAAACCCCCAACACTTGTGAAACCCATAAAAACCTAAAACCCTAAAAACCCAAGACCCTAAAAAACCCCTATAACCCCTATACCCCCCAAAAAACAATCAAGAACCATGAATCCCCCGAAATACCTTCAAAACCATAAAAAAATTAAAATATAAAATAAACTAAAACAACCCAAAACCCTAGAAATACATAAATGACCCTTAAAATCTATTAAAACAATTTAAACAACCAAAAACTTCTAAAAACCTATAAAACATTACAACCCTAAAAACCCTAGAAAACCCTACACCCCTAAAAACTTTTAAGAAACACAAAAAGATCAATACCTTTAGTCCCCTAAAACCTTAAATAACCTAAAAACCATAAAAATAGAAATAAAACACTAAAAATATATGAAACTGAATAAAACCTAATAAAATTTAAATACCTTAAAACCCCAAAAATTCCCTAAAAACCAAAAAAAATCTAAAAAGAAAAAAAACAAAAAAACGTTAAGACCCTATAAAACCCTTAAAAATTAATAATTCCTATAAAAATCCATAAAATGATAAAAATCCAAAAAAAACCCTTAAAAACCTATAAAACCATAAAAACCCTAAGAACCATTAAACCCCCTTAAACCCCTAAAAACCATTAACACCCTAAAAAATAAAAAAAATAAAAAAACCATAAAAAATATTTAGACCACCTAAAAACACTAAAAAACCATAAAAACCAAAATATCCCAAAAAACCCCTAGCAGACATAAAACCCATAAACCCCTAAAAACACTAAAACCCCTAAAACCCAAAAAAAACACTAAACTCCCTCAAAACCCTTAAACCCCCTGAAAAACCCTACAAATATTAAAACCCATTTAAACATCAAAAACCATAAAACTCTTAAGACCCATAAACCACTTACAATCCCTAAAAACATATAAAACTCTAAAACACTAAAAATTCCTAAAACCCTCTTACTCTATAAAAACCACTAAGAACCATTAAAAACCAAAAATTATTAAAATCTGTAAAACCCTAAATATAATACAAACCTATAAAACCCCTAAAAACATTAAAAACATTAAAAAACTCTAAAAACCTAGAAAACACTAAATACCCCAAAAGTAAAAAACCAATAAAACACTAATGATATATAAAAATCCTTAAAACCCTAAAACCACTGAAATACCAAAACCCCCATGAATCCCATAATAACCCAAATAACTCAAAAAACCCAAAACATCTAAAATCCTAATAAAAACCTTAAATCCTAAAAACCTTAAAACACCCAAAGTACCACAAAACCCATAAAACCTCTAAAATATCCTAAAACACATAAAATACTAAAATCCCAAACCCCCCAAAATACCCGACACCCACTAAATGGTCCTTAAACCACTAAACCCCTAAAAGACCATAAAAGACTCTAAAAACCCTATAGAACCCAGTGATAGCCTAAAAATTCCAAAACACCCTAAGCACTATAAAAATTAAAAAACCAAAGAAAACACTAATAAACCATAAAACAATCTTATCACCTTAAAATTGTTTAAAACCCATAAAAACTAAAAAAACTCAAAAACCTATAAAAATGGTCTAAACCCTTAAGACCCTAAGAGCCCTAAAAACCCTAAAAACTCTAAAAACCATAAAACAATCCTAAAAACCCTAAATACCATTAAAACCCTAAGAAACCTTAAAATACCTAAATGATATTAAAACTCCCTTTGAAATCCCTAAAAGCCCCTAAAAAACCTAGAAAAATCTTAAAATACCATAAAACCCCAAAAGAATATAGGCCACATAGATGAACCATAAAAAATCTAAAAATCCCTAATGGAACCTAAAAACAATTAAATCCCTAGAGGTTCATAAAAAATCCTAAAAACCTGTTGGACTCTAGAAACTCGAATGGATGCTAAAACCCTAAAGATACTAAAGGACCTAAAAACCACTAAAAGACCCAAAAACCCCTAAAAACATGAATTGACTATGAAAAACATACTATTACAATAAAACACCATAAACCCCTTAAAAACTACAAAACCCCTAAAAAATCCAAAAAAACACAAACCCCTAAAAACCCTAAAATATCCTTAAAAACTATCAAATTCCTTAACGGATACACAACCCTAAAAATACAATAAAACCCTAAAAATTATAAAAACCAAAAAAAACTCCCTAAGGCCACAAAAAAATTAAAAAGCATTAAAACCCCTACAAATCCTAAAAAATCTAAAAACCCCTAAACGACCTAAAAACCAGAAAAAACAGTAAAATACATAAAAACCACTATAACCCATAAAATATCCTAAAAGATCCTAAAAACCCCTAAATCAATATAATACCAAAAAACAGGCTAAAACCCTAAAACACTCTAAATACCCTAAAATACATAAACTCCTAAAAATAATAAATACCCTTAAACCCCTTTAAGGATTATTTAAAAAACATAAAAACAACAAAACACTATAAATCCTAAGATATCCTTTAAAACCCCATAAAATTCTAAAAACTCTAAAGACCTAATGAAAAAAAACGATAAAACTGTAAAAAACCAAAATAAACACAAAGAAACCCAAAAACCGTAAAAATTATTATTACCCTTAGTAATCCTAAATCATTGAAACCCCCCAAAAACCCAAAAAACCCCTAAATCCACTAAAAACAAAACAATATATAAAACTTCTTAAAACCCCCTAAAACCCTACACCCCTAAAACCAATTAAATAACTTAAAACTGCCTAAAACTGCTAAAAACCATAAAAAACTCTTTAACTTTTTATGAACCCTAAAACATGAAAAAACCATAGAAACCTAAAATTTGTAAATGATCCTAAAAACCCCCTAAACTCATAAAAACCTATCAAAACTATAGAATACCCAAAATAACCAAAAAACAATAAAACCACATGTAATCCATTAAATCCTTAGAACCATTAAAAGCACTAATAGCCCAAAAATCCTAAAAACACTAAATTACCCTAAAACCTCTTAAATCTCAAAAAGCAGTGAAAACCCTAACACCCTAAAAATCCCTAAATACAATAAAAATCACTAGAAACCCCCTAAAATAGACCTAAAACCCCTTACAACCTCAAAGACTCTAAAATTCCACAAAACACCTTAAAACACCCTAAAAACCTTAAATGATCCTAAAACCCCTAAAAACCCTAAATGACCCCAAAACCCCTTAAAACCCGTAGAAGCTGTAAAACCCTTTAAACCCCCCCAAAAGACCCTAAAACATTCGAACAGACAAAAACTCAAAAAATATTTAAAACATTAAAAACCTTTAAACCCTAAAATCCGTAAATGATTAAAAACCCCAGAAATCAAATAAAATACAATAATAGACCATAAACACCCAAGTCCCCTAAATACCCTTAAAACCCCAAAAAAACCCAAAAGTCCTAAAAATAATAAAAAAACATTTAAAACCCTAAACCCCTAAAAAACCCTAAAAACCCTTAACTCATTAACAACCATATAAAACCTTAAAATAATAAAGGCTATAAAAATCCCAAAAAACCTAAAAACCATAAGAAAACACTAAGAATTCCTTAAAACCATAATAAATAGTAAGAAAAATTTAAAATGACTAACACCCCAAAAAAACCCAAAAAATGCCAAAATACCCAAAAGAACCCAAAAACCCTAAAAACCCAAAAAACCCTAGAAACCCCTAAAAACCTAAAATATATTAAAAACCATAAAAAACCCTAGAAATCCTTAAAACAGTAAAACCCCTAAAGGAACCCTAAAACACTTAAAAACAAAAAACCAATAAAACTACATTTAAAATGATAAAAACCCTATGAAAAACATAAAAACCAGGAAACTCTAAAAACTGTAAAAGTACACTAAGAACACAAAATCCACAAAATCCTGAAATACATTAAAACAATAAAAACTAGAAAATGAAAAAACTAATAAAAACACTAAAACCTAAAAAATTCTAAAACACCCTAAAAACCAAAAAAGCCAAAAAAAATTCAAAAAAATGTGAACCCCCAACCCTAAATGACCCCAAGCACCCTAAAAACCCAAAAAACACTAAAAACGCTTAAAACCATAAAAAACATAAAATACCCCCCAAACCCCTAAAATCTTTTAAAACCATAAAAATCCTTAAATTACCCTAGAAACTATAAAACACAAAATAGAGAAAAACCATAAAAACTCTAAAAAAACAATAAAAACCCTAAAATAATAAAAACCATACAAAACAGTAAAAATCCTAAAAAAATTCTAAATCAATGATAATTTAAAAAGAAATAAAAACATTGATAAACCTTTAAATCCTTAAGAAAACCATAAAACCCACAAAAACTTATAAACCCCTTAGGACCCTTAAAATCCTAAAACCCTAAAAAACCCCTTAAAACCCTAAAAACCATAAAAACCCCAAAAATCCAAAATTCCATAAAAAATGGAAATTAATAAAAACGATAAAACCCCATAAACCCCATAAACCCCTAAAAACCAAAAACCACCAAAAAACCAAAAAACATTAAAAATTCACAAATAATAAAAACTCTAAAAACCACAAAACAATCTTAAAATCATAGAAACCCTAAAAACACTAAAAAAATTAACAAACATAAAACGATAAAACACATTAAAACCCTAAACACCCCTTAAACCCATAAAATCAAAAAATCCTCTAAAAATACTAAAAACACTTAAACTATTTGAAACCATAAAGACCAAAATGCTCTAAAATCCTATAAAAACACTAAAAACTCTGAAAATCCTTAAAAATATTAAAACCCTGAAACCCTTAAAAACCATATAACCCTAAAACCCCATAAAATAACTAAAACCTCCTAAAAACCCACAAAACCTTTAAAACCCCTAAAACCCAAACACCCTAAAATCCCATTAAAAGCCCTAAAACCCAAAAAACACAAAAAATCTCCTAAGACCCTTAAAACATATAAAACCCAACAAAACCCTAAAACTCTTAAATAACCTATATACAATAAAAACCCATAAAACCCTTAAAACTCACAAAACTACTAAAATCATAACCCCCCTATAAATACACTTAAAACCCCTTAAAACCCAAATGACTCTAAAAACCACCTAAAACCCCTTAAAAGACCCTAAAGCTCAAACCCCCCTAAAATACACACCCAAACACTAAAACCTCTAAAAGTCCTTAAAAACATCTGAAAACAATAATAGACCGTAAAACACCATAAATACTTAAAAACAACAAAAACCTAACAACCTTAAAAACCCCAAAACCACTAACTCCCTTCCAAAACACATTTAAACACTTAGAAACCCTAAAACCCCTAAAAACCAAATACAATCAGAAAAACTATAAACCCCTAAAAATAGTTAAAACCCCCTAAACCCAAAAAAACCCCCAAACCCCCAAAATTCCATTAAAACCATAAAAATCATAAAACCCCTAAAACTCCTAAACACCTAAAAATTCATAAAATTCAATAAACAATCTCAAAAATGAAAAAAAACACTAAAACCCTGTAAAAATTGAAAAAAATATAAAAACCCTAAAAATGATAAAAATTCCATAAAATACCAAAAAAATATTAAAACCATAAAAAATTGAAATCCTAAAAACCATTTTAAAAACACTAAAAACCCAATAAACACTAAATTACAAAAAAAAATGGAACCATAAAACCAGTAAAAAACTAAAAAAACTCAAAAGACCCCCTAAAACAGTAAAAACTCCTTAAAACCGTAAAACCACGAATAAACCTAAAAACCCTAAAAACATAAAAACCCTAAAACCCCTAAAAATCCCCTTAAAAACCTTAAATCCCATTAACCCACTAAAACCCCCTATACCCCCTTAAAAACCCTAAAATCCCTAAAAACCAAAAGGACCCAAAAAAGATCAAAAACCCAAAAAAATATTAAAAATACTGAAACAACCTCAAAGACTAAGAGAACCATAACCCCCAAAAACCTAAAAACACCAGGAGACTGAAAACCATAAAAATTATCTAAAACCCCATTACATATACTACCCCCTAAAAGTCCCTAAAAACATAATAAAAACCTAAAATATGAAAAAAAGTCACTAAAACCCATAAAAGACTCTAAAACCCTAAAAATATAAAGGACCATTAGAAATCCTAAAAGCCCTTAAAATACCCTAAAACACCGATAAATTTCTATTGGTCCATAAAAAACTCTAAAACCCATAAAGGGCCCTAAAATGCTTAAAACCCTAGATGACTCTAAAATCCCTTGAAACCCTAAAGGGCCCCCAAACACCCCTAAAACCTTAAATAACTCTATAAAAATTAAAAACACTAAGGGAATCTAAAATTTATAAAATTACCTATAACCCATGTAGACTATAAAACCCTAAAAACCCATTAACCCCTTATAAATCCTTGATGTTTTTAAAATCCCTAAAAACCCTAGATGACCCTAAAAACCTTAAAAATAACATGAAAATATCCCAAAAGTCCTAAAACCCCTAGAAACCCCTATATGATCCTAAAAACCACTTAAAAATTTAATGCACCCTGAAAACCCTTAAAAAACATAAAAACCATAAAAAATATTAAATATCCTAAAAACACTAAAACCCCAAACAATAGTAAAAACCCAATAAAGGCCCTAAAATCCAAAAAAAAAACCATAAAACATCTGAAACCCCAAAAAACCATGAAAAACATCCAAAAAACCCAAAAATCCATAAAGTACATGAAATAATCCTAAAAACCTGAACATACCCTAATGGATCCAAAAAACCCAATGAACCCTAAAATATCCAAAAAAACCTAAAAATCCTAAAGACTCTTGAAACCCTTTGAACACATAAAACCCACTAAAAAATTAAAATAACTTAAAAAAATTATAAAACCCCTAAAGGGCCCTAAAAACCCAAAAACACCCATAAAACCCTCTAAAAACTCTAAAAACCAAAAATATCCAAAAATACCATAAAACCCCTAAAAACATTAGAATACCCTAAAACTCGTAAACCCTTAAAACCCTAAATAAATTAACCACCCCTACCACCAACAAACCCTAAAATACTACAAACAATTTAAAAAATTCTATAAACCCACAAAACCCCAAAATATCCTAAACTCCCTAACAAAACTATAAAAACCATTGAAACATCAAAACCCCAAATAACACCTCAAAACCTAGAAACAATTAAACAGTTAACCCACCAAACATAAAGCACTTGAAAACCCAAAATATCCCTTAAACCCCTAATAAACCATAATAAACCACAAATCCATAAACCCAAAAAAACAACAACAAAACTACAAAAACCCCCCGAAACCCTAAAAACACCAAAAGAAACCTTAAAACCACAAAAAATAGTAAAAAACCTAACAAACCAAAAAACCCAAAACATGGTTAAAACCTAAAAATTCCTAAAAAATCCCCTATGGATTATAAAACCCATAAAACCCCAAATCAATCCCTAAAACCCTAAAAAATATATAACCCTAAAAAACACAAAACCCTAAAAACTCTAAAACAGCTAAGGAATTTGTAAAAACCCAAAAAAACTCAAAAACCATTAAAATACTTAAAAAATCCAAAACACCCTAAATATAATAAAAACTCATAAAACACTAAAAACCCTAAAAAATAAATAAAACCGTAAAGACCTTGATAAACCACAAAACCCCTAAAAGATCCTAAAAATCCTAAAAACCCTAAAAGAGCCCAAAACACCTATACAAATCCTAAATAATCTAAAGCCCCTTAAAAAGAATAAAAACCTAAAAATACTAAAAAAATAAAGACCCTAGAAACCCAAAAACTCTAAGAAACCATTATACCCTAATGAAACTACAAAACTCTAAAAACCCTATAATACTAAAAACTGAAAATAACCGTGAAATCCCTAAAAGAACCCAAATAAACCATCGAAATCATAAAAGAATCCTATAAACCCCTAAAAACACTAAAAACAAAAATAACATGAAAACCTAAAAAACCCAAAAACCCTAAAAACACATGAATGACCATAAATCCCCTGAAATACCCAAACAACCCAATAATCCCAAAAATCCCTAAAACCCTAACAACCATAAAATTCATTACAAATCATAAAAACACTAAAAAGCATAAAAATTCATTTGAAACCCTAAAAATCCCAAAACCCCTGAAATCCTTAAAACCCTATAAAACACGAAAAACCATACCCCCCCAACCATTTGAAAACCTTAGACCCACCTAAAAACCTAAATTTCCATGAATACCTAAAACCCATTAATAATAAAAAATTCCAAATACCCAAAAAATACCTAAAAATCTTGAAAACTCGTTAAAGCCCATATATCCCACTTATATCCCTAAAAATAAATAAAACCCTAAAAGACCCTTAAAACCCATAAAAACCTTAAAAACTCTAAAAACCATAAACCCATAAAAAACCTAGAAATATAAAACTCCTAAAAAACTAAAACCCCACCTAAAAGACCGTAAAAACCCTAACAATACCAAAATACATTAAAAAACCCCCAAACCCCACTAAAATTCCCTTAAAACCCTAAAAATCATAAAAGACCCTAAAAACCCTAAAAACTAAAAGACCCCAATAACTAGAAAAACCCATAAAAGAATCTAAAAACCACTTAAACACCCTAAAACCCCCCAAAACCATAAAACCCATTAAATAAATAAAAACAATGATATCCCTAAAATCCCATAAAACCCTAAAACCCCCCAAAACCATAAAATAACACTAGAAAACTCTAAAAACCCTAAGGAAATCCTATAAATCCTAGAAAACCATAACTATCTTAAAAACCCTAAAATCCCTAAAACACCCTAAAAACCAAAAACCCCATAAAATTAGGTAAAACCCCGAAAAACCATAAAAAACTAATAAATACCCTAAAACCCCCTAAAACAATAAAAAGAGCTAAAGACTCCAAAAAAACTAAAAACCACTAAATCCCAAAAATACAATAATCCTTAAAAATCCCAAATAACCCATAAACACCGTAAAAAATCAAAAACACCTAAAGTACTAAAAACCAATAAAACTCAAGAAAATCCTAAAAAACCATAAAGGCCCTGAAAACCAAGAAACAAACTAATACCCTAAAATTCCTAAAAAATTAAAACAAATGAAAAATAGTAAAAACATTTAAAACCCTAAAACCCAAAACACCTTAGGAACCCCTAAAATATCCTACAAACACTAGAACACATAAAAATACCAAAACACCTAAAATACAAAAAAAATGAAGGAAAAATGCAGCCGCTCTCTCTTAGGCTCTCCCTCTCGGCGCCTCTCTGTCTAGTCTTTCCTCGTCAAATTCTCCATCACGGATCTGATTCGGTGATTTTCCACTCCTCTTCGGTCGTCTCCCTCTCAGTTGCTCTCCCTTGGTGTGAGTATCTTGCTTCGGTTGAGGAGGGGGTATCTGTCTACGATGGAACGGGCTAGGGTTTCATGCAGTATGTCCTTCATCATCGGCTCCCTTGCGCATTGACCTGTGTAAGGGATTTATCCGGGCAGATTGGTTGCTGGAGTGATAGGTTGCGGCAGAGATGGAAGATTCGGAGGACTTTTTGTCACTTTTCTAGTGGAGTGCTTGGTCGTGTGGTGTGGGCTATCAGATCTGTTGGTCAACAGAGACATGAAGCCATCCTCGGCGAGTGGTTGTGTCTTCGGCATGTGGCCCGACGACTTGTGGCACGGCGGCTCGTGGATACTTTGAAGGAGGCAGACCAGATCTAGTTGATTGTTATGGTTTCAAGAACAGATCTACCCTCTCATGGTGGATTGATGCTGTTAAAGGTCTGTATTATGATCGGGTGCGAATTTGTCTGTGTATTGTGCATCTTCTCCTCGTTCTGGCTCCCTGGCTCCACCATTGCTTCATACTGCTATTTATGGTTTTGGTTGGAATGCTTGGTCTTGTTTTTTATACTGGTTTTTGGTGTTGGCTGGTCTGGGTATATTCCTTGGTGATCTTTTTTTTTATTTGAGGAAAGGTGTTTGTCTGGGGATGTTGTACATTGATGGCTTCTTGAATGATGCTTGGATGAGAGGTGATGAGTTTGATCTGCTACGGATGGTTCATGTTGCTGCTTTCTATGGCATTGGTGACTGGATGTTTTGATGCTGGTCCTGCCTGATGGACTGGCTGAATGATAAGGCTACATTCCCCGATAGTGTCTCCTTGACTCGAACACCCACCACTACTCTAGATGCCCTCCCCAATGTACCAGACCCTATTTTGGTCTGGTATGCTGGTGTTTGTGGAGGCTTTGGGATGGTGCTGGTGGTTGCGTTCAGTGTCAGGGGAATATTGCGAGGGAGTGGCATTGATGACAGCTGGTTGCTGGTCGCTGGTTGCTGTGAGATGATGATGGCTGTTGTTGTTTGTAGTGTTTTTTCTGTGGTTTGCTGCTGGTGGTGATTGGCTGTGATGTCGGATCTGGTGCATTTGGTTGATGGGGATGGTTTGATTGGTCGTGTTATTGCTACTGCATGGCTATGATGTTTGGTATTGTTGCTGTATACTGGTGTTGGCTGGACAAGATGTGTGGACGTTGCTGTTGTGTTTTGTTTTTGAGTCTTTTTCTCTTTTTTGTTTTCATTTTTTGGGCTTGTCTTTCGGTATGGGTCGATCGACCCTGCCCCGCCCTGTCTTTTTTACTACCTTTTTTCTTAATAAATTTGGGGGGGGGGGCAGGAATAGACTGGGCCTACCCCGAACATCGCCCCAAAATACATAAAAACCCAAAAAATACATTAAAACACGAAAACCACTAAAACTCTAAAAATACTAAAACCCTAAAATAATCCAAAAAATAAAAGAATCTTTAAAATCATTAGGAGACCTAAAAATGGATCCCCCTAAAAGAACATAAAAACCATAAAAATCTATGAAACCGACTAAAAATATTATAAACCCTAAAATCCCTATAAACCCTAAAAAATACTAAAACCCTAGAATGTCCTAAAAACCAAAAAACATCCTAAAAACACAAAAAACCCTAAAACCCAAAAAAATGAAAAATCTCTAAAACCCCCAAAAACATAAAAACCCAAAAACCCAAAAATGCAAAAAAAAGCCACAAAAACCCTAAGATGAAACAAAAAATATAAAAATATAAAAAATATAAAACCCCTAAAAACCATATAAACAATAAAAATCCTAAAAATTATAAAGGATTCTAAAACCCCTTAAAACATATAATCCATATAAAATCCCAAAAAGTACCAAAAACCACTAAAACACAATAATAAACCCAAAAATACCTTAAAACCCCAAACATCCCAAAAACACACTAAATACCCTAAAAAACATAAAAACCATAAAAAATAATAAACAAATAAAAACCTTAAAACCATAAAAAACCAAAAATACCCCTAAAACTCCCCAAAACACTAAGACAATTTAAATAATCCTAAAACCCTAAACCCACAAAAAACTAAAAGACCCTAAAAACATAAAAACCCAAAAACCCATAAAAGCCTAAAAATTCAAAAAACCCATAAAACTAAAATCCATAATAACCCCTAAAAACCTAGAAATTGATAAAAAAACATAAAAACCCATTAAATGCTATTAATCCCTAAAAATAACTAAAATTCCCTAAAACCCATAAAAATATGAAAGCCCCTAAAGACCCAAAAAATATAAATACCCGTAAATACCCTAAAATCCCTAAAATTACTAAAAATCCTAAAAACTATTAAAAAACTATATACATCTTAAAAACCATAAAAACCAAAAAAAATCCGTCAAAACACGTAAAAATACTTATCAACCTAAAAACTCTTAAAAATACTGTGAAAATTAAATAACCTAAAAACACTAAAAATCCCTAAAGGCCTAAAAATAATAAAACCATAAAACCCAAAAATAAAATAAAAATCTAAAAACCCGGAGACCGTAAAAATCATAAACCCCTAAAAATATCTAGAATACCCTATAATCCCACAAAGACCCTAATAATACAAAAACCCCTAAAAGACCCCAAATCCCTAAAAAAAACCCTTGAATCCTAAAATACAATAAAAACCATGAAAGGCTTGAATCCCTAAATACTATAAAAGATCATAAAAACATTAAAACCATAAAAGTAACTAAAATGATAAAATCCCTAAAAAGACCTTAAAATCCTAAACCCCCTCAAAAAGAGTCTAAAACAAATAAAGGACCATAAAACCCCTAAAGGGAACTAAAAATCCTAAAACCCCAATAAACCATAAATAAAAGTAAAAATCCTCAAAATTGAAAAAAGACCCTAAAAATCGAAAACCCCTAAAAGACCCTAAAAACTCCTATAAAAACCCAAAAGACAATAAAAACCTGAAAAACCATTAAAACATTGAATATTTTTTATAAAAACCCCCAAAACCTTCTAGTGATAGTAAAAGAGACCAAAAAACCCTATAAGTCCCTATACTATTAAAACCCCTAAGAAAATTTAAAACCCCTGAAAACCAAAAAAGACCTTCAAAATCCTAAAAATAATAAAAGGCCCTAAAAACCCTAAAAACCCTAACACCCCTAAATGAACATAAAACCCTAAAAATACTAAAAATCCTCAAAACCCAAAAATCCCCTAAAAACCCCAAAACCCATAAATACCCTAAAAACAAAAAACCCCAAAAACCCCAAAAAACACAAAAAAAACAAGAAAACCCCTAAAAAGGCTAGAAAACCCAAGAAAAAGCTTAACCACCTTAAAACCCTAAAAATCATAAGGTCCCTAAAGGATTATAAAATCACATAAGAGACTTAAAACCCA
Organism: Viscum album; assembly: GCA_963277665.1. Classification (NCBI taxonomy): domain Eukaryota; kingdom Viridiplantae; phylum Streptophyta; class Magnoliopsida; order Santalales; family Viscaceae; genus Viscum; species Viscum album. The sequence continues at coordinate 936,764,651 of OY728141.1, forward strand.
TAAATACTGTTAAAACCCAAAAAAAACAAAAAAAAAACACTAAATACCTTAAAATCAAAAAAAAAACATTTAAAACCACTAAAAATATCTAAAACCACTAAAAACACTATAAACACTAAAAACTATAAACCCCTCCCCAAACACTAAACCCCTTAAAACCCATAAAACCCGAATGAACCATTAAAAACCATAAAAACCCTATATAAGATAAAATGTAAAAACCCCTAAAATCCATTAAATCCCATAATAAACCATATAAACCACCCAAAACCTGAAAAACTCTAAAAGCACTAAAAATACTTAAAATATCATAAACCCCATTAAACACATAAAAGCTTTCAAAACATCTAAAAACCACTAAAACCCCTATAAAACCCTAAAACCCAAAAAAACACAAAATCTCCCCCAAACATAAAGCACCCCAACACCAGAAAACCAAATTAAAACACTAATAATCCTAAAAATATCTAAAATAATGGAAAATACCAATAAAATACCTAAAACCTTAAAATTTTATAAAAAATTCACAAAATAAATCTAAATAAATCTAAACAAATGTAAAACTATAAAAACCCCTAAAACACTGAAAACAAAAATACACCCCTAAAAGACCACAAAACCTTAAAATCTTAAAAGACCCTAAAAAAACACCCTAAATAATTATAACTTTCTAAAACCCAATATATATCCTAAAAAACCTAACTAATCATAAAATATCATAAATCCCAAAAAAGACTCTAAAATCCCATTAAAAACCCGAAATGACCTAAAAACCCTTAAACACCAAAAAACTCTAATTTTATTAATAAACCTCGAAGGCCTAAAAACTATAAATACCTTTTAAACCCCTTAAAACCCAAAAAAAATCTTAAAAACATAAAGCATCTTAAAACACCCTGAAAGCCTAAAAACCATAAAAACTCTACAAAACCCTAAATAACTATAAATTCCAAAAATCCCAAAAAACCATTAAAACCCCTAATATCAATTAAAAACCCTAAAACCCATACAAAACTATAAAACACTAAAAACCCTAAAAAACCAAAAACTTTATGAAAATCCTTAAAAACAAAAAAAAACTAAGAAAACCATAAAAATGACTAAATATTCTAAAAACCATAAACCCCTAATAACTCTAAAAACCTATAAACATATAAATACAAAAAAATCCCTAAATAGACCTAAAAACACTAAATCCTTTAAAACCCCTATAAAACGTTAAAAACCCAAAAAAGCCCAAAAATAACACAAAATTAACCCTAAAAACATAAAATAACCGTAAAACAATAAAAAACCTCAAAAACCTAAAACCCCCAAAAAACATAAAAACCCATAAAAACATTAAAAACAATAAACATACACTAAAAATAGTAAAAACCATAAAACCCAAAAAACACTACTCCAAAGAATGATTTTTATGATAGTTTAAACTTTAATAAAATCATTTCATAGAGGTTTTAGGAAGTGGATACTAAATCATGTGTCACTAATCATTTAGAAATAGTTTTAAAATCAATTGTGAATAGATTTTTTGGTGGTTTATGAAAAACAAGGAGAATCAATTTTTAGAGGTCTAAACTGCCACAAAATCATTTCATTTCATGACCGTTTTTTATTTTTTATTTTATTTTATATTTATAAAATTTATAATTTATTACCATGATATCACCATGCATGCATATGGAATACATTCCTTGCATAAATTCACCATATGTACTTGTTGTGTTGGATTTTAGTGCTTTATACTAAAAAAAATCACTACTTAGTGGCGGTTCTGGTAAATTCCATGGAATAAATTTGGATAAAAAAATATAATATATTGGAGTTTTAATAATTCCACCTTTATATATTTTTTTATTTTAACAATTACTAATAGTTTCAATTATACCAATGTTATTTTTTTAAAAAAATACCATAATTTTTCCTCCTTCCCAACTACCTCTATGGGACCCCGACCCTGACCCCCATCCCCACCCCCCCCCCCCCAAACACCTCCTCTCCCCTCCCCAACATTACCCCAACCCCACCACCTCATCGAAGACCCTCGTTCCCCCACCCCTCTGACCTACCTCTTCTATCCTCAGTTGAAACCTAGACCCCCCCCCCCCCAGACCACCCTCTCCCATGCACATTTCCCCTCCTTATCATCTTGGATTCCCTCCTCAATGGCAAGGAAGACCCCCCTAAACATTGTTTCATCCTCCCTATAACCAACCTAAATCTATTATTTAGTAGAATTAAATGTACAATCAGGGGTCATAAAAAGATTACATACTTTTTTTATTCATTAAATATTAATGTATATATGTAATGTTGGTTTATAATGTGTTATTTGGATTTTGTAGTTATTTTACTGAGTTATAATAATCATTAATTTTGATTATGTTTTAATAAAATAAAAAATATATTTTTTATGATATATGTCAGTTGTGGAATATAGATCTTTAATAATTTCATTGTTTGTATTTGATAATAAAGAATTACACTTTGTTTTATATATGTTAGTGCCTCAATTTTCTGACATATACATAATTGATCCCTTTTTCCAACTTGTGAAAATATTTGGTAGGGTTTAGTGTCACATATGGTTTCATCACCAACTTTATCAATGTATATAGGGATAAAGGCCTTGAAAATGAGATATTAGACCATTTTTAAATTTACTATAATGATTCATTTTTTATGAATATGTGAGGAATCATTTAGTTTAATAAAATCTATCAAAAAATTATAGAGTAGTTAGGGTTATGTTTTACATGCATGATAACAAGTTTTTGGTTATGGTAACTAGAACATCAAAGATAGTTTCGCTGAGTTTATTTTAGTTGACACGATTTTTAATTGAAAAAATTATAGTGTATAGTTTTTTTATTTAGTAAAATGACTAATTTTGTATCATTTTATATGAATCAAACACTCCCAAGTGTATTTCAAAATATGTGATAATGTTTCCCCTCATCATAAAACCATTTATTTTTCAGATCCCCTTAATGAAAAAAAAAGGATTTAACATATTAAATGGTGGGCCTTAAATTTTAGAATGATGTATAAGAACTTATAAAAACAAACAAATTTTATGTCTATCATATTTATCCATCCAATAGTATGTGACATCCAAATAAATTATAATTTTCTTTAATTTTTATAGGGGTTATTTTAGTCATTGTTAGACCATGGGAAATGGTTTGGACATTGATCAATGTATCTAATTATTCAATGGAATAAACCTTACTTAGTTACAACACTAGTGCAGAATACACCATTATCTTTTCCCCCCATAAAAATAATATCATCTACATATAATATATCAAAAGTTGATACATCCTGATCATATTTAATATGGATGCAATTTTACACACGTCTAGCATTAAATATTAATTGTTTCAATCTTGTTTATAACTTCAAATACCATTCTCATGAATTTAATTCTAACCCGTATAGATCCTTATTTAACCTAAAAAATTAATTTTATCTTTAATAATAAAGGCAATTCATCTTACAACTCACAATTTAGGATGATATATTTGGTTTCATTTAGAAAATTCATGGGTTTTAATTTGTGCTAAAATGTGGTGTTCATCTAATTTATGTCATTATTCAAATTTGTTTTTTAGTAATAATAATTTTTTGGATTTATGTTGTTATATTATAATTTTAGTAAGAAAAATATCATTATTTGAATCATCTCATTTTAAATTATTGTTGTTATGAAATTTTTAATTGATAATTTGGGTGCTATTTTATTTTGATTATACCTCTTTGATAAAACATTTATATCTTTATATCAGAATGTATAGGGAGAATAAAATACAATACCTATGGATAAAATTTGGATTAATTTACATAGAAGCACACCTCAATATGTAAATGGTTTGGATGATTTTTTAAAATATGCAATTGAAAATTAATCAATGGATGGTAGGAAAAAATGTCCATTTCTAGATTGTAATTCAAGATACAATTGAATAGAAATGAAGTATATGAGATTTTGATATTGAAATTGTTTCATGTTGGATATGTATATTCAATTTTTCATGGTGAATCAAATGTTATGGAAGATAAAAAAATGATAATAATATCAATGAAATACAATGTGACTCGACAGAGGATAATTCAGTTATAAATTTGTTAAATAATGCAGTTGGTTTGGAAAAATAAAATTTTCAAGAGTTTAATATATCATAAAAACTCCCAGTTGATCTAGAAAAGGTTAATATTGCTCATAACATCATCGATGACGAATTTTTTTTATAAATTAGTTGATCTTGAGTATCTTCATGATGAATTTATTGAAGCTAATATCCCAACATCATTCTATGAGATGATGAAATTCATCAACAAACTTGGACTGGATTATACGATGATACAGGCATTCCCCAGCAATTGCATTCTTTACTAGGGAGAAGAGTTTGCTAATTAAGAATGCACAAGTTGTTATAAAAGCATATCGAATTAAATGAACAATAATGAGATCATAAATCATTGAAACAATAGTAAAAAATAGAATAAGAAAACTCCTGCAGTGTTATAATGTTAATTTTCTATGAAACCATTATTCAAAATATTATTCACGTTTTCAAAGTCTTCATATGACATGAAGTGGAATGCCATGGATAGTAATGATGTCTTGATGAGACAACAAAAATATTCAACATCAAGGAAGAAGTTTGATTCAATATATCCATATTATTCTTCAGGTACTAGGAATATAAATTTTGGATTGGATTTTGGTGGTTTTAACACTTTTGGTACTATAAATAATATTTATAGAATTTTTCATGTTGTTTTGAACCACTATAATCTACAAACATAGATGTGTATTAAGAAGAATTATATCATTATTTCAATGATTATTCCTATATATAAAATGAATAGAATTGATATTGATGTATACCTCCATCCTCTAATGAAATAATTTCAAGAATTATAGGATGACGGAAAGGAAACATATGATGATTCAGTAAAAAAACAATTAAAAATACATTCTACATTAAAGTGAACAATTATTGACATTCCTGGAATTGGAAATTTATGTGGATAAAACACTCATACCAGTTTGGATTTTATAGTTTGTAATTTTGATTTGGAACCTCAATGATTACCTCTTGGCAGAAAATCATGTTTTATATGTAATTGTTAATTTCTTGTTGTTTCTCATAAATTTATGTTTATCAAGACATGATTCAATAGAGATATTAAAATTAGAATATCACTGATGGTGTTATCTAGTTCATATATCCTAGGACAATTAATGAATTTCATAGAAGAATTTGGAAAATGTCATCAGTTTAAAGAAGGGGAAAGGGTATGAGGTAGAGTATTTGAAGAAGCTGGAACACAACATTGGATGAAAAAGTATATATTTTTTAAAATTCCTTATTGGGAGTTTATTTTGATACATCATAATATTTATTTAATAAATATTGAGAAGAACATCTATGATAATTTAATTTTTTAGTTCATAATTAGGAGGGTAAATCAATGGATCGCCTTAATGCTTGTAAGGATTTGGAGTTAATGAATATAAATCATGGTTTGTGGGAAAATGATAATAGAAAGTATCCTCAGGCTATTTTTACAATTAAAAATCATGAGAAAGTCATATTCCTTTGAACTTTAATGAAGTAAACGTGTCATATTGATATCCATGTTACATATCAATGATTGTTTAATTAAAACATTGAAATTTACTAGGATTGAAAATTCATGAATCACATTTTTTTATGGGGCATTTTTTTGCAATTGTATTTTCATAATACATTACCTAAAAAATTAATTACAGTTCTAGTTGATTTTTTAAAAATTTCAGAGTGTTTTGTGGAAAAACTCTAAATCAAACTAATCATTGTAAACTTCACGAAATAATTGTTTTAACACTATGTAATTTGGAGATGTCATTTCCCCCATCATTATTCATTATCATGATCCATTTGATTATTCATTTTGTTGAATATGGTTGACTTGTTTGGCTAGTACACTATCAATGTATGTACCCAATTGATAGGTATGTTGATATTATTTTTATTATCATTAGTGAATATGATTTTATCAAATCACTACATAATTTTCTTTAATATGTTTATTTTTTTAATTATCTACTTAGGTCATTTGAAATCATATGTAAGGAATAAAGCTCAACCTAAAGGCTTGATATCTAAAGGTTACATAGTTAAAGAGTGCATGACCTTCCATTCTAGGTATTCTGATGATATTGAGACTAGATTCAATCGAGTTGGATGTGACAATGACATATCCACTAATTCTAATTTTGGAAATCATCAATAAGTAATTCCTACTATTGGATAACCAATTCAGAAGGGTTTAAATTTTACGCTTTCGGAATTTGATTTTCTACAAGAACATAGATATATGCTACTCAATAGTGTTTTCATAGATCCTTTTATTAATGAATTGTGACTACAAACAAAGTGGTGACTATACGGTCGAGCTCAAAATGAGATGGAATTAATAAAAGATGTTAATAAGGATCCTGCTGAATAGTTCACCAGTTGTCCATGTATCTACTCATATTCATATTATTGACACGTAGTTATTTTATCTATGTTAAATGAAAACCTTAAGATTTTTTCTATATAATTAATGTTTAAAATCAAGATGAAATATTGAATAATTTGAATATTTTGGATCGGGGTCCTCTAAGGTAGGTTAAGTGATTCGATACCTACAATATTAATAGCTTTAAGTTTCATACAATTAATCACGAAAAATACTTGAAAACTCCAAATAGTGGTGTATTTACACTTCTAGGGTTGGGATACTCTGGGAAGATGAATGATATAATTTAATTAAACTATCATGTCTAGTTTTTAGTTTCCTTATTAAAATGAAATGGGTCAATATAGATGTGGTTATAATGAACGATTCATTACATTTTACATCGGTCAACATCTCTCACTTGATGGATATTAGTGATCATGTAGAGCATGAAACATTTATGTTGAACTCACAAGAGAATATTATTTATTATGTGGATGATGAAATAAATGATGTTTGGATTGTTACTATACACTTAAATAATAGAGACTTATATGATTTGGATGATGAAGATCAATTGGTTCTTTGTAATAGTGAACCTCATCAACTGCCAAAAATTCAACAGTTTGTTGCTAAAAATATGGAAATTGTAGAACTTATAAGAGTGGGTGAAAATAAAAGACTCTTTTAAATGTAGGTTGATGACAATGAAGATAATAAATATGAAGATAATTGAATGTATAAATTGGCAATGATAATATATATAATTTTTAATTGATAAGAGTTTCATAAAAATATACATTGTTCTAGTTTATTTCTTTATTTTTTTAAAAATCATTTAATTTTTCATTTTTTATACATTTAATATACAATAACCAAATGAAATGAAAAAAATGTTGAGAAAAAAAATTCAAGATCCTAGATGATCAGTATTTCAAAGCATGCCACCACTATCATCATCTTATGTGCATCATAGTGATTCTGTTATACCTAATACTATTAGTGTGCTATCCATTTTTCCAAATGTCATTGATATCTGATATATTAATTCACCTTCAGTGATGTATCAGTTCGTCACCCCTCCATATAGAGGATACTAGTGAGTTACCATTATAGGTATGTAATTTATTTTCCAAAAAAAATATATTTTATAAATTGTATAATTAATTTTTCAAATAGATGAAGACAGCCATAGAAGGGATATAAATATGAACATAGAAGATTTATGATACTTTAAAGACATTTAGAATATTGTACCATTTGATGAGTTTAGGGGTTCTGATCGGTGATGATGCCAGAATCTATGGGAAATTCATGGGTAGATTTATTGGGAGACGGTGAGCATTCCCATTAATTATACTAATTGGAGGCATATTACTATATAATAGAAAAACAAGGTCTTTGATACTAAAGTAAATGTAATATTAATTTAATATTCCTTGATAACTAATTTAAAATACATGAGTAAATTTTTTTAGTATACTTCTAAAGTGTTATTTTTTTTTATTTCTACCTGTTTTTTTATTTTGATGTATGTAACTCTATTTCACACCCAAGGGCTTTGTTAAATTTGGTTAATAAATAGAAAAATTTTAAATGGATATTACGGAATGAGTTTAATGAAACTTATCTAAGATAACTATAGATGTATGAGATAGTTCCTTAAGGCATTTCTCATGAACAATGAAAGCACTTTGTCGATATCAATAGAGATGCATCTCATAAGGTAATTGGATATTTTACAATATCATAATAACATAAACACAATAAAATTATAATTTTTATTAATTTTTCTATTTTTTGTAGGAATTATCAAAAAAACATTAAATTACGAGAAGAAAGTCATTACTCACATAATTGGGTCTCAGAGTTTTTTTTGAGAAAAAAGAACAAATGTGGATTGTACTTTATTCATAATTATTTATATTATTTTATTATAACTCAAGGTTTTCTCTAACATGTTTATATTTTTTATAGAAGACAATGAATTGGGTCACTCTATTGGCCGAACAGAGATGTTTTTTAAAGTGTATAAGAAACTCAATGGATGTTTTGTAAATGAACCATCCAAAGAAGTTGGAGTAAGTAATATTAATTACCATTTAATATTATTTCATTACTATAAAAACAAAACAATGAAAAATATATTAAAACATATATAAATCCTTAAACCTAGTTATGTTTGGCTAGTTGCATGGATCGAATAATTCAAATTTCATAGCATTTGATACATTCAGCTGAACCTAATTAATTGTGTAAAGCTTGTTCTTTGTTATAATATAATTTTCATTATTATATTGTTATAGTTTTGAAGTAGCAATAAATAGAAATGAAAAAATTATTAATTAGAAAATATTATGATGTTCAGATAAATTAAAAAATAATTACTAATATTTTTGTGCTGATAGGTTAAAATTCAATAATTTTGAAATGGGAACCCTTCACAATAATCACCAGTTCTCCAGAACGATGCAGTTTGAATAGTTTTAGGGAAGGATAATCCTAGACATGAATGGGGATAGGTTTTGGGGCTACAACATTAGTTTTCTTTTCTAGGGAGGCATCATCTATTAATAATACACCTAGTGGGGGTTCGAGTAGTGTAGTTGATTGAGAATCAAAAAGAAAAATGACAATAATAAAAATAAAAAGTTCAAGAACATGACTCTTATAGAAATTCACATGATCTATGGCTATTGAAAATGGAAAGTGATTTAGTTTATTTAATTTTTCATATGTCCATCACAATCCCCAAGGAAATTACAATCCTTATATCTCATCCCATTGACATAAATTCTAAATTCCATAGAGTATTCACACATTTTCAAACAATATATACAAAATACATAAATAAAACTAAAATGAAACTTTTATATAGAAATCCTGAATTTTGATTCATACCGACCACAACTTGTGCCAAATTGACATGTTGTTGATTTTTACATGTAAAAAATGAATTATAAATAATTATCCTTATGATTAAAAACAATATGATCTTTTTTTCATTGTTTTGACATAGTAAACACTTCTTAATGGTATAAAAGACTTTAAAAACAACTGTTGGGGGGTCAAAACCTAGAAAACGTTGTGTTATTTCTATATAATCAATGGACATTGAAAATAGATTTAATTTTGAATTTTAGGATCCAATGATATGTCATTCGGATGACAGTTATCTAATTAAGGCCCTAAACACATTTCTAGTGTGTCTAAACACTAAAACGTGTGTGGAATGGTCAAAACCATAGAAAAAGACTATGGATTGATTTGAAATCATGGGAAAAATACCGCTTAGTTATTTTTAACATATATACGTAGATAACACATGAATTTGACATGCGATGTGGTCAAAATTACTCGGTAAACACTTATTAAAGGTAGAAAAACATTTAAATACATGTTTAGCAGTCAAAACAAGGGAAACGATGTTATATTTCCCAAAAATCAAGGGAAAATGACCATATATTGAATTGTGGAATGTAAGAACTTACAAAACATCATTATGAATTACGTTCTTCCCATAACGATCATAAATGCATTTTTAGTGTTTTAAACACTGAAACATTCCTAGAATGGTCAAAATAATAGAAAGGTAACTAAGATTGATGTGAAATCACGGTAAAAGCACAACTGAGATATTATGGATGCGTACTCATAGACAAAACAACAATCTGATGTGTGGTGTGGATGTAATTACTGAGTAAACACTTCTTAAGGCTATAAAAGCCTTTGAAAACTAGTGTTGGGGGGTCAAAATGTATAAAATGGTGTTGTATTGTCCCAAAATCAGTGGAAAATAACCATATATTGAATTTTGAAATGTTGGAACCAATAAAAAATCATTCCTAATTATGGTTTTCCATGGATGGTCTTAAAAACATTTTTAGTGTATTAAAACACTAAAACATGTATGGAATGGTCAATGGAATAGAAAATGACCTCAAATAGAAGTGAATTCATGGAAAAACTACCAATAGGATATATTAAAGGTGTATGCATAGAAAATACCTCAATACAATGTGCGGTGTGGTCGTAATAACTCAGTGAATACTTATTTTAAAAACATGTTCTGGGCGGTCAAAACTTAGAAAAAAACATCATATTACACAAAAATCATGGTATAAAAACCATAGATTTAATTTTTGAAATATAAGAACTAAAGGTACATCATTCTGAATTTTGTTTTTCCTGTTATGGTTGTAGATGAATTTTTAGTTTTTTTAAACCACTAAAACATGTGATGAATGGTAAAAACCATAGAAAAAGACCTCATATTAATGTTTGGTTTTTACATGTGTCAGAGAGGTAAAAACCAAGAAAACAATGTTGGTTTTTTCTTAAATCAAGTTAAAATAACCATTGAATGAATTATGAAATATAAGAGCTGACAAAACATCATTCCGAAATACGATTTTCCCATTATGACCGTAAATAAGTTTTTAGTGTTTTAAAACACTAAAACGTGTATGAAATGGTCAAAATGATATCAAAAAACCTCATATTGATGTGAAATCATGGGAAAAAATTGAAGAGTTGTTTTTTATATGTATTCATAGAAAAATTCCAATATGACGTGTAGTTTGGTCGGGATAACTTGGTAAACTCTTATAAAAGGTAGAAAAGCCTTTAAAAACAATTGTTATGGGGAGTAAAAACTAGGAAAATGATGTCAGATTACTCTAAAATTATGGGAAAACAACTATATATTAAATTTAGAAATTTAGGAACTAAAAAAACATCATTCTGAATGATAGTTTTTCAATTATGTCAATAAATATATTTTTAGTGTTTTAAAACACTAAAACATCTTTGGAATGGTCAAAACCGTAGAAAACGACCTCAGATTGATGTGAAATAACAGGAGAACAACTGCTATGTTATTTTTGATCTGTACATACAAACAACATATCAACATTACTTATAGTGTGGTCAGAATTACATGGAAAATCCTTCTTAATGGTACAAAATCCTTCAAAAACAAGTGTCAAGGGTTTGAAACTAGGAAAACAATGTTGGATTTCCCAAAAATCTAGAGAACCCAATATTAGATTAAATTTTGAAATGTTGGAAAAAAAAATTTCATTCTGAATTATGGTTTTCCCATTGTTGTCATAAATTATTTTTTAGGGTTTTAAAACACTAAAATGCTTATCGAATGGTCAAAAGCATAGAAAATGACCTTAGTTTGATGAAAAGGTATGGGACTACCACTTTCGAGTCATTTTTGATGTGTACGCATATAAAAAATGTCAATAAGATGTGTGACATGGTTGGAATTACTCTGTAAACACTTCTTAAAGGTAAAGAAGTCTATAAAAACAAGTTTCAGGGGGCTCAAACCCAAAACAAATGATGTCGTATTTCCCTAAAATTAGGGGATTCTGATATTAGATTGAATTGTGAAATGTATGAACCAATGAAATGTCATTCAGAATTATAGTTTCCCCACTATGGTTGTAAACATGTTTTTTGTGTTTTAAGATACTAAAACATGTGTGGAATGATCAAAATCATAGATGAAAACCTCATATTCATGTGAAATCCTAGGATATCACTACTGAGTTATTTTTTATGTATACACATAGAAAAAATGTAAATCTGACAAACACTGTGGTAAAAATTACTCAGTAAACACTTCTTAAAGATACAAAAGTTGTCAAAAAAAATGTTAGGGGAGGTCAAAACCAGGAAAATTATACCAGATTTCCCTAAAATTTGGAGTAAATGTACATAGATTGAATTGCAAAATATAGGAACCAATTAAACATAATAATAAATTACGATTTTACCATTATGGTTGTAAATTCATTTTTAGTGTTTTCAAACACTAAAACATGCATGGAATAGTCAAAACCATAGAAAACCACCTCATATTGATGTTAAATCATTGGACAACCACGTATAAGTTAATGTCAACATGTACGCATAGAAACCATGATAATATAATGTGTTGTGTGGTCAAAACATACTTTTTAAAGAGTTATTAAAGGTATAAATGTTTTTAAACATGTTTCAGGGTAAAAAACTAAGAAAAAAAATGTTAGATATCCATGAAATTAGGAGACAATAACCAAATAATGAATTTTATAATATAGGAACAGAGGGAACATCATTCTGAATTACGGTTTTCCTTATGGATTATAACATGTTTTTAGTGTTTTAAAAAACTAAAACATATGTGGAATAGTCAAAAACATATTAAATGACCTCAGATTGATCAGAAATCATGGAAAACCAATGATAAGCTATTTTTTATGTGTACACATAGAAAAAAAGTTAATCTGATGTGCGGTGTGGTCAAAATCACTCGGTAAACCACTCTAATAGTGAAAAGGAATTTAAAAAAAACTTTCAAGGTGGTAAAAACCAAGAAAAAGAAGTCATATTTTCATAAAATTAGTGGATAATGACCATATATTTAATTGTGAAATATAGGAACTGACGACATGTAATTCTGAATTACAGTTTTCCCAGGATGGTCGTAATTTCCTTTTTCGAATTTTAAAACACTAAAACGTGCCTGGATTGGTAAAACCATAGAAAATGGCCTCATATTGATTTCAAATAACAAGAAACCATAAATGAGTTATTTTTTATGTGTATTCAGAGACAATAGGTCAATATGACATGCAGTGTGCTCCGAATTACTCAGTAAACACTTATTTAAAGGTACAAAAGCCTTTAAAAGTGTTAGGGGTCAAACTAGGAAAATGATGTCAAATTACCCCTAAATTAGGGTACAATGACCATATATTGAATTTTGAAATTTAGAAATCAGTAAAACATTATTCAAGAATACAGTTTTCTCATTATGGCCTAAAATACATATTTAGTGTTTTAAAACACTAAAATGTGTGTGGAATGGTTGCAACCATATGGAACAAACTCAGATTGATATGCAATCAATGGAAAACCACAGATGAATTATTTTTGAAATATAGGAAACTTTGTGATATAAAAGTGTTGAAATTATTTTGATTTTGTAAATTTCAAGCACACCACACGTCACATTAGAAAAATTAGTAAATTTACTCATCCATTTTCATTATCATGTGATGAATCTTACCTTAAATAGGTATGTTTATATTTTCAAAGAGTTTTTCAAGATATATTATTTGTTTTTTGTTAAAATTTATTCTATTTTATTAATAATATAACAAATTTTATATGCATAATTCTTAATATATTATGTGTCTTTTTCTCTTTCGGATTTCTTTTCTTAAATGTTTTGGGGTTCATTGTATGTTATCGATGCCGGCAGTAGGATGTAGGTTGACCGTTCAAATCCAAGACATACTTCTGATGGTACTCGTGATGGTTCATAGTTTGTTTGGGGTGTTATAATTTTATAAATTATTCTATTATAAATCTAATTTATTGTGTTTAGTTTTATTTTTTGTTTCCTTTTTTGTTACAGTTGATGAGATGATGTGGTCGGATTCAATTGATGAGATGATGTGGAGGTAGACAGAGGCAGTGGAGGTTATGACATTGATGTATATTGGGCATGGGTTTCTTTTGGACATATTTTATATGTATACATTGATGACTGAGGTATTGGTTGATAGTGTATGGGTTGAGGGAGAATGAGGTTATGATGGTTGTGGATGTATGATGTATGTTTAATGGGATTATCATATATTTATGTTTTAGTTTATTGAATCTCTATTTTTTAAATTTATATTTTTTTAGTAAATATTTTTTCTCTAAATAAATTATTTAGTTGTGGTTCTTAGTAACTTCTGCTAAACATAGTTAAGAATATATATTTTTAGTAGTAGTTAGGATAAATCGCCGCTAAAACCAACTAATGCTAATATGTTCACCGACATTTAGTTTTATTTACTTATAATTTCCTTAGATTTTTTTTAAAGAACCACTGACAGATAAACAAGTAACCTCATCTAAATTCTCCAAAAATGACACATAACAAAGTCACTGTAAAATTAAAGATATCACTGCTAAATGATTAGAAACCATGCAATGCAAGACAATTTTAATAACTGCGGCTTTACGATTTGGCAGTTATTTAAACTTGTGTTAATGCCCTTTTTGTAGTGTTCACTCTTTGTTATTCTATAAAGGCATTATCTCTCCAGCAAGCTTTTCATGTGGTGAGTAAATTGAATTTAATATATATATATATATATATATGAAAAATAAGAAATAATAAAAAAGAATAAAAATAAGTATTAAAAAACTACTAATACATAAAAGATATATATGAACTAAATAATTAATAATTAGTAATTACTAATAAAAAAATGATTCCAAAATAAATAAATAATTAATAGAGTAACAAAGAGATAAAAATTAATAATAATTAATAAATAATAAATAATAAAAAATAAATAAATTTTTAATAAATAAATTTTTAATTATTAATAAATTAGTTATAAATTATTAATAAGTAAATGATAAATAAGTAATTAATAAATAATTAATAATTAAGAAATTAATAAAAAGGACTAAACTAATATATAATATTAAAAATAAATTAATAAATAATAGATATAAAATATTAAACAAGTAATAAATATAAAATGAATGTATAATACATAAGTAATAAATAATACATTAATAATAAATAATACATTAATAAGAAATTAATAGAAAAAATAAAAAAGTTAATAATATATTTAAATAAAACGTAAATAATTAATAATTAAATAATACATAAATAATAAATAAATTAATGATGAAAAATAAAAAAATATTAAATTAACAATTAGTAAATAAATAATAAATAAATAATATTTAAAGAATAAATAATTAATAATAAAAAATAATATTCCAATTATAAATTAGTAATATATAATGAATTATAAATTATTAATAAATTATAAATAACAAGTGATAATATATAATAAATATGAAATACAAACTAAATAATAAGTAGACAATAATTTACTAATAAATAATTAA
The DNA here is from genome assembly GCA_963277665.1 of Viscum album. Classification (NCBI taxonomy): domain Eukaryota; kingdom Viridiplantae; phylum Streptophyta; class Magnoliopsida; order Santalales; family Viscaceae; genus Viscum; species Viscum album. Next base: position 936,780,071 of record OY728141.1, read on the forward strand.
TCCATATATATTAATGAAGTAATTGATAAATTAATAAATCATAAATAATAAACAATAAATTGATATAAATATTTATAAATATATATACACATTAGGATATTTACAGAAATATATATATAAACAAATTTTTTTGCATTAATATATATAAATGCACACACATATATAATTTTATGCTTATTTAAAAATATATATTAACACAGGTAAATATATAAATATACCCAAATAAGATTTAAAATTATATAAACAAAAATACATTTAAAAATTTAAAAATTTATATCAATACTAACAAATATTCATAAATAAATATAAATATCAATATATAGATACAATTATCTATAATTTTAAATAAATATCAATAAATATATATAAATTATAAATAAATATTGATAAATGTATAAAAATGAATTCGAATATATATAGTAGGTAATAAATCACCAAAAGAGGGATAACAACAAAAATTGAAATTCCATTAAATCAAGATGAATATAAATACCTGGAATTAAATCATAGATGATATAAAAATTATATGAATACACTATTAAAAAAATCTGAAATCTAATTGAATGTTTAGAAATCAGGGTATCTAAACCGAAATCTCAATTTTAGAGGATATCCAGGGCTCTTTTGACCTTGAGAAAATATTGACTAGGGAACCCCTAGTCAAAATTTGGTAGATATCATCACAAGATTTGATTTGATTTGTGGTATAACCCAAAAAATCACTTGGATTAAATTTTATAATATTTTAAAAATTGAATATTGATTTTTAACTTCTCTTAAAAATGTAATAAATTTTATCCTTTTAATTTTTACTAAATTATTATCTAATTTCATTTGTAGATAATTTCATAAATTTTATTTTTATTTTTTTGTGAAACTAAAAGATACACTCACCACAAAATTTATGTTTTCTTCATGCTGAAGTCAAACTTTCAACTTATCAAACAAATAATTTAAATTTTAAATAATTAATAACTTATTATTATAAATAATTAATAATTAATATATTATAATTAATTATACTTATCAATAATAAATAATAAGTAATTATAAATAATAAATAACAATTATTAATAATAAATCATAATTAAATATGCAACATTTTTTCCCATTAATTCATTTTTGGTTTTTTTTAAATGGCCCTCAAAAAAATTAAAATAATATTAATGATCATAAATCTGATATAATGACATCTTTTCAAATATCACCGCTAAAAATAAATTAAATAAATAAAAAATTCATTCATCATTGGTTTTAAAAACCTCCATGAAATTCCTATTCCAGCAGTGAAACACTAAAAAACCCAAAAAAAACTCTAAAAACACTAAAATCCCCTAAAAACCAAAAAACCAATAAAAACCCTATAAGACATGAAAACATCCCAAAATACCCTAAAAGACCTTAATGATCCTAAAATCCCTAACTACCATGAATAACCCAAATAAAAATCTAAAAACCCTAAAACCCATAAAAAACCCTTAAACCACCTAAAAACCCTAAATCCATAAAAATACCATAAAAACCTTAAAAACCTTAAAATCACGTAAAATCCCCTCAATAAACATAAAACCCTCTAAGAACACTAAAACCCATATAAACCTTTAAACCCCCCAAAAACCCTTAAAATCCTAAAAAACTCTAAAATGCCCTAAAAACTATAAAACCCCCCTAAATCCCGAAAAAACCATAAAACCCTAAAAAAAATCTTTTAAACACCTAGATACCCTAAAAATCCTAAAAACTAAGAAAACACTTGAATCCCTTAAAGACACTAGGAAAACCATAAAACCTATAAACCCCAAAAAACACAAAACCCCATAAAATCCATTAAAAAAATAAAAACCCCTAAAACACTACAAACATTAAAAACCCTAAAATCATATAACCAATAAAAACACCAAAAACTATAATAAACAAAAATCCCTAAAAACTATTAAAGAAAAAAACCCTACAAAACCATAAAAAGTATAAAAACCCCTAAAAGGCTCTAAAACCCAAAAACCATAAAATACCCTAAAATCACTAAAACCCTAAAAGACCCTAACAACCATGTAAAAACCTAACAAGAAAATAAAACCCATCAAATTTCCTAAATCCCCATAAAACCCCTAAAAACCTAAAAAACAACCAAAAACATTAAAAACCACAAACCCATAAAACCCATAAAACCCTAAAAAACCCTAAAAAAATAATAAAAACCAAAGAACCCAAAGAACCCTTTAAAACCCTAAAAAATGAAATCCCTAAACCCCTAAAAATCCATGAAGAACCATAACCCCCAATCCCAAACCCCCTAAAAAATAAAAATAATTTAAAACCCTATAAAACCCCTAAAACTAGAAAACCCTCTAATATCCTTAAAAAATCCAAAAAATTATTAAAATCCCTAATACCCCCAAAAAATATTGTTATCCCTAAAAACCCCAGAAACCCCAAAAAACCGTAACAATCCCTAAAACCCATTAAAAGTCCCTCAAAACCCGTAAAACACAAACACCCCTTAAACACCCAAAACCCAATATAATCTAGTAAAAAACTAAAAATCCTAAAAAACCTAACACAATAGAACCCCAAATTACAATAAAACCCCCATAAAACCCTAAAATAACCCTAAAACCCTACAATACATTAAAAACCCTAAAACAACAAGAATTACATTAAAACCCTAAAACCCCTAAACGATTTTAAAAACGCTTAAAACCCTAAAAGACCTTAAAAATAATAAAATTACATAAAATTCTATAATTAAACTAATGCCCTAAAACAATTGAAAAATATAAAACCCTACAAAACTATAAAATCTTAAGAACCATAAACAACCCTAAAAATCTCTAAAGCTTTAACAAAATACTAAAACTTTAAAAACCCTAAATAATTCCCAAAACCCTTTAAACCCCTAAAACCCATTAATAAGCTCAAAAATCCCATTAAACACTCTCAAAATTCCATATAAATAATCAAACCTCTAAATACCCCAAATCCACAAAATCCACAAACCCGAAAAATCCATAAAAACCCATAAAAACTCTAAAAACCCGAGAAACCCCAAAAAAACCATAACACCATTAAGCAACCAAAAAAATCCCAAAAAACACCAAAAACCCCTATAAACCACTAAAAATCATGAAAAACCCAAAAAAAACATAAAACCCTAAAAAACATAAGAACCCTAAAATCCCCTAAAAACTATAAAAAATAGCAACAACAAAACATAAATTCCATGAAAACCCTACAAAAAATTAAAAAACTCCCTAAAAAAAGTACCCAAAAATCAAAGAATCTGTAATAACCTTGAAAAACCCAAAAAACCTTAGAAACCCTTTAAACCCCAAAAAATCATAAATTCCCATGAAAACCTAAAAAAATCTAAAAACCATATAAAGACCCTAAACCCCTAAAAACCCTACTAACCACTAAAAATCCTAAAAATCAATAAAAAAATAAAATCCTAAATTCCCTTTTATCCAGTAAAAGAACATAAAACCTCTACAAACCCCTAAAATACCCTAAAATACCTTAAAACCATAAAACCCCTAAAGAACGAAAAAACCCAAAATCCCCTAAAATGTCCAATAAACCGTATATAAACCCTAAAAATCTATAAAGTAGCCTAAAAACCTAAAACAGACTATAAAAACCATAAAAACCTAGGGGACCTGAAAACTGCTTAAACACTAAAACACCCAAAAACATTAAATATCCCTAAAAGAGTAAAGGACACTAAAACCCCTATACACTCCAAAAAACAATAAAGGACCCTAAAAAATACCTCAAATCATAAAGCACCTTAAAACACATAAAAAACCATAAAGACCCCAAAAAACTAAAAAACCCAAGAGACCCTAAAATCCAAAAAAATCATTAAAACCCTAAAACCCCTTAAAACCCACAAAAACCCCATAAATTACCCTAAAACCCCTAAAAGATTATAAAATCTCACAAACCCTTAATACCCTAAAAATAGAAAGGACCCCAAAATCCCTAAAACAATTAAAAAGACCATAAAAATCCATAAAAATCTCTAAAACCCCTTAAATCCCTAAAAAATTTAACGCCCCCCTAAAACACCCAAAAAAACACTAAAACCCATATAATCAAAAAGGAATCCTAAAAAACCTAAACCACTAAAACCCATAAAAACACATAAAACCAAAAAAACCCAAAAAAGACCCTAAAAGCCATAAAAATACCTAAAAGTCCATAAAAACCAATTAAATACCTAAAACCCCTAAAAAATTAAAGAACCCAAAAAAACTAAAAAACAATGAAAAACCCTTAAGCACCCTAAAAAACCTAAAACCTAAACAAACTAAAAAACCCCTAAAACCCTATAAACACTAAATACCCTAAATAACATAAAACCCTAAAATACATAAAAATTATAAAAACATTAAAACCCCTCAAAACTATAAAACCATCCTAAAAAACAAAAAACCCCTAAATACTCTAAAAACCCTAACACCCCTAAAAACCCTAAAAAATATTAAAATCTATGATTAATCTGAGAAACCCAAATAACACTACCCCCTCCCAAACCCGTACACAGCTAAAAAACACAAATACCTCCTAAAAACCCTAAAAAACAAAAAAAATTAAAACCCTAAAACCCCTACTAACACTAAAAACCCCTTACAAATACCCAAAACCTAAAACCATAAAACACTAAAAACCCTAAACACCATAAAAAACCTAAATCACTTAAAAACATTAAAAATACTAAAAAAATATAAAACACCTAAAATACCTAAAACCCTTAAAACCCCTTATAACCCTAATCCCTTAAAAACCATAAAACCCTAATATCCTAAAAACAATTAAAACCCATAAAAACCTCTAAAGGACCCCAGAACCCCTAAAAACAAAAAACATACTAAAAATCCCATAAAATCCTAAACACCTTAAAACCCCAAATCCCTAAAGACCCTAAGCACAATAAATCTCTAAAAAATCCGTAAAAGATAATAAAACCCTCCAAACCATAAATACCCTAAAACCTTAAAAACAATAAAAGACCGTAAATTCCCTAGAAGTCCCTAAAAGCCCATAATAAGACCCTAAAAGGCAACAAAATATCCATTAAAAGAACTATAATACACTAAAATCTAGAAAATACCAAAAGGACAATAAAAATACTAAGAAACCCTAAAAGACCATAAAAACACTAAAACACAAAAGGGACCTCAAAACCTTTAAAACAACAAAGGATATTAAAACCTCTAAAAACCCCTAAACAACACTAAAACCCTTTAAAACCCATAGAGGACCCTAGAAATCCTAATAAACCCCTAAAAGACCATAAAAGTTCCTAAAGGGTCCAAAACCCCCTAAAAACCAAGAAAAATGTAATACACCAAAAAAATCACTAAATGAACTTAAAAATCAAAAAGGACCCTAAAATCTCCTAAAATATCTAAAACCTCTAAAAATACCATAATCCTCTAAAATAAACTAAACCACGGAAAAAATTAAAATATCCTAAAAACCAATTAAATCTTAAAGAAAACCCTAACCCCCCCCCCCCCCCAAATTCCTAAAAACTTCTAAAGAGATAAAATATACTAAAAAATAAACCATAAATCCCTAAAAACCCACAAAGAGACTATAAAAATAAAAATCATTCTATAAAAACTAAAAACCAAGAAATCCTAAAAATAATACAAAACCCTAAAAACCCTAAACAACACTAAAAACCCATAAAAACATGAAAAACCATAACCCCCCTCCCAAAAAAACCATTACACGCCTAAAGGACCCTAAAAACCCTAAGAACCCTAAATGATCCTAAGACCCCTAAAACCCCTAAAATACCATAAAACCCCTACAAAATGTAAAACACCCTACTAGTCCCTAAAACCCTAAAAATTATAAAATCTATAAAATCCTAATAAAACCCTAAAGAATCATAAAAAACATAAAGCTACCATAAAAGTCTTTAAAACCCCATAAAACAATAAAAATACCATAAAACATAAAAGACCATAAAACCTTTAAAAACCCTAAAGCTGTAAATACCCAAAATACCCTTATAACCCTAAACACCCTAAACCCCATAAATGACCACAGAAAACCTAAGACAACAAAAAACCCAAAAAATCAATTAAAAATTGATGAAATTAAAAATATACTAAAATATGAAAAACATCATAAAAGCTAAAAAACCTAAAAACCCTAAAATCCATAAAAACCCAACAATCCAAAAAACTGGAAAAAAATTATAACCCCCCAAACCCTAAAAAATTTAAAATCCTAAAAATATTATAAAGTCATTTGAATACCCTAGAAACCCTAAAACCCAGAAAAGCTCTAAAAACCTCTAAAAACTCAAAGACCCTCCCAAAACCCCCTGAAAACCTAAAAAAATCCCTAAAAATATATAAACGCTAAAAACACCTAAGAATTATAAAACCTCAAAAAAACTAAAACCCAAAAAACACATGAAAAATTTAAATAACCTATCAATACTAGACATCCTAAAACCATAACTACCTTTAAAAAGACTAAAACCCCTAAAACCGCTAAGAAACATCTAAAAGACATTAAAAACCCAAAAACCAAAAAAACCCTAAAGAACCAAAAAAACCCTAAAAGTCCATAAAAACCCTAAAGGCCCTTAAATATCCTATAAAACCCTAAACCCCCTAAAATAACCTAAAACCCTAACATAATATAAAAGTACTAAAACCCATAGAATTCCATAAAATACCCAAAAACCCTTAAAAACTCTAAAATCCCTAAAGGACCCTAATACCCCTTAAAATCTATAAAAGACCCAAAAAACACTAAAAATCCAAAAGGTCCCTAAAAACCCCATACAGACCCTAATAACCCTAAAAACCAAAATAAATTAACTAAAACACCATACACCCTTAAAAGGCCCTAAAACCCTAAAAACCTAAAGATACTCTAAAGGATCCTAAAACCCCCTAAAAATTCTAAAAGAATCTAAAACAATAAAACAAATAATGGATCATAAAAGCCCATAAAACACCATTAAAACCCCTAAAAATTTAAATGGACCCAAAAAACCGTAAAACCCATAAAAACAGAAAACCCTAAAAGAAACAAATAAAAAATAAAACCCCAAAAAAACCCACCCCATAACCTAAAACCCTAATAATCCATAATGACCCCAAAAACAATAAAAATCCTAAAATCTTAAAATTCCACAAAATCCTAGAAACCGTAAAATACCCTAAAAATCCTAAAACACCAAAAAAGCTAAAAAACTAAAAATCATAATAAAAATCTAAAATCCATAAAAACCTAAATGAAATTAAAACCCATAAAAATACATAAAGGCCCTAAAACCCTAAAATTCCATCAAATATACTAAAACCATAAAACGCCTAAAAGAAATTAAAAATAATAAAATAACCTTAAACCCATTCAATACCCGAAAATCCTGAGAAATACTGAAAAGACTAAAAACAATAAAAGTCATAGAAACCCATAAAACCCACTAAAAACCGAAAAATACATTAAACACCTAAAATATAGTACAAACCATAAAAAATCCTAAAAACCCCAAAAACTCCAAAATACCTATAAACCCCTGAACCCCTAATAATTTTAGAAACAAAAATAACCCCATAAAACCCATAAGAACGATAAAATCGTAAAACAAAAAATACTCTAAAACCCTATAAACCCTCTAAAATATGCTTAAAATCATTAAACACTGAAACAAACCCTAAAAAGTGTATAAACCATAAAACCATGAAAACACAAATAACACCACAAAAACCATAAAATTCTATTAAACCCCAAAAAATTGATAAAATTTGTAAAAAAACCATTAATATTCTAAAAACCATTATAATACCTAAAATAAAAAATAACCCCAAAAATGGTAAAACCCCTAAGAATCCAAAAAAAAAGACCTTGAAAAAACCTAAAAACCCTAAAAAAAACTACAAACCATTAAAACCCCTAAAAACCAAAAAAACCATAAAAATACATAAAAACCTAAAAACCTAATTAAAACCCAAAAATAAATAAAATTAATAATACCCTAAAACCATAAAAATCCTGAAACCATAAAAACCATAGGAAAAACCTAAAAACCCTAAGAAAACTCTATGGAAACACTAAAAAATCTTTAAAACCCTGAAAACCCCATATAAAACATAAAAACCCTAAAACCCGTAAAACCCCTAAATCCCTAAAAACCCCTAAAAACCTAAAAACCCTAAAACCTCTAAAAACACTAAAAATCCTAAAAAAGAGCCTAAATTATCCCCAAAAAACCATAAAAAACTAAAAACACTAAAAACAATAAAAACCCAAGAAAACACTAAAACCCTTAAAAATCCTAAAAACCCTATAAAATACCTTAAATGGTAAAACCCTAAAAATCATAAAAACCTTTAATACCTTTAATGAAACTCTAAAAAGAAGAAATACCACCAAAGAACCTAAAACACTAAAAATCCTAAAAACCCTAAGACCAAAAAATCATTTAAAAACCCTAAAAACTGTAATAACCCTAAAATCCCTCAAAACCCTAAACGCTTAAAAACCCTAAAAAACCCCAAAAAACTATAAAAACCATAGAACACACTAAATATTCTAAAAAATACTAAATAGGCCAAAAAATTATAAAATCCCTAAAAAAATAAAAACAAATACTAAAAACCTAAAAAACTATTGAGACCCTAAAAACCCCTAAATCCCCCCCAAAAGAACCTAAAACCCCCAAAAACAAAAAAGAACCTAAAACCATAAAAACCCTAAAATAACCACAAAAATCACTAAAAAACTTAAAAGACACTAAAACCCTAAAACCCAGAAGGACCATAAAATAATAAGATCCCCTAAAACACTAAAACCCTAAAAATCCTACAAGACACTAAAACCCCTAGAAAATAATAAAATGCCATAAAATACCCTAAAACCATAATAGAATATAAAAACCCCTAAAACCATAATGGATACTAAAACCTCTATAACACTATACCCCCTAAAAGACCGTGCAAACCATAAAGGGTCATAAAAACCCAAAATGAACCTAAAAACATAAAAAACCTAAAAACCATAATTAAATCAGAGAAACTTTAATAATCCCAAACCACTAAAAACCATAAAAGACCCTAAAATTCTTAAAGGACCGTAAAACCCCCTAGAAACTTCTAAAATACCCTAAAACCCCTAAAAACCTAAAAATTATAAACACCCTAAAATCCCTAAAAATCCCTTAATGACCCAAAAAAACAAAAAAACCCTAAAAACCCATAACACTATAAGAACCATAAAAAGCACCTAAATCCATAAAAGAACATAAAACCCCGTTAAAAAATTAAAATTCCTTAAAAACCATAATACTCTAAGAACACTATAACCCTAACACACTTGAATGACCACAAAAACCATAAAAAAGATAAAATATCTTAAACACTTTAAAAAATATAAAAACCACTAAAAACCTTAAAAACCTAAAAAACCATTGAACCCCTTGAAACACCAAAAACCAATAAAAACATAGAACAAAAAAATATTAAAACACCTAAAAAGACTCTAAAACCAGAGAAATTCCTACAAACCCTAAAAAAAACTTAAAAATTTAATAAACCTAAAACCTATAAAACCATAAAAATTACCTAGGAGTCCCTTAATAACCTAAAACACACCAAAAACTATAAAACCCCCAAAACACTAAAATAATCCTAAAATCCACAAAACTCCTTAAATCCCCAAAAAACCCAAAAAACCCAAAAACCCCAAAAAAACACTAAAACCCTTAAAACCCCTAAAATCTATAAATACCTAAAAAACCCTACAAATTCCTAAAACTATAAAAAAATAAAAAACCTAAAAACCCATAAACCCCTAAAACTCTTAAAAACACGTAAAACCCTAAAAATCTATAAAAACCCATATAACCCCTAAAACACCCTAAAAATCATAAATATATTAAAAACCCAAAAAAACTAAAAACCCAAAAAACACTAAAATATCTAAAGTTTCCTAATAACCCTAAATGACCCTAAGACCCCTAAAGGTCTCTAAAAAAATCCCTAAAAACCCATAAGGAACCTAAATCCATAAAAATCCTAAAACCCCATTAAAACCCACTAGAATGCCATAGAATCCCCCATGAGAATATAAAACTCTAAACAACCATATAACCCCTAGAACCCTAATAACCCCCCCCCCCCCAAACCCCTAAAAATCCGAAAAACCACTAAAGCCCTAAAAAATCCACAACACCCTGAAAACACTAAAACCCCAAAAAAACCCAAATCCTTATAAAAGCAAAAAAGACCATAAAAACCCTAAAACCCCTAAATCCCAAAACCCCCAAACCCTATAATACTCCCAAAACTCCATAAAGAAACCTAAATAGACCTAAACTGATAAAACCCCTATAAAACCAAAAAAACTAAAAACACATAAAGTCCCTAGAAAACCATAAAAACATGTAAAACCTTTAAAAACCCCTTGAAAGAAATTAAAACCCTTTAAAACACTAAAATTCATAAAAAACCATAAAAACCTAAAATAATCTAAAAACATTTAAAATATCCTAATAAACCTTTAAACCCCAAAAGACCCTAAAACCATATAAGATACTAAAATTTCCTATAAAACGCTAAAATGACCATAAAACCATTGAAGACACTAGGAACACTAAAAATACCTAAAATACCTAAAAACCTATAAAATACTAAAAACCCAAAAATCCCCAAAACACCAAAACACCATAAAACCCAAAATACCCTAAAATCCTTAAAAACCCATATGAACCAAACAAATCCTAAAAAATAGGAAAAAATATAAAACCCTAAAAATCCCTAAATCACTAATAAATACAAAAAAACCCTAAAAATACATAAAGACCCTAAAATCATTAATAAAATACAGTAACCCCCAAAAACCTCCGAAAATTTTAAATAAACTCTAAAAATACCTAATAAACCCTATAAATGCACTAAAAACCATAGGTCCCCCATAAAAATCCTAAAAACCCTAACAAACCCTAAAAATGCAATGAAACCCTAAAAATCCTATAAAACAAAAAAACCCTATAAAACCCTAAAAACCCTAAACCCGTACAAAACATAAAATACCTAGAAACCCTAAATGAACCCTAATAATGACTAAAATGAAACTAAAATCCCTAAGACCCTAAAACCCTAAAAATACACTAAAATTTTTAAACCCTTAAAACCCATAAAAAATTCTAATCCAAAGTAAGCTTTTGGAGATAGTTCATTTTGCGTTTAGTGTTAGTATAAACCTCCATTAAATTGTTTTGTGATTGTGTTGGGAAACCACTGTTAAAATGTGTGTTAATAATCAATTATCTATGGTTTTTAAAACCACTATTAAATAACTTATAGATTGATTTTAAAAACCAATAGTGTCATTTAACAAATGTTTAAACCACCACTAAATCATGTCTTGGATGCTTGTTTATTTATTTATTATTGACATAATTTATAATCAATAATAATTAATTTATTATTTATTTTTATTTTAGTTTATTTATTACCATGCATATTTCATGAATAAATTCAACATATATATGTGTTTGATTAGAGTTGAACCTCTTACCTCTTTCTTATTCTGTAAATACATTAAAACTCCATAACAAACTCCACGTGGTGAGTAAACAACATTTATTATACTTATATATATAGATAACATACAAATAATAATATTAAATAATAATAAGAAGAAAAAAATACATAAAAAATAAATATAAACAAAATAATTAATGATTAATAATTATTATTTAACAGAAAAATGGTTGATAAATGAATAAATAATTTAGTAATAAATTTAAAATATTAAATAATAAATAATCGTTAATCATTAACAAATAATACGTATCAAATAAATAAAAAATAAAAAATTATTAATAAATAAATATTAAATAAGTATTAAACATAGTTGGTGGAGGAATAAGAGAATCTCATCCCAATAATCACTGAGTAGTGTAGTTCCTTTGATCATCCAATGAGTCTGAACCTATTCAACTTTGTCTTGAATCATCTTGCTGGTCAATAAGGGTGGTCTACATAAAAGAGGGATAAGGAGTTTGGAGAATAATCTTTAAAGGGTTTCTCATCCATCTCTAGTTTTTTGGGAGGATTGATCATCTTTATCAAAAATTGTGTCTCAAAATGAATCATTAATAAAGGTAATACAACTCATATATTAGTCTTGGATGGATCCAATTTAGTAAGGATCGATCTTTGTAAGTATTAATTTATTATACCCATATCATTGTTGAAAGGTATGAAACATTGGATTGTTGTTGACCTAGTTTCTTGTTTGGCCTCTATTTGGGTCTTTTTATATTTAATGTATGTCTCTCTTGGCTATGGATTATTTTATATTCTATTCCATTTTATGGAACTAAAAGGTTAGACATGGAGTTTAGGTTTAGTCAATCTAAGTTTGGGAACTCTAAGGGTTCACGATTGGAATGTAAACTTCAACCTTGTTTATTTTAATGATACATGAGGACAGGTTTGGATTACAATCCATGGTTTAAATTGGATCTTATGGCATCCAAAAATTTAGTTTCATATTTCTTCTATAATTGGGAACCCAATAGGGATGGATATAACAAATGAGATGGTTATATGTGGCCACTTTGAATGGTTTTTTTTGTTATAGTTGACTTTATTTTGACATGGATTGATAAAGTTGTTCTATACACTCATTTGGATGAGATCAATATCAATGTTTAGTGTGAAAAAAGGTAGATGTTTTTTACTCCTGTCAAATTATTGGACAATTAATGTCTAATTTTGTGAAGATATGCTATTTTTCAAATTGTTAGTTAAAAGGGAATGGTATTCATCACTGCTGATGAAAGGACGGTAATGAGGCTATCCAGTTCATTGGTAACTAGGATAAATATAATCTTATAAATGGTGTTTCCCAAGACTCAATTTACAATATATTAAAACTCATAAGTGGGAATCCCTATGATGATTTTGAAGAATATTCTCAAGTAAACCAAATACTTGACTCTGAATGTCTTCCTCAGAATAAAGGATACTGAGAAAGCCCAAAGGTTATTCTTATTTCTTATCCTCATAATAATACTATTTTTTTTCCTGTTCACCTAAATTATAATCCCATTATGTCTTAGGATAACATATAATATGAAATTTATTTGGCTATTGTTTGATTTTCATTAAAGGATGCCTTAACTAGAAGCATAAGGGATGAACATGATGATGAGGTAACTGATGATAGTAAATAGACCAGGGAGGTTTCTACATTTGGATTCTTGTACATACAAGCCCAAGTAGGCCCAAATCTCTATAAATCATGAGAAAGGTAAATCTATCCCTGAGATATAAAATGAAAAGTTTTTTATTACTCATATAATTTTTATTTATTTTAGAATCAATTGGATCCCTTATGGACTCTTCAGATTGAAATTTGTTTAGAAATGAATCATCACCATCTCCTATCATCCATTTTCCTTTGGTCATATAGTGGATAGGTTAGTGGGTGTACACCCATCTTTAAGAATTATTGATTATCTAAATTATATAGATAGTTCTTTAAGGTTCCCTTGAATCATGTCTGTAGTGAATCATTGACTTATGTAAGGCCTGGATTGGTCTTAGAACCAACTCATGGTAGGGATAAATCAAATAATATTTTTGTTCAATCCTTTGCCTCAAATATGGATGTGGATAAAAGAGATAGAACTACTACGACTCCTATTGATGGAAAGTAGATCCCTACTGCTCAGTTATTCAGTGATCCAAATATTCAACAGGGACCTGGTTTGGACTCACTACCTAACCAGGATAGGAAAAATAATTTCTTTTCGTCTTTCCCTTGGATTCAAGGTTGGGGAGTGCTAAAGGTACCGGGAAAATGGATATGGTCATTCATAAAAAGAAGCATATATGTGTTGAATATGGGTTTTACATGGATGATCCTAGGGCCTCAAATTTTGAGAATCCTATAATTGATTAATCGAATACTAGATTTTCTACTGTGGGCTCTGATCTTGTTCAACCTATGATGGATAAATCACATTTCAAGGTTAGTATGCAAAAATCCATTGATTTCTTGCATCTGGAATAAGTTAGGAGGATAGAAAAAATGATGATCATGTATTTGGAGTAGATTAAAAGATAGAAATTTTTGATATTTAAATTCTAGATAATAGAGGTGGGGCATGGTGCATGTCAAATCATGGAGAAGAGGATGACATCATTGTGGTCAGGGTGGACGCTCCTCTCATCACAACATGAGCTCTCGATCCGTAGTTACATGACTAATTATTCATGGACCTTTTGTTTTTTGCATTCCATCACCTGTAATTGGTTTTCATTTAATAAAAGTGACTGATGTACCACAACCTTTCCAAAAATAATAATGAATAAATAGTGAATAATTAATAAATTAATAAAACATAATTGATTAATATGAGATAAACAAATTGTAAATTGATAAATAATAAATAATAATTAATTTATAATTAATATATAATTAATATATAATAAAAATGTAATATATAAAAAATAAATAATACATTATTTATAAATTAATAATAGGATTAAAAATAAAAAAGTAAATATATATATATATATAATAAATTGATAATAAATAAATAGATAATAAATAAATCATAAATTAATAATAAAAATTAAATCAATATAAAATAAATAAGCAGAAAATAATTAATTAATAAATATATGATAAATAATGAATAATAAATTTGTAGTAACTAATTAATAAATTCTAAATAATAAATAAATAATAAACAATACATCAGTTATAAATTAATAGTAAATAATAATTAAATAATAAATTAATTATAAATTATAAATGAATAATAAATTAATAATTAATATTAAAATATAAATAATATGAAATAATATATAATAAATTTTAAATAATAAGTTGACAATAATTTGATAATAAATAATAAATCGAAACATAATAAATAAGTAATAAATAAATTACTAAATAATTAATGAATAAATAATAAATGGATATAAATTTCTCTAATATATATACATATAATGAAGTTTACATAAATATATATAAACACACATTTATGTTACATTAATATATATATAAACACACACACATAGATATATATATCTGTAACATCATGTTACCATGATTGGGTAAGTTTTCCCCTTTCTCATAGTTCCCTTTGGTTCAGAGTCCTTAGAATTCATTTTAAAGATTTTTAGCAGGCTGTAGAGCAGGTACACTCCATGTACCTATGGTGCATGTCATGTACTGGTTGCTGGATACATGTCATGAAAGGGGAGTTCATGTTGCGAACTGGTACATGTCGTGAATTGTGGGTACACATCATGTAGTGTTTAAATGAAGGATTTTCAAACCAAAGTGACATGTTTTTTGGTATACTTATCTTGCATGTCCTTCATGATGTGAGCAGGGGATACACAATGTGACCTGAACCACATCTTGGTTTAAATCTCGTGTTCGGTAGTTTTATTTAGTCCTTTCATTCCATACTCCTTCACTATCGAACCGAGGCTCTTCCTAGGCGATTTTCATAGGCTCTATTCCTTCTAGATCGATCTAATCAGCATTGGATATTTTTTGTATTTATGATGAATCTCTCTATGTAAGTGTTCTTTTTGGTCCTACATTTTATTTGATCATGATATCACCCTAGATTTTCGGTACTGTATTCATTGATCGATGTTGGATGCTTATTCTCAGTTACTTCTAGATCCATTTTGAGATCTCATTTTAGAGCCATTTTCCTTTGTTGGATGTGGCGTGGTGGGTGTTCAACATCGAGGTATGTGAGTTTCGACTCTTATGAAGACATATTGTGTATATATTTCAATCCATCGTAAGATTTTTGGTTTTGATTCTAGGGTGTTCGTTGTCATCTTGGATTTATTTGTTGGTGGATTCCATTGAGGGCATGTGCAGCACAAGATTTGAGGTAGGTGGTTCCATCTATTACTTATGTTGATAAGAATTAATTCTCCATCTTTATAAATTGAGTAATAAATGGATTTATCATAATATTTTGTGTGTTTTAAAAAGTGTTTTGGAAGAGCATTGGGTTTTCCCTAGTTTTTGATAAGTGGAATGAAAATGGGTATTTCAAAGCATTGAAATGATTTATGAAAAAGAGAACATGGGTTAACTTGGGTACATAGGTGGAAGGATTATCCTGAGGCCATCATCCATTATTTTTTATTACCAAGGGGATTTGGCTTGTGGATTTCCTTGGTTTCCTAGGCCTTTTGTTCTAGGGGACTGATATTGACATTTTTGGGGGGTTTACTCATGGTGTATCCCTTTGCTTCTCAGGTTTGTCATTCTAGGATCAGTTTTTGTGCACATTATTATTGTGGAATGAGTAGTATTTATCCTATAACTATAGTATTCCTTTGTTTTGTGATACCTATGCTTCAGTTTTGTACTTCTTGTCTTTCTGAGTTAGACTTAATATGCATGTTTATTCTTGTTAAAAATGATATGGAAAATATGTTGTCAAATAGATATACGTACTTTTGTTTAGAACTATGGAAAAGGAAAATGTTTACCATGGTTTCTATAAAACTAGTTTATTGCTTATAATGATATCATTTATTTTAAATGAGTATACAAGATTTTTTTTATAGAGACTTGTTATGGAACACCTGGGTGGGATCCTACTAATCCTATTAGATCACAACCTTCACTCATCATTAGAGGTGCGTAGACCTTGGTTTTTCTTCTAGTTCAGGGAAAGGAAAGGTGCTTCAGTGAGGTAGTGTGGTTCGTGTCAGTTAGGATGGGTAGCTGGTGGTGAGATGGTGGGCGGTTTTTCCACACAATTGCTCATAGTAGCCGTTGGTTATTGTCCTTTACAGTTGGACTTTCCTTTCAGAGTTTTTTATACTGTTACAAATTTTTCCACTATGTTTCAAACAGTTATGTCATATATATATTATTCTTCTTTCTGTTTTCTTTTTTGTTTAATACATATATGCGATGATTTTGATCTTTTTGGGTGAAATCGATACCTTTATTGTCTTATTCGATGCCTAGGTGCTTGTTTCCAACCCATGGGGATCAGGAACACCCTTCTAGTATGTGATGGATCATTTTGGGATCTCGGTTTAAGGGAAACTCAGGTTGGTTCATTACAATTTGGTATTAGAGGAGGTCTTTCCTCAAGATTCCTTGTCTTGGGAAAACTGTTTGACTGGAGATAGGATGGTTAGGACATGAGAGGTATGTTCTGATAAGTGTACGACCATCTCTTGTCATAACGGGGCTCATGTTTCCATTTGATGTTGGGATGTGTGTCTTTATTATTGGTTTTTGTTTTTAAAATACCAATTTTTTACTTATGGGTTTTCTAGTTTGGACTGATATTTTTTCTGTTGTCTAATCATTCTTTTGTTTCGGTGTGAAATAGTATGCCTTCGAGACTTCTTCCATGAGTTCCTTCAGAGGGTGTAGCTGATACTTCTCCAGGGAACTGACCAATAGATTAGAATTTCACTGAGACGATTATACAGGCAGTCCGTGCTGTCGATCAGGATGTTCCATGAGTTCAAAATGCAATGGTTGAGGTACAATAAGGAGATAGTGGAGAGATAGATTGATCACTAGAGTTCATGTATGAGAACCCACTTTTCATTAAATGAATGATTGAACCTCAAGATCTAGAGTATTGTACCGATGGGATTGATCAAATATTAAACTTCCTAGAGACACCTAAGAATATCAGGGTGAAGTGTGTTGTATTCAGACTCAAGGGTTCAAGAAAGCATCTGTGGGATTCTATGGTCTAGGCAGAATAGACATGTGTTCTTGGATTGGAAGTGTTTCAAAACCCTATTCTTTCTGTAGTTTTTTCCATATTTTCAGATGATGGTAAACTCTCTAGAGTTCCTATCATTACAGCAAGGAGAGTGTTTGGTGTTGGAATACACCAAATGGTTTTCTGAGCTTGAATATTTTTCTCCATATGTGGAAAAGAATGACCAGCAGAAAGTGTAGAAGTACCTACAAGGTTTGAAACCGGATATCAGATCACAAGTGTTTATATTGATGCTTTAAAACTATGCAAATATAGTTGACAGATCCATAATGGTATAAATGATTATGGAAGTAAATGTTAGATTTTCCCACCTCTTAACATCCATCATGTCATAGCTCCAATGGAATTCATGAGAAGAAGAGGAAGTGTTAGGATCATCTTAGAGGTGGTGGAGGTTGAACTCAACAGTGAGCCTCCTCTACACCATTTCTCACTACGGGTAGTGTGCCTTTATCTTTATATTTGTATGGCAAGGAAGGACACATCAGAAGTTCTTGTCATATTCCCTTAAAGACGTACAACATTTTTGTATGTTCTAGTCATCTACACGACTTTTTTGAGGATATGATTATGCCTCGTTATGGACAGGTTTCATCGACTCCAAAGGCTACTACAGTAAAATCAAAAGCTTCAAATACTATAGGGATCCATCCACATGACTTAGGAGTAAATCATTTACACATAGTGGATGAGGGTCCAATGGAAGTTGGTAGAGGTTAAGAAATAGTGAGATGTATTCTTCTTATTTCATATTCAGTAGCATTTTCTTTTCTTGATAGAGGTTCCTCCCACACATTTATATCTTCAAATTTTGCTGACATTCCTAAACTTCCAACAAAACCTATGTAATTTACAATGGATTTAGAAACACCTCTGGGTATGAGTAAAGAGTAGGGTTTCAGTGTCCTTATTTTTCATTAATGATAGCTGGTATGGAGTTTGACTGGGATTTTATTATTCGTGATTTAGAACTGTTTGGAATCATCATTGGTATGGATTGGCTTATTGCTCATCGAGCTGGGGTTTATTGTTATCATTGGTGTGTTTCATTTTTTACTAACATTGGTAGCTATCATGTGTTTCAGGGGGAGTGGTATTTGATATCAATTCGTGCAGGGCCTTCCTGCCCGAAGCTCAGGAGTTTATTGGTTGCTATTGTATTTTATCCCGATGATGTTTCTTCTATTGGTGATCTGATTGTCATCGTCTGAGTCTTTCTAGATGTTTTCCTAGAAATATTCTCCGATATTCCTCCTGAGAGAGTGGTAGATTTTACGAATGAAATGGTGTCGGGTAAACAACTGATATCAATGCATTCTTACCACATGGAACTAGTAGAGCTGAAAGAGCTCAACATTCAGTTGTAAAAACTATTACAAAAAGGTTTTATTAACCCTAGTGTTTCACCTTGGGAATCCCCAATGCTCTTTCAAAAGAAAACAGATAGTTAACTTTGATTGTCTGTGGACTATCCGAATTTGAACTAGCTTATAGTTAAGAACAAATATCCTTTTCACAATGTGGATGATTTTTTTGACCAATTGAAAGGGGAAAAGTGGTTATCGAATATTGATCTTTGGTCTGGTCATCATCAGCTCAAAGTTTGAGAGTCTAATATACCAAAGAAAACCTTTAGTAATATGTATGGACATTTTTAATATCTTTTGATGCCTTTCAGTCTAACTAAAGCTCCTGCAAATTTCATGGAATTGATGAATCAGACATTTAATCAATATATTGACACTTTTGAGTTAGTTTTTTGTGGATGAAATTCTAGTTTATTCAAAATTCGTGCATGACCACAACCTCCACCCAAGATTGGTTCTGAAAATTATGAGAAATCATTGTTTGTATGGGAAGATTTCCAAATGTATTTTCTGGATACACAAAGTGAAGTTCTTAGGGATCAAAATTTCTGAGCATGATATATTGATTGATCTAGATAAATTTAAGGTTTTTTATCAAGGAAGGAACCACGAAATGACTTTGAGATATTAAGCTTCCATGGCCTCATTGGATACTACTAAAAATTTGTCAAGGAATTCTCTATGTTGTCGTCACCTTTGATTGCTTTTACCAGGAATGCGGTGAAATTTACTTAGGATGAAAAGTGTAAAACATATTTTATTGAACTAAGAGGGATTTTTACATCAACTCCTATTCTGATCTTACCTGAGACCGGTAAGGTATCTGTGGTGTTTTTTGATGATTTGGGTGCAGGTTTGGGATGATTTCTTTATGCACGATGACCATGTCATAGATTACGGTTCTTTTCAACTTCGACTGCATGATATAAAATACCCCATTCACGATTTAGATCTTCTGGTGGTGATTCATATGCTTACATGTTGGTGGTACAATCTATTTAGGGAGATGTTCATGGACTTTTTTGATATTAAGAGTCTAAGTTATATATTTTCTTAGAAATAATTGAATCTTTGGAAAAGGAAATGGGTGGAATACCTTCCGACATTTGAATTCTCTATCACACACACCCCTAAGAAAGGGAATTTTATTGAAGATTGTCTTAGAAGGAAAGTTCCACCAAAGTCTCTTCTAGAATCAAAGAAGCAGTGGAATATTATGTGGATTTTCACTCGGTTTCAGTTAGATGCTCTAGAGGGTGTTTCAACTATGATTCTGACCAGTGTTCAGCTAACATCATCTTTCATGGAGTCTATTTTATAGAGTTAGTAGCATGATGATGAATTTGGTAAAGTTCAAGAAAGACTTTATGGTGGAGAGAATATTTATGTTTTGTCTCTTTCTTTAGATGGAATATTTCACTTTGGAATGTGAGTTGTCATCCCATCACCTTTGAGGAGTTTAGTCTTGTATTATATTCATAGATCTTCATGGTCCATACATCCTGGAAATAAAAATATGTATTATGACAAGGGATGAATATTCTAGTGTCTAGGTATGAAGTGTGACATCAAAGAGTTTGTGTCTCACTGTTACACCTGACAACGAATAAAGGCAGAGAACATGAAACCATCTTGTTTTGATTCAGCCTCTTCCCGTGCAAATTTGGAAATGAGACGAGGAATATGTGGATTTGGTTGTTAGATTACGATGGACGACTTGAGGGAAAAATTCTATCTGGGTACATATCGATCAATTGAAGAAGTCTTCTCATTTTATTTCGATCAAAGACACCACTAAGGTTAAATATCTAGACAAGTTGTATGTGTAAAAGATTATGAGATTATATAGGAGTCCTTCAGCAGTTGTTTCGAATAGGGATCCAAGGTTTACCTCAGGGTTCTAGAAGTTTCATTCAAGAGAAAATAGGAACTCAAATCATGGTTAGACCAACATACCATCCACTAACAGAATGTCATACGTAGCGTGTAATTAAAATCTTGGAAGATATTCTTCGTGACCATGTACTATATATTAGTGGATCATGGGATAGCCATCTAGGATTGGTTGAGTTCATTTACAACCAAAGTTTTTTGTCATCGATCAGAATGGCTCCCTTCAAAGAGTTTTATGGTTTCATATGATGATCACCAATTTTCTTGGAAGAGGTGGGTGAAGTTTCCTTAGAAGGGCCAAGTTTGGATTAGGAGATGTCTGCGAAGATTTATGATGTGCAATGATGTATGGTCACATCCCACAGTCAACAAAAATCATAATCAGATTGGTGGCACCATCATTTGGAGCTTTCCTTTGGTGACTTGGTTTTCTTGAATGTTTCTCCTCATTTGGGTCACAATCATCTTGGAAAATGGGGGAATTTGTCTCTAAGATATGTTGGACTCTTTGATATCACTAAATGGATTGGACATGTTTCATATCAGTTGGCTTTTCTAATTCCGTTTATGGGAATCCATGTTGTTTTCCACATATCACAGCTCAGGAAGTATAACCCAGATACTTCTCACATTCTATGTTGGGAAGAAATTTAGATAGATAAATATTATTCGGTTTTGGAGAAACCAGTTGAGATCATTTACTCTCAAATGGAAGTCTTTCATGGGAAATTAATTATGTTGGTTTGAGTTCTATGGAAACAAGGATAAGATTCTCAAAAGACATGGGAACATGAGATATTGATGAGGTAGAAATGGCCTCATCTTTTTCCAGGGATTACATCTTTTACATAACTTCCCTGGGACAAAAAGTCTTTATGGGGGAGTTTGAAACATCATGAAACCATGATCAAGTAAGTCTTTCACTTTCACTAAGTTCCATTTTGTTCAAATCTCATAGAATCAATTTTCTAGATTTTCTTCAGGTATCAGAGCAGGTACAAATCATGTACTAGTTGCTCGATATTTTTCACTAAAGGGGAGATCATTCTACGAACTAGTACACGTCATGAATTGTGGGTACATGTCATGTAGGGTATAAATGATGTATATTCAATCATAAGTGATGTATTTTTTAGTGTATTTATCCAACATGGCTTTCATGACCCGACCAAGGGTTACACATCATGACTCGGACTACATCTAGGTTTAAATAACAAATTCATAAGTTTTACTTAGTCCTTCCTTTTTGGACTCCTTCACTCTCAAAGCGAGGCTATTCTTATTCAATTTTAAGAGATTCCTTTCCTTCTAGATCGATCTGATCTGATTTTGATCTTCGTTGTGTATGTGGTACATCTCATTGGGTAAGTGTTCTTTCTGATTATTCATTGGGTTTGAGAATGATAGCACCATGACTTTTTAGTACCAAATCTATTGATCTAAGTTGTATGCTTCTTCTCAGTTTCTTCTAGATCCATTGTTATATATCATTCTAGAGTACATTTCCTTTGTTGTACATGGTGTGGTGGGTGTTCATCTTGAAGGTATGTGGGATTAATCTCTTCTTCCAACCTATTATGTTTATATTTGAATCAATTATATGATTTCAGGGGTTTGATTCTAGGGACTTCGTCATCTTCGTTGGATTTAGTTGTTGGTGGATTCTGTTGTGGGCATGTGCATCCTGAGCTTCAATGTAGGTGGTTCAGTCTCTATCCTATATTGATAAGCATTATTTATCTTGCTTTTAAATTGATTTATAGATGTAACTTTCTTAATATTTTTTGTGTGTTGAAATGTTTTTTCGAATAGAAATGGGTTTTCCCTAGTTGTTGATAAATGGAATAAAAATGAGTATTTCAAAGCATTGAAATGATTTGTGAAAAAAAAGCATATGGGTTACCTTGGGTACTTAGGTTAAATGTTTATCTTGAGACCATCTTACATTATTTATGATTATCAAGGGGGTTTGTCTTGTGGATTTCCTCTATTTCCTATACCTATTTTTTTTGTGGACTGATATTGATATTTGTGGGGTTTACTCATTGGGTATTCCTATTCTTACTAGGATCATTGTTCTATGATCAGTTCTTGTGCACATGATTATTTTGGTACGTGTAGTCTACGACCTAGACCTGTAGTATTCCTTGGTGTTGTGATACTTGGGCTTCTGTTTTTTACTCCATGGATTTATGAGTTATCCTAGATATTCATGTTTATACTTGTAAAAATTTATATGAAAAATGTGATGTAAAACTGATATACCTACTTTTGTTTATAATTGTTGAAATGGGAAATGTTTACAAAGTTTTCTATAAAACTAATTTACTACTTATAATGCCATGTTTTATTTTAAAATGAGCATACACTATTTTTTATGCAGAGAATTTTTCTGAACACCTGGGTGGGATCCTACTGATCCTATTAAATCACACCTTCCACACCTTTTCGGTGGTTCATAGACCTTTGTTTTTCTTCCAGTGTAGGGAAAGGCCAGGAATCATAGTTAGGTGACGAGGTTCGTGTCAGTAGGGATGGGTAGATGGGGTGATATGGTGTGGCTTTCTCCATGACACCGCTTGGAGAATCCATTAGTTGTAGTCCTTTGTAGCTGGACTCATCTTTTGGACTTTTTACTACTATTAATGTGTTTCTGTTTACTCTTTCTTCTTACAATTCTGGCATATATATCATATTTTACATCCTCTATTCGTTTTTAGTACATATATGCCTTGTTTTTTATCTTGTTAAGAGAAATCATTCCATCTATTTTCTTGTTCGATGTCGGGGTGCTCGTCACCAGCCCCTGGGGATTAGGAATGCCCTTCGAGTACGTGACAGATCAGGCTGGGTGCCAGGTTTGAGGGAATCCAAGGTCGGTTTATTACAATATCTGTATATTAATATAAAAAAATATATAAACACGTGTTAATATAAATATATATACCCATATAAGATATGAAAATATATAAACATAAATACATATAAATTGATAAAAATGTATATAAAGACTGAAAAATACTGAAAAATACATATAAATATTCATGTATAGATATAATTATATTTAGTTTTAAATAAATATAGAAAAATATACAAAAATTATAAATAAATCAACATTAATGTATAGAAATATATTAAAATATTTATATTTAGTAGATAATAAATCACCAAGACAGGGAAAACACAACAATTGAAATTCCTTCAAATCAATAGGAATGTAAATACCTGGAAAATAGACATATAAAACCGAATCAGAATATGAAGACACTCTTAAAATGAAGATAAAATATTTTAGAATGTTCAAAAATCATGGATTCTAAACAAAAAAATAGAGAGTTTTGGAGGCCTTCTGAGCCATTTATGAACACCAAAAAACAATGAACATGATTTCCCATTCAACACAGAGTAGAGGTATTCATAGAAATTGATTTGATATATGGTAAAGCCTAAACAAACACCCGGATCAAAAGTAATGTTTTTTTATGTTGATGTTCCAATTTCAAAATCTCTTAACATTGTGATAAATTATATTTTATTAATCATTACTAAATTATTATTTAATTTCCTTTTATCTCATTTATAAGATTCAATTTTACTGGTAGTGGAGTTAAAATGGACACCCAGATCAAAAGTTTTGGCTATTTGATGATGACGTCTGATTTTCAACATAACCAAGAATTAATTAAAGATTAAAATAATTAAAAACTAATAATTATAAATAATTAAAATGTAACACATTGTAATTAATGAAAATATTAATGATTAAAACATGAATGGTTATAAAAAATAAAAAATAAAAAATAATCTGATTTAGTGGCAATTTGTCAAAATCGACGGCTAAAAAATAAAAAAAACATTTAATTGCTATTTTTAAAATCACAGCGAAATAATTTATACTAAAATATTTAGTACTAGTTTTCAAAACTATAGCTAAAAAATGACATTAAATTCTCCATTTCTTATGGTGAAACCCTAAAAACCTTGAAAAACGCAAAAAACACTAAAACCCTCATAAAACCCTAAAACTCTGAGACCCCCTGAAATAATCTAAAAACCCAAAAAACCCAAAAAAAACTCTAAAAACCCTAAACCCCTTAAAAACCCCGAAAACACCCTAAAAACCATAATCCCATTTAAAACATCCTAAAACCTATAAAAAACTAAAACCCTAAAATCTCTAAAAACACCTAAAAACACTAAGAACGTAGAAAACCCTTGAAACCCCCTAAAAACACTAAAAACAAAAAAAACCTTAATTACCCTATAAAATACAGAAAACCCTAAAAATGATAAAAATCATAAAATCTAAAATAAAACTTGAAATCCGTAAGAAAACCATAAAAACCCAAAAAAAATCTAAAACCCATAAAGATAATTTGAACCCCAAAAAAACTTTAATAACCTATAAACCCACAAAACAATAAAAACCATAAAATGAATAAAAACCCTCAAAAACTCAAAAATCCATATAAAACCCTAAAATTTATAAAAAGTTCTAAAAGACCCTAAAACACTAAAAAAGAAATACCCTAAACCCCTAAAAACCTATAAAGGAATAAAAAAACCATATAAATCCCTAAAAGATTCAAAAACCCCTAAGACAACATTAAAACTACTAAAACCCCCAAAAAACTAAACAAAATCTAAAAAATCATAAAACAATTAAAACCCCTAAAAAACCTAAAACATCTAAAAACCCCTAAAAACCTAAACCCCCATAAAACCACTAAAACCCTAAAAACTCTGAAATAACCAAAAAACCCTATAATACATTAATGGCCATAAAAACACTAAGAATACTAAAAACACTAAAAACCCAAAATGATCCCTAAAAACCATAAAAAACAAAAAAACCGTAAAACTATAAAAGCATTAAAAACTATAACCCAATAAAAATCCATAAAATGCCCAAAAAACATTAAAATATTAAAACACCCTAAAAACATAAAAAATCTTAAAAGAGCCTTTAAACCCCTAAAAGACTGCAGAATAACCTAAAAAACCCCTTAAAACCCTAGAACCCATAAAAACATGAAATCCCTAAAAAATGTATAAAACCCCCTAAAAATTTCTTAAAACCCAAAATCTATAAAATAATCCTAAAAAAACCCAAAAACCTAAATAACACTATAAATTCCAAAATAACCACAAGAACCCATAAGAAACCCCTAAAATTCCTTAAATTCCATTAAAAACCCTAAAAAACCTAGGAACCTTCAAAAATGCGAAAAAATACCTCAGAACAAACGTATCCCTAAAACCCCTAAAAGTCCTTAAAAACCCTAAACCCCTAAAAACCCTAAAAATGTTTTAGAGTAAAAAAAATAATAAAGCCCATTTAAACCCCTAAAACCCCTTCACCCCATAAAATCCCATAAAAACAGATAAAACCACCTAGAATCCATAAAAAACAAAAAACCTAAACAACCCATGATAGACCATAAAATCCAAAAAACCCAAAAACTAGCTTTAAATCCCCAAAACCCTAAAAAAATTATCATAAGACCAGAAAACCCCTAAAACCTCCAAAAAGACATAATAACCCTAAAATCCATCAAAACTACAAAAACCCTAAAAAATATAAAACATATAACCCCCTTATACCCATTTGATCTTCCATAACACCTTAGAACCCATAAACCCCCTAATAACATAAACACCATAAAACCCTAAAACCCATAAAAATCCAAACTATACCAAAAGAACCCTAAAAACCTAAAACCACATAAAAAACCCAAAACCCTAAAACTCCCAAAAACTCTAAAACTCTTAAAACCAATAAAAATCCATAAAAACCCTAAAACCCCACAATAGATGCTAAAACTCCAAAAAAAACAATGAAATAATATCAAACTACTAAATACCCTAAAAGACCCTAAAACCCTAAAAACTGTAGAAGTTCCAAAATAGTGTAGGAAATCCCTAAAAGACCATAAAAGACCACAAAAGACCCTCAGAACCCTAAATGACTCTAAAACCCTAGAAACCATAAAAGATTCAAAAAACCTCTGAAAACCCTAAAACTCCCTATATACACTAAAATACCCTAAAACCCCTAAAAGATACTAAAAATACCTAAAAACTATAAATACCCTAAAACACCCTAAAAACTGAAACAAACATAAAGGACCCTATAAATCATTAAAAATACTAAAAGACACAAAAAACCAATAAAAACCAAAACAATCCATAATAAAGAAAAAACCATAAAACCCCATAAAAACCCTAAAATATCTTGAAACCCAAAAATAGAAAAAAAAACCAAAAAACAAAAAATCCCCAAAAACCCCAAAAACCCTAAAAACAATTAAAACCCCCAAAACCCAAAAACCTTTAAAATACTCTTACAACCCCTAAAAACCATAAAACCCAAAACCACCAGAAAAACACAAAACCCATAAAAACCCTTATATCCCTAAAAACGAGTAAAACCCAAAAAACTCTTAAAACCCCTAAAAACCCAAAAACCTTTTAAACCCCTAAAACCCTTAAAACCCTTATACCACCATAATAGAAATAAACAAAACCCTAAACCCCCCATAAATGACCCTAACCCCCCCTAAAATCCTAAAACCCCCTAAAACCCTAAGAACCATAAAATTAATAAAAACCAATAAAATCCATAAAAATCCTAAAAACACCATAAAAAACTAAAATCCTAAAACACCCATAAAACCCTAAAAACACTAAATACTCTAAAAACACCTAACAATAATAAAAACTACTAAAATAACCTAAAAACCCATAAAACCAAAAAACCCTTAAAATAAATAAATAATAAAAACCTTGAATACTCCTAGAAACCCTATAACCTCAAAAGACCCTAAAAACTCTAAAATCCCTACAAACCCATAAAAACTAAAATACCATTAAAACCCAGAAATACACTCAAAACCTTAAGGACCCAAATGAACATAAAAAATAAAAAACCACTAAGAATCCTAAAACCCCAAAACCAATAAAAATACCTAAAAACATGAAAAATCCTGAAAACCTTAGTTCCTTGAAAACACTTGAAAACCATAAGAAACCCATAAAAACACATACAAACAATAAAAACCATAATAACTCTAAAATCACTAATACCATCAAAATCATAAAAACAAAATAACCCCTAAAAACCCTAAAAACAAAAAAAAAACTAATTTAGAAAAATTTAAAACCCTAAAAATCCAAAGAAACTAAAAAATCCCAAAACTCTTAAAATAATTAAATAAACATTAAAACATTAAAAAAACTAAAAACACCTAAATGACCCTAAAATCCCTAAAAACCCTAAAAGACCCTAACATCCTAAAATACCATAAAAACCATTTAAAAACAAAAAGATCCTAAAAATCCTCAAATAGACTAAAAACCCAATACAACCTACAAACCTAAAAACCCATTCTAAAAATAAAAAACCCTAAAACCATGAAAAACCCCTAAAATACCAAAAATCCCAAAAAATTCATAAAATAATCAAAATCCTAAAAAATCCTAAAACCCCATAGAAATTTAGAAAAAAAATAAACCATAAAACCCTTTAAACTATAAAAACCATAAAAACCATAAAAACCCCCAAAAACCTAAGTATCCTAATAATCCATGATGAACCCTAAAAATTATAAAAATCATTAAAACCCTAAATCCACTAAAATAATCCCTAAAACCCCTTAAAACCTTAAATCTCTTAAAATCACTCTAAACTACACAAAACACTAAAGACCCTAAATCCCAAAAAATCCAAAAATCTATAAAAAACACTAAAAGCCTATAAAAACCATTAAAAATCCATAAAACATTAATTTACATTAAAAATATAATACCCTAAAAATCCACATTAAACACCTAAGAACCCTATAAAACCCCAAACACCCAAAAACCATAAAAAACCCCATTTAAACAATCAAAACCCATTAAAACCATTGAAAACCATAAACACCCTTTAAAATTCTAAATAACCTTTACAAAATTAAATAAATTGATAACCTAAAACCCCAAAAGCACCAAAAAAACACCTAAAAACATCATATAATAACCATAAAAGATATTAAAACCCCTAAAACCCATAAAAATCCAAAAAATATTAAAAACATAAAACAAACTAAAAATAATAAAAACCACAAAAAACATAAAAAACACTAGAAATCCAAAAAAACACTAAAAATCAGAAAACTCATAAAACCCTAATAATATTAAAATCATAAAAACCCTATGAACCCTGAAATCCTCAAAAAATTCATGAAATTCCCTAACCCCCCTCCTCCAACCCTAAGAAATCCTTAAAATCAAAAAAACCATAAACCCTTTAAAAATACCTTAAACCCAAAAACCTAAAAACAATATATAAATAATAAAAAACAATTAAAACCCAAAAACCACAAAAAACACAAAAAATAACATACATAAATTATGTGCATTTTTTACAAATTTCCAAGTTTTTTTATTTTTTTCAATGTTAAAAGATATTATTTTTAATTTTTTTGTAAATAATGGTTATTCTAGAATGTGTAATTGAAATGGATTTAAAATAGTTCAAAGAAGGTGTTTTTTAGAATTCATTTAAGAATAATTTTTGAATTTTGGTTAAATTTTTTCTAGATCTTAATGTTTTTTGTGTAAAAAATAGCCAAGCACATAGGATAGCCTTCAACCATGGTAACACTCCATATATAAATCCAAGAGTCCTATTGGATGTGAATCCCATAGGATGTCCATCCTAGGATATTGGTTCATGGGGGCCTCAAACCCGTTCATAGCCCATGAGTGGTCAAATACTACAGAAATAGCTAACACAATGTGTGAATCGACGCATGGGTGGACACCGTGCAATGGAAAAAGGACAAGAGCATTGGGATGAAGTGGACCATAGTAGAGAGGGGAATCCTTTGAAACCCTGTCATATTTGGTGAGCCATTGAAATCACACCTGGGGTTTTAAGTGATAAGTGCTTACTCCTATGTTCTGATGTGGGATGTGAGCGCCGTCGCGGCTGCCGCTATTGCCTCACCCACTGCCTCCTTGATCACATGAGAACCACTTGGAATACAGCACTCCACCACTCCCACACCCCCATCATCACCGGACATTATTATCATACTACACCTGCATCCTGATTCACCTCAGCCGATTCCCCAATGCCACTGTCATTATGCCACCTAGCATCACCTATTTTTCCACCAGAGGCCACCAATGCTCGTCACCATCCTCTAATATCCCAATTGAGCTCCTCCAACAACATTGAAGGTCAGAGGATATGGGTAGGTCACTGCATAGAATCACCAAATTCCATTAATTCCACATCCACTCTTGTGCTGCACTACCCGGTCACCATAGTTTTCCTATGGAAATCATATTGAGCTCCATCTTCCCAGTTCAAAGGTCAGAGGGATGAAGTAGGACCTTATGCCATCTACATCTTGTCGGCATCCCATGGAGGCACTCATCCTACCATGTTTCCCACAGCCCAATATCTACTTTCCATTCCACTATATATGATCCCCCGATCACCCTCTATAAAGACTCTACCACGACTTCACTTCTTGGTGTCACTTGAAGTCCACCTTCATCACACGAATTCTCTGCTACTCAAATCATTACTCTTAATCTCAAGGTCTTTCAGCAATTGTGAAGGTTGAAGGATAAGGAGGGGCCACTACCCTCTCACACACTACCACATGCTACAACCCATTCACCTAGTGGAGCTCATGCACACTGAGGAGATCCTCTGCATGTGTATCCATCCCATGAGTTTCCTAAACACCTATGGATTTAGGTGTTTCCTCCCAAAACAAAGTCTATCATGGGGGGTTTTTAAATTTAATCCCCCCCGAGTTGCACCAGACATCACTGGAGAGGTAGGAAACCCCCTCCCTCCTCACCTATAATAAAAGTTGAACCCCTTCTTTCCAAATCATCTATCTGGTGGAAGGGACAAGATTTGACCACCACCAAGAGGAGGAGACTTTACTGCCTCCACATTTCCTTATTCTTCATCACCATATTTTTCCCATGTTTCATTTTTTTCTCATATTCTATGACCCCTTCATGCATGAAGGGGTATAAATCTTTGTTATTGGTTGAAGGGAAGGGGGATCCTACTTTATGATGTTTGTGTTTTTAAAATTTTCAAATAAAATAATTATTCTCTTTTAAATTTATGCTTTTTGATATAATCATTTTTCTAAAATTAAATAAAATACAATCATGTTGTAATTTATACTTAAATATTAAATTTATTTGATTTAAATATTATTTTCCCCTTACTTGATTTATTTATTTTTGCACAAAATGGATTACTTTTTTAAAAAATCATTTATGGATGTGGTTCAGTGATTACTAACACATGTGAAGAAATTAAGATAGACTAATTTTATTAGTTTATAAAAATAAATACAAGATTTGTTAATGCCTATATAATTCAAATTTATCCCATTGACATTTATTCACATTGAATAATATTAATCCCAGTTGAATTACTGAAACAATTATTACTCAATTCAATTTATTATTTTAATCTAAATCCAAAAGATTCATTTTTCTCATAAACTATGATGACATCAAAAAATAGAAAACCTAACCTAAATCCAATAACTTATCAATAATTTAAATTCCACCAGACTCTAAATTCTTTTATATTCTTAATATCATTAGAATTGTAATTTTTTTAATTATTTACAACAATACAAGTGACAACATAATTAAAAAAATTATACTTAGAGGTGAATTTTTTAATTACCACTCATACTACACCCTTATGGGGATTTATTTGTTTTTACAAAACCCATGATAGTCATGTGTCAGAACTAGAACTATTTCCAGGGATCAAGTGTAAATATAACTCTTATAAATTTTCCTGACCAGGACCCCTAATGAGGAACTACTCAATATTGATCTTGAGATCGAGAACACATTGTTAATTATGATTAGGAATCATAATCCTAAAAACTAGTTTGAATAAATTAATTTAGAGGAATCAATTTTCCATTTAGAACCACCCATCATGGAAGTTGACCCACAACAGACCCATGAGAGACCATTATGCACTAAAATTTTCCAACCAATGGAATCGTTTAACCATGCATGAAAAAAATGATTTTGTGTTATCTGCTAACATGATTCCAATGATGAAAAAAATGCACGGCCTTATAGGTGTAGATCCCAATCAACACATTCAATGATTTAGCTAAGTTTTTCATATTTCAAACAAACAAGAGTACCTCAAGAGTAAGTAAAGGGGAAGTAATTCCCCTTTTCAATTAATGGAGATGATAAGGAGTGGTTGTACACCTTACAACCCAAAGAGATCCAGGACTTTGATGATATCAAAAAAAAAATCATTTAGTGGTTATTCACAACTTATTGGAGAGAAAAACTAGGAAAGAGATATACACCATTATAAAAGATACTTGTGATACACTTTACAAGTATTTAAAAGGATTCAAGAAGCTTTTTTCTGGCTACCCACATCAAATAGTGGAGGAGCACCACTTCATGATATTCTTATACTAAGGAGTGGTGGATAATGATAGTATTCATTTGGATTCATCCTATAGTGGATATTTGATTGAAATATCACCCACAGGAGCCCATAACCTCATTTAGAAGATAACTCATAATTAAAAATAATAATAATTAGATGCACTGGTATATGATATATAAATTACATATGAAATACGGACTCATCTCATATCCTTGAAACCAGAATTGAAGAATTTACCATCCTGGTTAGATAGATTGTTGTTAATCAAGTGAGTGAACAACCATCTCCACTACATGTATGTGGATTATGTTAATCACCCAATCATTAAACTAATCAATGTGCTAATATTTAGTGTATAGAATGTTTTTCAGTTGTATTCCATCAAAGGAAATACCTGTAGAATCGACAATGGAGAGAAAGGAAATCCCAACATGTTTTTAAGGTCAAAAGATCCAAATAAGACCACCTTTTTATAATAATCCCCCTCTGTAGTAGAATTTTAAAAACATGGTCCCATTCAAGCAATCATACAAGTAGTCCTTAAAACAACATCAAACTTATCAACCAAAAATTTTCTATGAAATAATTATGAACAACCTTCCAAAAGTGAACCAACAACTAAAGAGAAGCTACTGAAGACCAATATTGCGGGATTAGAAGATAAAATTGACAAGATAATTAATCAAATTGAAATCCTTATAAACGTTCTAACTAAAAATCATGGATAAATCTTAGTTCGAAATATTCCCAATCCAAAAGATAATGTTAGTGAAATCATGACTAGAAAAAAGAAAGGATATTCCACCACCTGAACAATGAAATTTGGATGATTCTATGAAAAAAATGAAGAAAACTCATCCACCTGAAAAATAGTCCATAAACCCAAGTGGAAAAGATTAAATGGAGAAAAAAAACATTAAGCTACCCTTCCCTTCTACATTGACTCGATAATCAAAGGTTGAAGAATAATAACTTCTAAGAGAGATCCAAGAAACCTTTTGAAAATTTGTGATCATCATTCCGTTGTAGAGGCATTCCTACAAATCCCAAAATATGTGATGTTTCTGAAATAAATATTCACCATGTTAAAAAAACATTATTGGGATAAAGGAATCAACTTTTGAAGGAGCGTATCATCCTTGATCACCCAACCATTACCCAAAAAATGTCAATATCTTGGGACATTTTCTATTCCCTACACTATAGGTTCTGTGAAATATATTATTTCTTTATATGATCTTGGGGATTCCATCAATGTTATGTCAAAATTTTTATTTTCATCTTTGAAAATATGTGAAATAAATCACACAATATTAGTTCTCTAACTAGTAAATTGTTCCACTATTTTCCAAGATGGAGTTGTGGTGGATGTGCTTGTAGGGGTTTAAAGACTCATTTTCCCAGTAGAATTTTATGTACTCCCAATGAAAAAAGATAATTCACCAAGACATTCACCCATTATTTTTGGAATAACATTCCCAAAAATATCCAAAAAAATCATTAATTTATATGTAATAACCCAATACATGGATCTGGGAGACAACAAGGTGTACATATGATATTGACTAAAAAAAACACATCAAACAATCATTTACTCTTTGAAATTTTCCATAAATATGGTCTTAATTACATCTAAGATTCATGTATTCTTTGAGAATTCTTAGCATTAGAAGATCACACCAAGGAAGGTGATAGTATTCAAAAATATGAAAATTCTATCTTTTTACCTCAAAAAGAAATCACCTATGAATTCCATGATTATTTTGTAGAAGAAAAAGATATGATACCCTTTGTCAAGGAAATACAAGATTTTTAAATGAGAAATGATAATTCATTCTCATCTATAGAACAAACCCTAAGTCTTGAATTGAAATACCTCCCATGTGATTTCATATATGTGTATCTATTGGAAGGATAGAAGTTTCCAATGATCATTAGAATTAATCTATCTAGGACCCAAGAGAAAAAAATGATTGAACTTATAAAAATAAATTCTTAATACATGGTATAGTGTCTGGGAGATATACCCAAAATTATACCCAAGGTTTTCTCAAATAGAATATTTTTAGAAGAAGACTCTCAACATGTTATGAATCTCAAAAGGAGACTAATCCCGCCATCATGGATATTTTATTGAAATAAATTAAACAAAAAAAACTATTATCCAACATCATTCACCCAGTTTATGACTCCCAGTGGTCCAAATCCATTCATGTGGTTCCCATGAAAATAAGCCTAACCATTGTGGAAAATGAAAATAATGAATTAATACCCATGAATGTTCAGAACAGTTGGAGGGTATTCATTGATTATATAATACTAAACCAATTCAAATGGAATGATCATTATCCAATATCATTAATTTATAAAATGACATAAATTCTAGTAGTTAGAACACATTACTGCTTTTTGGATGATTTTTATTGTTATTTTCATGTACCGGTTTCTCCAAAAGACCAAGTGAAGACAACTTTAAAATTTCAATTTGGTACATTTTCATACAATATGACGATTTTGTATTATAAAATTCCCTAGGTACATTCCAATAATTTATGGTATTCATTTTCTATGATAACATTGAATATTACCTAAAGGTATTTCTCAATGAAATTAGTTTTTTTTGTAAATTCATTTAATTATTTTTTATGGAATCTTGAGAATGTTTTAAAACATGAATCCAAAAATTTGGTTTTAAAATCTGAAAAGTGTAACTTCATGGTTGAGAAGGGATAGTTCTAGGACATATCATTTCACAAAAGTAAATTTGGGTGGATAAATCTAAAATTTATGTCATCAATTGTTTTTCGTACCAGACATGTGTGAGGAACATCAGATCATTTCTGGGGATTGTGGGATTTTATAGAATATTCCTCATGAATTTCAGTAAAATTTCTCTTCCACTTTAAATATTTATATTAAAATAGGATTAAATTGTTTTTAATTATAATTGTAGGAAATAAGTTTATGATATGAAACAAAATTTTATTACCACACCAATAATGAAACCTCCAAATTGGGGACATCCATTTGAGTTTCATTGTGATGAATAGATCCAAGATGTATAAGTATTTATTTATCAAATAATTGAAGGTAAACCCCAATTCATAACCTATTCTTTAAGAACCTTGGATTTCCCTTAGATAAACTGCACAATAATTTAAAATTAGTTTCCTACTATAGTATTTTCATTTGATAATTTCAGGTCATCTTTACCAAGAACTAAGGTAGTTTTGTTTTCTAATCATAAATCACGTAGGTACTTGACGAAGACGGACGATGAAAAACCATGGCTGGTGAGATGTATAATACTTTTTCATAGGTTTAATATATAGATTAAATACAAAAATAGAGCTAAAATCCAAATGAAATATCATCTCAATAGGCTACCCAACACACCTAAAAAAGAAATTCCACAGCTGATCCCACTCAATGATCACATACCTATAGAAAAAATATACATCATAGAAGGTGAAGTACCATGGTATGATGAAATAGTGAATTACATAGACTCATCTCAGGTACCTACATCACCTAAATACCACCAAAATATTAAATCTAAATTTGAATATAGATTTTATATATTGGAGTATCCATTTATCTGGTAAATTTGAAATGACGAATTAATTAGAATATTCTTTCTAAAAAGTGAAATGGAATATTCATTTCAATTTTTCCATACACTTACATTTAGAGGCCAGTTTGAACCACAAAATGGATATAAATTTTTTGGAAACTAGAATCTTTTGTCCTAGCTTGTTTAAATATTCTCATGATTATTGTAAAAAACATGAGAAGTGTCAATTTTCTAGAAACATTTCAAAGAGGAAATAGATTGCACAAAAACCCATAATTTTTTGTGAAATATTAGGTGTTTGGGAAATTAATTTTATAGTACCCTTTCCAATGCCATTTTGGAAATATTCTATTTTACTTGATGTTGATTATGTCTTCAAATGGGTGGAATCCAAAGCAACTAAGACTGATGATTCCAAATTTGTGGGTGGTTTTGGCACAGAAAACATTTTCTGTATATTTGGAATTACAATATACATCATCAGAAACCAAGGGACACATTTTTTCAATATAATAACAGAGGATATGAAAAAAAAGTATGGGGTGAACCACAATACTTCTACACCTTACCTTCCCCAAGAAAATGGCCATTATAAAGTGTCAAAACAAAAGATTAGAAGTATTATAGTGACAAAAGTCAATCCAACCTATAAATATTTGAGACAAAGGCTTAAAGAAATATTATGAGCATACCATACATAATATAATACAGTCATAGTTATGAGCGCATACTAGTTTATTTATGAAAAAATTTATCATTTGCCAGTGGAATTGGAGCACCAAGAATACAGGGGTGTGAAAAAGGTGAATTTTGATTTGGAGTGTGATGTAAAATAGATAAAACATAAGTTATAGGAGTTACAAGAAATAAGAAGATAATATTTTGAAAAATCAAGAATTTACATAGAAACAGTCATGGTGGAACATGGAAAACTGATTCAACTAATGACCGTTCAACCTAGATACCAAGTTCTTCTCAACAATTCCATACTAATGTTAATTCCATGTAAGCTTCATTCAAGGTGGGAATGAACTTTATTTTAACTAGTGTCTATCCTTTTGGTTCCATTTATATCAAGAAATAAGGAGGAAACCCGTTCATTGTAAATGGAAAAAGGCTGAAAATCTTCCATGGATGTTTACCTTAAGAACTGGTGGAGAAGCTCAATCTTCTCTAACCAAACATCTGATTTCATCTCATGATATGATTATGAGCCAATGACATTGACCAAAGTATATTTTAAGAGGAAACCCATGTTTTATTGTTTTCTTAGGATTTAGGACTCAGTTAATTCTTATATAACCTTTTTGGGCTTTAATGTAATAGTTTTTACACTAGAATGAGTTTTTATTTTTATTTTTCAATGACCATCATTGATGGAAACCACAAGACAACACCAAGACGTCGAGAAAGCGGAATAAATGATTTATTTCATAAGGGAGTTCAATTTTATATTTATCTTTTAAAACTCCCAATTTTTTTTACAACAACATGTTTTGAGCTTTAAAGATAAAATTGAATACCCACACTTGAATTCAAGTTTTACATGTCTATTCTTAAAGACACGAGTTTCTTAGGAATCATATGATTCCATGTCTTTGATTTCAATGCTAATGAGATTGAGTGAGTAAAATAGAGAATTGGATGATTAATGTTTATAATGAATATCAAAATGGGGACTCATGATATGAGAAAATATATTGATTAATGTAAATGAAATTTCCCTGACATTTTTCAAGAAT
Organism: Viscum album; assembly: GCA_963277665.1. NCBI lineage: Eukaryota > Viridiplantae > Streptophyta > Magnoliopsida > Santalales > Viscaceae > Viscum > Viscum album. The sequence continues at coordinate 936,817,905 of OY728141.1, forward strand.
TGAATTTCTAAAATTTATGTGAACTGATTTTTTATTATTATTAATTCCTTGAGAGTGACTATGCCAAATAATATGTTCCATTCAGTAGAGGATTTATATACCATGGGTTCCTATTTTATCTTGAGAATATTTCTTGAGAGAACTTGTTAAATTTCACCGACCAGTACATTCATTTGTACATTTTAAAGATATGTCTATGAAACAACACATTTAAAATGATTGAAGAACATTTTAAAAAACTAATTATACTTAAAAGTACAACTTTACATCAATCCTTATTTGTACCAAAAAGACCATGAATTTCCTTGTTAGAGATGAGACATGTTTCAATCCATTTTTACACATTCATACCACCCTCTTAGTAAATGCATGATATTTTAAAGTTGAAGTGTGGGGGAGAAGGGAATCAAGGTGTAAGAGATTATTTACATTGTAAAGAAAACGTGTACAATGATTATTTTTGTGAATAAATTAATTTTTTTTATTTATTCATGATACTACGTTGTTTTACCATCTTAAATTAAATAAATGTAAAATGCAAAAAAGAACCAAAAAATGAGAAAAATGGGTTGTGATTTAAGAAACCTAAAAATAACCATTATTAAACCTATGATTTTTTATCATATGTTGGTAAGCAGTTGATGTGAGGTTCATTATAATGTTATCATTTGAAAAAAGAAAAAAATTAAATGAAAAAATTCTTTGTAAAATAAAAAAATATATATATTCAAGAAGTTTCACGTCATTCATTATGTTTTTATTATTCATTAATTTTCTTTTAATGTTTGGGGGAAGTGAGAGTTTTTAATTTGAAGGGGATAATTCCATTATAAAATTACATTTTATATCTTGCACTGTACATAGGAGATAAGCCACCTCCTTGAGCATTAATTTTTAACATCGGTTGCTACCAATATTAATCCTTAGATACATTTGGAACATAATTGAATGACCACATGATTTTATGTGACTTTTCCCCTTTACAATATTTAGAAATAGTTCCCTTACAGTCCTATGGATAAGAAGTATGTTCTCATCATATTATCATAAAATCTTCTTGAATTGTATCATGAGTGATGAGAGAAATTATTCAAAAGAGAGGTAGATTATGATATAAATGTTTAATAATAATGAATTATGGAGATTTAATGAATGAAAGGTTAAGTTTCATCATTAAAAAATAGGAAAATTAAAAATTATTGATTTAATTTATCTTTGAAAATTGGGAAATGAAATAGATATTTTATGAGCATTTTTAAAATTTGATTTGAGAGTGATAATTATTTGATTTTATTACATTTCTGTCTGAATATTTATATCATAGGTGACCTCATTAATTCTTTTTTGAGATGTTATGATTTTGGTAAAGCATGGTTTACATGTGGTGGTATCTGATAGAAATAAATTGTGGGCAAATTTTTTTTAAAATTTCAATGATTTTTTAATGTTTTTCCATTTTAAAATGCATGGTTTTCAATGTTTTAGTAAATAATGGTTATTTTGAAATCTGGAAGTGAAATGGATTAAAATGACTAAAAATATGAGTTTTTTATGTTTAGATTTAAATTATGAAATTTTGTTGAACATTGGTTGAATTTTTTCAAACATGGAATAATTTTTCTGTAAAAACAAGCCAAGCACCTGGACCAGCCTTCAACCATTGGCTCTACTCCACATAGACAGCCTAAGGGGTTGTCCAACCATGAAGCCCACATGAGGGACAACCTAGGCTGGTAGGGAATGGTGGAATCATGCATTTTAATTGCCTATGGGTGGTGAAATCCCACATTAATAACTACTATAAGGTCTACACTGGTGAAATAGGAGACTTCATGCAGTGGTGGGAGTTGAGGCTTGTTGGGTTGGGGCAGACTGTAATGGCAAGGGGCACCCTCAGGCACCCCATCGGCTTTACTAAGACAGTAAAGCTATGCCTGGGGTTTTAAGAACTTGGTGACCCTCCCACATTTTAATGTAGGACACGAGTGTCTTCTTACTCAAATGTGTTCTTATGATCTTCTTTGCAGCTACAATTTCTGCCTCGCCTCTTGCATCCTATGTCACCAGAGATACACTAGTAACATCACCCTCTGCTACTCCCGCACCCCCATCATCGATGGACTCCACTACCCCCGTGAACAACTATCCTTCTGCACCTTGGTCGATTACTCTAAGGCCACCATCACTGTCCTGCCGTAAGTCATTGGTCATTCCAATGGATGCCATCGTTGCTCTCCGCCAATGCTCTTCACAGTATCCCAATCACCCATTTGACTATCTCTAGCCAGTATGAAGGCCATAGAAGATGCGGTGGTCACTGCATGGAATCAAAGGTTTCCATTACTTTCAATTCCTCTCCAGTTACACACTACCTGGATTCTATAGCTTCCCCATTAAAAGCATCTCGAGTTCCCTCTAGAAACTCCGAAGGCTGGAGGTGTGATCGAGGACCACCTACAACCCCCTACTTGCCGGCAAACCATATCGACAGTTGTCCTACCACATCTTCTTATACTCGAGCTCCACCATCCATAACACATTAAAATATCCCAAAATCAACCTACCTATGGACTCCACCATGTATTCACCACTCGGTGTCACTAGAAGTCCACCTCCATTACCCTCTGTCGCTATTTCTCAAAACATCACTCCCAAGATCGAGTTCTTCAGACCACTATGAAGGCTGTAGGATGAGGGGCCTCCACCCTCTCGCACACCACTATAGGCCATGCCCCATTCACCTAGTAGGACTCATAAACACTAAGGGTATCCTCCCGATGTGGATCCATCCCAGGTATTTCTTAAAAACCCACAAATGTAGGTGTTTCCTCACCAAACAAAGGTGGTCTCAAGGGTTTTTAAATTTAAACCCCCCGAGTCATGCATGCCTTCATGGGAAATGGAGGTGAGTCCCTCCCTCATTACTTATAATAGGAGTAAAACCCCTCCTTTCCAAATCATCCATCCGGTGGAAAGTAAAAGATATGACCAACACCAAGAGGAGGATACCGTACTACCTCCCTTGTTTCCCATGTTCTTCATCCCTTTAATTTTCTTGTGTTTTATTTTTACTCCTATTCTTTGACCCCTTCTTGCATAAATGTGTAAATTCACTATGATTGGGTAAAGGGAAGGGGGTCCCATTTTATGATATCGAAGTCCGGAAAATTTTAAAATAAATCAATTTTTCTCTTTTAAATTGATTTTTTCTTATTTAATAAGGTTTGGAAATTAAATAAAATAAAATCATGTTTTAATTTATACATAAATATTAAATTGATTTGATTTAAATGTTAATATAAACTTTCTCGAATTATTTATTTTTACACAAACTGGTTAACTTTTAAAGAAATCACATAAGGGAGTGGTTTAGTGATTACAAAAACATGTAAAGAAATTAATATATTATAGTTTGATTATTTAAGGAAAATAAATAAAATATTTGGTATTTCTTGAATAATTAAATTTTAGTCCATTAAAATTTCTACACTTGGAATAATATAATTCAAAGGTTAATTAAGGAAACTATTATTACTCAATTCAATTGATAATTTTAATTTAAAACCAAATAATCGATTTTTCTTAGAAACCATGATGACATCGCAAAAGGGAAAACCTAACCTAAATCCATACACTCCTCATTAATTTGAATTTCAACAAACATAAAATTCTCTTATTTTGTAAATATCTTTAATCTTGTAATTTGTTTATTTATTTAATACAACACAAGTGAAAATAAGATTAAGACAATACTCTTTGGAGATGACTTTTTGTTTACCACTCATACTACACCAATAGGGGTTTTAATTATTTTTTCCACACCCACGATAGGTACATTTCACACACTAAAAACCTAAGCACCACGAAAAACCCCTAAAAACAAAAAACCCCTAAAACCCCTAAAAAGCCTATAACACTTTAAAAATCCTAAAAAACCTAAAAAACCCCCAAAACACTAAAAAAACTAATAAAATAAAAACCCATAAAACCCCTAAAAACCCTAATAACCATATAAAACCAAAAAATATCTAAAACCCCTAAAACCATTAAAACACCCTAAGAAACCTAAATCCCTGAAGACCCTAAAACCCTAAAATACTCCTAAAATACCTTAATAACCATAAAAAACATAAATAATCTTAAATTACCTAAAATCCCTAAATGACCCTAAAACCCCTAAAAACCTTATAGGAATCTAAAAACCCTTAAAGACCATAAAATACCCCAAACACCCCAAGAGACTCTCAAAACCCCAAACCCCCTAAGGGCCCCTAAAAACCTAAAAGACCATAAAATTTTCCAATAAACTAAAGGATCCTAAAATCCCTAAAATACCTAAAAGAACATACAAAAATACAAAACCCCCCAAAAAACCTAAAATGACCATAAAAACATAAATACCTAAAGGACCCTAAAATCCTTTAAAACAATAAATGACCCTAAAACCCCTAAATACCCCTAAAAGTCTATAAAATGACTGAAATCCTTAAAACCCCTAAAACCACATAAAAATGATAACAGACCCTAAGAACCCTAAAACCCCTAAACGACCCGAAAAACCCATAAACACACTAAAAGACCCAAAAAAAATACAAAAAACCTCATAACCCCTACAAAATTATAATAGAATAAAAACCCCTAAAAACTTTTAATGACCCTCAAACAATAAAATCATTAAAAACACTGCATAACCATAAAAACCCTTAAAATTCTGAAAACCCCATAAAAACCCTAAGTCATTCGTCAAACTCCTCTTATTATAAAAACCCTAAAAAATACTACAAAACTCAAAACCCTAAAAATAATTAAAAACCCTAAAATCTATAAAAAAAACCTTAAAGCCCCTTAAAAGACCACAAAAACTATAAAAATTGTAAAAGACCTCAAAGACCCCTATACCCCTTAAAGACACAAAAAATCCAAAAAACCCTAAAATACCATAACACCCCATATAAAACCCCAAAAAACCCAAATACCCCTTAAACACCCTAAAAACCTAAAAACGTGAAAACTCTAAAAACCTAAAAACCCCTAAAAACCAAAAACACCACTAAAATCCATAAAAAATTTCTAAAACCCTAAGAAACCTAAAAACACCTAAAAACGCCAAAGATCCAAAAACCCTGAAATATACTAAAAACTCTAGAAATCCAATAATCGAAAAACAATCATAAAAACACCTAAAATACCTAAAACCCTAAAAACCCTAAATCCCTAAAACTCCTAAACCCCTTAAAAAACATAAAAACCTAAAAACCCTAAAACCCCTAAAAGAAAAAAATACCCTAAAAACCTCTAGAAAATCTATGAAAGACCCTAGAAACCATAAATCATGATAAAATATCTAGAAAACCTAAAAAACGAAAAATACATAAACCCCCTAAAATAATAAAACCCTTAATAACCGTATCCCACCCACCCCCAAAAAATCCCAAAACCATCAAAATAATGAAACCCATTAAATCCTAAAAACCCCATAAAATACCCTTAAAACATCGAAATCCCATTAAAGACACCCCAAAAATTAAAAAATCTACAAAACCCTAAAAACCCAAAAAACAAAAAAAACATGAAACCCTTAACAACCATAAAACCCCTAAAAACCCTAATACCCCTTAAAACACTAAAAACCATAAAAATAAATAATAATAATAATAAAACTCTTGAAACATGTAAAACCTATAAAAAATAAAATAAAAAGAACCCTAAAAAAATTAGAAACACTAAAACACCGTAAAATATCCTAAAAACCCTAACCTCCCTAAAAATATTAAAAACCACTAAAAATATAAAAAAATATAAAAATTATAAAAAATCCTAAAAACACTAAGATCCCCAAGAACCCCAAAAGAACCTATAACCATAAAGACCATAAAAGACTAAAACTCCCAAGAAAACCCTAAAAGAGAAAAAATACCATAAAATCATAAGACCATAATACCCAAAAGGACCCTAACCCCCAGAAAACAATAGAGTAATCTAAAAACCCTAAACACTTAAAGGACCATAAAACCCCTAAAAACTCCAAATGAACCTAAAAACCATAAGGAACCTAAAACCCCTTAATACACGAAATGAATTTAAAACCATATAAGCGATAAACTCCCCTAAAAATCTAAAGGGCTTAAATCCCCCAAAAAACCATGAATCCAATAAAGCCCCTAAAACACCCTAAAATGTCCTCAATCCCATAAATTTCCATAAAACCCTAAAAATACCCTAAAAACTTAAAAACATGAAGCTTCCCCTAAAACCCCCTAAAGACACTAAGAAACACTAAAACCCAACAAAATACTAAAAAACCACTATAAACCCTAAAACCCTAAACACTCTAAGAACCCTAAATATCTTGAAAAACCATAAACAACCCTAAAACCCTTAAAATTACTATAACATCCCTAAAACCCCAAAAATTTGTAAAGACTCTTAAAATCCATAAAAAATGTGATAACCTCTACAACACCTAAAATCTGAAAAACCACTAAAAACCCCTGAAAACATAAAAACCCTAAAAATCCTAAAATGCCAAAAAAGCATTAAGAACCCATTAAAGTCAATAAAAACCCTAAAACCCAAAAAAGGCAAGAAACCTATAAAATCTTTAAAAACCTAAAAAACCACATAAAATTCATAAAACCCCTAAATCCATAAAAAACTGAACAAACCTAAAAGACCCCCAAAACTCCTAAAAATACTAAGAAAACACTAAATTAATAAAAACATTAAAACCTTAAATTCACATCAAACCCTTAAATCCCTAAAAACATTAAAACTCCTAAAATCCTCAAAAATCATAAAACTACCTAAAAGGCCCTGAAAACATAAAAACCCTAACAAGACCTTAAAACACTAAAAACAATAAAATAACCAAAAAATATTATAAAACCCTGAACTACCCTAAAAACCATTAAACACCCAAAAACTATTACAACCCAAAAAACCCAAAAAACATAAACACCCTAAAAACACTAAAACCGCCAAAACCCATAAGAAACTATAAAAACCTATAACTAAATCCTTAAACCCCATAGAACCCTAAAACCATAAAAAAAACCCCCTAAAACCCTTAAAAACCTTAAAATTCCTAAAAACCCAAAAATACCCTAAAACCCCAAAAAAACCCTAAAACCACAAAGAAGGTCAAAAATAACCCAAAAAAACCTAAACCCCCAAAAAATCCTAAAAACCCATAAAAATCCTAAAACCCTAATAACCCTAAAAACCCATAAACCCCTTAAAATTCCATAACTCCCCTTAAAACCTGAAAAACATCTAAAAACTCAAAAAAACCCTAAAACCACTAATAAAAATAAAAAACCCAAAAAATACTAAAACCCTTAAAAACCATTAAAACCATAAAACTCTAAAACACATAAAACCATTGAAAACCCTAAACCCCTTTAAAATAATAAAAACCCATAAAACATCAAAAGAAAATGAAATCATGAAAAACCCCTATAAACTCCATAAAACCCATAAAAACCCATAAACCCTTAAAACCATTAATATCCCAAAAAAACCTAAAAACATTATTCAACCAAAAATCCTAAAACCCCTCAACCAATAAAACCACTAAAAGAAATTAAAAACCCTAAAAAAAATAAAATCCCTAAAAACAATATGAAAACACAAAAAGATCCTAAAAAACGAAAACAACTGGAAACCCCTAAAACCTATAATACATAAAAAACGTTAAACCCTGTAAGAACCCTAAATCCCATAAAAACCATAATACCCTAAAAACCATAATACCATAAAACCATAAAACCCGAAAAATGGTAAAACTATCCTAAAAATAGTATAACCAATAAAACAATTTGTAAACAACCATTAGAACCCCTAAGACACTCCAAAAATAGTAAGAACCTACAAAAAACAATGAAAAACCAAAAAACCCCTAAAACCCCTAAATATACCTTATAACCCAAATAAACCATAAAAACCCTAAAGAAAATAAAAATCCCAAAAATATCTAAAAACCCTTAAAAACATAAATCCCTGAAAAACATAAAAATCATGAAACCCCTAAAAACCCAAAAAAATATTAAATACACTAACATACCCTAAAAACCATAAAAACTCTAAAAACCCTAAAAAACATAAAACCTCTAGAAAACCCTATGATATATAAAAACACTAAAACCCATAAAACCCCAAAAAACTCTAAAATACCACAAAACCCTTAAATCCATAAAACCTCAAAACATGTAAAACCCCTAAAAACCCTAAAACATCCAAAACACATAAAATAAATTGAAACCCTATACCCCTAAAGGACAATTAAACAACTCAAGAAAAAACCTAAAAACCCCTTAAAAACCTAAAAACCATAATAACCCTAAAACCCTTAAAATCCATAATAACCAAAAAAAACTGATACACATAAATCCCATAAAAATCCACAAAAAAATTAAAACCCCCAAAACAACTAAGAACTATAAAAAACCATAAAAACCTATAAAACCCCTACAATAAATTAATAACACTGGAAACCTTAAAACTCATAAAACCCCAAAAAATCCATTAAAAACTCTAAAAACCCTAAATCCCCTAAAAAAACTGAAAACCCAGTAAAATCCCCCAAACCCCATGAATACCCTAAACCCCCTAAAATTCCATAAAAATCTAAAATGGACTAAAAAAATTTAAACCTCTAAAAAACAATAGAAAACGTAACAATCCTAAAAAACCAACAACACCAAAACACTTAAAACATAAAAAAACATAAAACAACTAAATCACTAATATCCATAAATCCCAAATAGACACATAATATCCCCAAAAAACTCGAAAACTCCTTAAGGAAATAAAAACCCTGAAACGACTTAAATAACCTAATAACCCTTGAAACCACTAAAAATGATAAAAAATCTTAAAATAATAAAACCCCCTAAAAAACTATATACCCAAAAAAAGACATATGAACCCCGAATTGCCCTAATAAACCCTAAAAACAATAAAACCCCTAAAAATCCAAAAAACCCATAAAACCCCTAAAAACCCCTAGATGAAAAAAAATCCTCAAACCCATAAAATATCCAAAAAACAAAAATCCTAAAAGACCCTAAAACACTATATAAAAACCATAAATAACCGAAAAACCCTAAAACACTTTAAAACACCAAAAACCCCTAAAATCCCTAAATTATTTATAAATCTAAAAATCCCTAAAAATCCAGGGAAAGCACTAAAACCCTCTAAAATAATGAAAAACCCTAAAAACATGTTACAACCAATAAAAATGTTAAAAAAACCTAAAACTCCTAAATTTTCCTAAAACCCTTCAAAACCCTAAAACCTCTAAAAACCCCTAAAACCCCTGATAAAACACAATACCCTAAAACCTCTAAAAACAATAAAATGCTGAAAAAATCCATTAAAACCATTTAAACCCCCTAAAAACATTAAAACAACAAAACCCCTAAACTCCCTAAAATTCCTTCATAACACTAAAACCCGTAAAAACACTAAAAAAACTAAAAACACTAAAAACCATAAAAAAAATTAAAACCCAAAAAAGAAGTAAAAATAGTAAAACCCCTAAAAACCCATAAACACTAAAAATATCTAAAAACATAGAAAAAATCAATAAAACCCTTAAAACCCAAAAAAGACCCAGAAACACTGATGAGCCTAAAAATACTAAAGAACAAAAAATTCCCTAAAACTACCTAAAATACATAAATATTCTTAAAACCCCTAATACAATTAAACCCCAAATAAAATATAAAAACCATAAATGAACCCAAAATCCTGAAAGACCTAAAAACTCTAAGAACGCCTAACCCCCATTCAAAATCAAAAAAAACCTAGAAAACCTAAAAACCATTAACCCCCTTAAAACACTAAATTTCATAAAACCCCTAAAATTTCCTAAAACCATTAAAATATCCTAAAACCCCTAAATGACACTAAAAACAATAATAAAAAACATTAAGACCCTAAAAACCCTGAATAACACCCTAAAAGACCATAAAATACCATAACAATACAAATAGACATTGAAAACCCTATGGAACAATAAGGGACCCTTAGTGACCCTAAAACAACCTAAAAACTAGAAAATTTCATAAAAACCCTAAAACCCTAAATGACTATAAAAACAATAAAAACCATAGGTGACACTAAAGCCCCTACAAAACTTTTTAACACAAATATACCAAAATAACCTTAAGGACCCTAAAACCCCTTTAAACCACTAAAAGACCAAAAAACCAAAAAACCATTAAACACCCTAGAACCCCTAATAACCACTAAAAGACCATAAAAACCTTAACAAAATTAAAAAAACTAAAACAAAAAAATCCTAAAAGTCCCCCAAAGACATTAAAAACCCTTAATTGACTCAAAAAACTCAAAATAACCCTAAAACACTAAACCCCCAAAAATTCCCCAAAAATCATAAAATACATAAAAGCCCCTGAAAACCACTATAAACATTAAAAGACCCTAAAATTCATAGAAACCCTATATGATCCGAAAAAACTATAAACACTAAAAACCCTAAAATCATTCAAAATCCAAAGGAACACAAAAAACACTAAAAACCATAAAATCCTTAAAAACACTAAAAACCATAAAAACCCAAAAATACACAAACACCCCGAATATCATAAAAATATTTATAACCAAAAAAACCTAAAGAATCCTAAGAACGCTAAAACACCTTAATTCCACTTAAAAGCCTAAAAACTATAAAGGACCCTAAACCCCTGAAAATAACCTAAAATCCTAAAACCCGAAGCCCATGAAAACCCTAAAATACACTAAAATACCCTAAAGGAATTAATGACCTTAAATATCCTAAAACCCATAAACAACATTAAATCCCAATAAAATCCCAAAAAATTGTAAAACCCCCAAAAATCATTAAAAGACCCAAAAATACTGTAAAAACCCAGAAAACCCCTTAAGAAACCTAAAAACACTTAAAACCCCCAAAACCCTTAAGAAACACTAAAATCCATAAAATACCCCCTAAAACCCTTAATACCCCCAAAAACAAAAATAAAACAATAAAACATAATACCCTAAAAATAAATAAAACCCTAATACCCTAAAACCCATAAAACCATAACAAAGAAAAAAACCCCTAAAAGTCCATAAAACCCCTAAAACCTTAGAAACCATGAAACCCATAAAGACTCTTAAAAAAATAAAACCCTAAAGAACCTTAATTAAATCCTACCCCCACAAACCCCCCAAAATAATATAAATCTATTAAAAACTCTAACAATAAAAAATACTAAAAATACTAAAAATCCTAAAAACCCTAAAAAATCTAAAAACCCAAAATCCACACAAAATCAAAAAAATCTCTAAAAAATCAAAAAATAACCAACCTTCCCCTCTTCTAAAGACACGTATATGTCCTTAAACCCCTAAATAACCCAAAAAACTCTAAAAGACCATAAAAATAGAAAAAAATACCTAAATCCCCATAAAATGCTAGATACCCTAAAAGAACCCCTAATCTCCTAAAAACCACAGAAAACCTAGGAACTCTACAAACCCTACAAATATTAAAATGCACTAAAAATACCTAAAAATCCTCTAAAACCCTACAAACAAAAAAACCCCTAAAATCCCATTAAAACCACTAAAGGACCAAAAAGAACCCTAAAACCCCAAAAAACACTAAAACCCCAAAAATCAGTAAAAATGATATAAACCCCTAAAAACCTACAAAACCCAAAAAACCCAAAAAACCATCAAATACCATAAAACCCCTAAAACACCTAAAAGACTGTAAAACCCCTAAAAACTCAAAGACCCAAATAGACTAAAATAAAATAAAATAACATAAAGCACTTAAAATGTTTAATTCCCAAAAAATAACACTAAAAAACTAAAGACTCCAAAGAATCCAAAAAAACCTTAAAACACATAAAAACCTAGAAACCCTAAAAACTCTAAAAACCTTGAGAAATGGTAAAACCCTTGAAAACCTTAAAAATCATAAAACCACCAAATAAATCTAAAATCCTTAAGAAAACAAAAAATAGTCAAACCCATTAAACCCCATAAAACCCTTAGAAATCTGTAAAAACCATAAAACCCTAATAAAACGTAAAAAACCCTAAAAACCCTAAAACCCCCAAACCCCAAAAACCCCCCAAAACCCCCAAAACCCTGAAAACTATGAAAGACCAATAAAAATCCTAAAAACCCTAAACAAATCACTAAAACTCCAAAAAATTCTAAAAAACCCCTTAAACCCTAAAAAAAATCTAATGAAACCTAAAAACCAATATTAATTTTAAAACATCAAACACCCAAAAAACCCTAAAAATTCACTAAAGAACCAAATTAAACTAATAACACCTAATAATCCCAAAAACCACTAAAACAGATAAAATTCATAAAACACTAAAAATCATAGGAAAACCTTATAACCCCTAAAAACCCATAAACCACATAAAAGGCCCTCAAAACCCCTAAATGAACCTACAACCACTAAAATTCCATAAAAATAATTGAATTCTAAGACCATAAAAATCCTAAAACTCTATAGCATCTAAAAAAACCTTGAACCCAGAAACCCCTAAAAACCAAAAAAAACCCAAAAAAATAATAAAAAAACCCTAAAACATTAAAAACCTTTAAAAACTTAAAAACAAAAAAAATCATTAATAACGCAAACCCTAAAACCCCTAAAACCCATAATAAAACCCTAAAGCCCTAAAAATCCTATGAAAACCCTAAAACCCACTAAAATCCCTATGTAAACCCAAAACACTAAGAAAATTAAAATTCATAAATAAATTAAACCCTAAAACCCCTTAAAAAACCCAAAACCCCCAAAACCATGAAAACCCTATAAAACATACAAACAATAAAAAGCACTAAACCACACAAAAATGGTAAAATACCCCAAAGAACCTAAAGTCCCCTAAACATAAAAAAACTCTAAAACCCCTAAATAACATTATAAACTCTTAAACCCTAAAAACATAAAAATAATAAAAACTGAAACACTAAAAAACATAAACCCCTCTAACACTTAAAACCTTAAAACCCCCCTAAAACCCTGAAAACCATATAATCCCATAGAACCCTAAACCCCAAAAAACTCTAAAAACCCTATAAACCCTAAAAAACTAAAATCCCTAAAACCCCTAAAAACTATAAAAACATAAAAAAAATTCTAAAACACTAAAAACCCATAAACGCCCTTACAATCATAAAAACCCAAAAAAATCCACAATAACCTCAAAAAATCTAAAAACCGTAAAAACTGTTAAAACCATAATAAACCCTAAAATCCACTACAAACACTAAAAACATTAAAACCCATTAAAAACTCTATAAAATTTAAAACTATAAAAAACATAAATCCCCCAAAAGTATAAAAAACCTAAAGGACCCAACAAACTCTAAAAATAATAAAAGTCAATAAAAATGCCTAAAAACCCAAAATCCCATATAATACAATAAAATCCCTTAAAACCGTAAAAACCCAAAAAAAATCCCTAAAACCCATAAAATATTAAGACTCCCTAAAAAACATAAAAACCCTAAATGTAACTAAAACCCTCAAAATCCACAATGGACTCTAAACCCCTATAAACCCCTAAAAACACTAAAAACCCTAAAACACACCGTAAACCTAGAAAACCCTAAAATTTCCTAAAAACTCTAAAAACCTAAAAACATTAAAAACCCTAAAACACATAAAACCCAAAAAACCATAAACACTTTCAAATCCAAAATAACCCAATAAAATCCCTAAAATCCCAAAAAAAACCTTAAAAACCTAGCACCCATAAAAATTCTTACTAACCATAAAAACCCCTAGAACACTAAAAACCCTAAAGCACCTAAACAATTGTAAAAACCATTAAATCCTAAAAAAATCCTAAAAACCAATAAATACTTAAATGACACTAAAAACCGTAAAACCCTAAAAAATGGTAAACAACCCTAAAACCCTAAATATCTCAAAAACATAATAACACTGAAACCCCACTAAAACTCATAAATCATACTAAAGTCCCATTACACCCCAAAGAAACCCTTAAAACCTCTCAAAAATTAAAAAAAACATAATAACCCTAAGAGATGCTAAAAACCCTAAAACCCTAAATAAATATAAGATTCCCTAAACCCAAAAAACCCTAAATTATTTAAACTGCTAAAATCATAAATAAACCATAAAATAATAAAAAACACTAAAATACCCTAAAATTACATAAAAACCACAAAACCCAAAAACCATGAGAAACCATAAAACCCTTTAAAGTACCTAAAAATTTCGAAAAAATAGAACTATAAACCTGAAAAAAACATATATACCCTAAAAACACTTAAAACACATAAAATCTAAAGAAAACACTAAAAACACTAAAACTATAAACACACTAAACCCCCCATAAAATCCATTAGAAACCTTAATATACCATAACAACCAAAAACCTAGAAAACCCCTTAAAAAGCATAAAAACCCCATAAACACATAAAAACTATAAAACCCTTAAAAACACCTTAAGCCCTCTAACAACCCAATAAACGATAAAAACCCCTAAAAGACACTTAAACCCTAAAACCCATGAAACCCCTAAAACACTAAAATACCTTAAATACCCTAAACCCCCAAAATATGCTAAAAATTATATAAAAATTATTAAAGACCATAAAAACCCATAGAACCCCTAAAACCATAATACCCCTAAAACCCGTAAAATCCTTAAAAACTCTAAAAATCATAAAAAACACCAATACTCAAAAACCCCATAAACCCTAAAAAATATATAATTTAAAAAAACACTAAAAAAATATAAAAATACCTAAAATAATCCTATAAACGTATAAAACCCCAAAAAAACAATAAAAACATAAAAAACACAAAAATCATTAAACACCCACAAAGCCCCTAAAACCCTGGAATGAAAAATAAAAATCCATAAAAAGATCTAAAATACATAAAACAACTATAAGTCCTAAAAAATCCAAAATCCCATTAAAAACATAAGAATACTAAAAAAAATTAAATACCTTAAAAACCCCAAAAACTGTAAAAACAAAAAAAACCCCTAAAATTTATAAAACACTTTAAAAACCCTAAAAACAATAAAAACTATAAAAGTTGTAAAAATCATTCAAAATCATCAAAACCATTAAAACTATTAAAAACCCTAAAACTCTAAAATAACTACAAATAATGAAAACCTAAAAACCCAAAAAATCCTAAAAGATCATAAAATCCATAAAACCCTAAAAAATAGAAACCCTAAAACAAATAAAAACTTCAAAAAGGCGCTAAAATACCTAAAAATATAAACCCCTAAAATAATAAAAACCCCTAAAACAATAGAAACCCCTGAAAAATACTAAAACCCCTAAAAATAATAATACCACTAAAAATCCTAAAAAACCCTAAAAACCTTTACAAAATCCATAAAACCCCTTAATCCATAGAACCCCCTAAATACCCTAAAAACTAAATAATACCCAAAAATCACTAAAACACTAAAAACATTAAAAATTTTAAATCAACTAAAACCCCTAAAAACATAATAAAACTAAAAACCCTAAAAACCCCTTAAACCCCTAAAAACCATAAAGAAACCCAAAAAACACTAAAACCTTTTAAAATCCTAAAACCCCCAAAACCTGATAAACATCCCAAAAAAATGTAAAACCCCTAAAAACACTAAAATAACATGAAAGGAACTGAAGAAAAACAAAACCCATAAAACCCTAAAACCCTAATAACATTAAAAAACTCTAAAAACCATAAAAATTGTAAAAATCATAAGACCCCTAGAACCCTCAAAAACCCTAAAAAACAAAATAATATTAAAAGAACCTAAAAACCATACAAATCCTAAAGCACCCTAAAATTATCTAAAATTCCGAGAAGGTCTTAAAACCCATAAAACATATAAAAGACTATAAAACCCAACAAACCTCAAAAGACCCTATGAATAATAGAAAATCATTGAAGACTCTAAAAACTCTAGAAACCTTAAAATGACATAAAATTCCCGAAAAACAATAAATACTCTAAAAAATCTAAAAATCCTTAATGGACAAAAAACACCAAAAGACCCTACAAACCCCAAAACCCCTAAAAACCTAAAAAACACTAAATCCATTAAAATCCATAGGAAAAATATGAAAACCCTATAAAAAACATAAAAACCCAAAAAAACTAAAAACCCTAACCCCCATCCAAACACCAAAAAACCATATAAAAACCTAAATACACCTAAAACCCCCAAAAAAGAAATAAAAACCAAAATGTTATAAAAACCATATAAAATCTTTAAAACCCATAAAACTCTAAAAACCATAAAACCATAAATGCCTTAAAATCCCAAACCACTAAAATTCCTCAAAGATACTAAAACCCCCAAAACACTATAAAAGGCCCCAAAACCACTAAAAGACTCTAAAATTCCTAAATCCCTTCAAATGTTAAAAACCTAAAAAACCTAAAAAACCTAAAAAACCCTAAAACCCCCAAAAATCCTAAAAAACCCAAAAATACTAAATAACTAAAAGACCAAAAATCCTTAAAAACCTATAAAAATCAAAAAGAAACCCTATAAAACCATATAAACCACTAAAAATTCTTAAAACCCCTAAAACATAAAAAATTCATAAAACTCCTAGAAAAATTAAAAACCCTAAAAACCATAAAAAACATAAAAACCCTTAAACCGCCCTAAAAATCCCTAAAATAACATAAAACCCCAAATATCATAAATACCCTAAAATCACTAAGAAACCCTAAAAGACACTAAAAATCTTATGAATCCTTAAAATGATAGAAACCCTAAAAGAACCTTAAAAACCTTAAAATAAATGAAATACCTCAAGAAAAAGAAAAAACCCTAAACCTCAAAAAATCCCAAACAACCTAAAAACCCTAAAACCCATTTTAAATCCTAAAACCTAAAGAAATCCTAGAAATATAAAAACTAATAAAAACAAAAAAAAATGTCTCAAAAATCATATAAGTACTTAAAACATTAAAAACACAAAATGCCACATCAAAACACAAAAATCCTTTAAATCAATATAAAAAACCTGAAACCCCTACCCCCCCCCCCAAAAAAAACTCAAAAAACTCCACAAACCTTAAAACGCCCTAAAACACCTAAAAATCCTAAAATATGTAAAATCATAGAAAACTGAAAAATACTAAATAGCGGAAACCCTCCCCCCCCCCCAAAAAACTATGACCCACACTCACCCCAAAAACCAAAAAACCAATAAAACCCAAAAAACCATAAAACGTCTATGAGGCCCTAAAATCACAAAGATACATAAAACACACAAAAACCAAAAAACACTAAATGGTCTTAAACCCCATTAATATGATAAAAATCCTAAAACAACCCGAATACACACTAAAACCCTTTAAACACTAAAAATACCAAAAAAAACCCTAAAACCCATTAAAAACCCTAAAATCCCCTAAAATCCCAAAAAAAACCAAAAAAACACCTAAGACCCCTAAACCCATTAACAACCCTAAAACACCTCAAATACCAAAAAAATCCCAAGAAAACACTAAATCCCCCTAAACACCTAAAAATGATATGACACATAAAAAATCTGAAAACCCTAAACACCCCTAATAGACACTAAAACCCATAAAAATCATAAAAACAATAAAACCCCCAAAACCCTAAACAACCCTAAAACCCACTTAAAACCATTAAACTCCCAAAAGCCAAAAGCAACCATAAAAATCCTATAACCCAATAAAAATATGATAAAACCTCTAAGAAACCCTCAAAACCTAAAAAATCTCTAAAAACCTAGAAACCCTTTAAAACCCCATAAAACCATAAAAACCCAAAATACATAAAAGCTCTAAAAAACCTAAAATGTCAAAAACCCTAAAATCACCAAAAACCCAAAACCCATATTAATACCCAAAAAACACCTAAAACCCCTAATTTATACATAAAAATCTTAAAACCCATAAAACCCCTTTAAGAACATAAAACACTAAAAACCTAGAAAGACCTTAAAGAAACACTAAAAACCTATAAGATGATAAATACACTAAAATACTAAAAGAACCCTAATAATCCCTAAAAATCCATATACCGATAAAACCTATAAATCCTCTTAAAATAACAAATAACAAAAAACCAAAAAAAATCCTTAAAAACACAAAAACAACCTTAAAATCCCCTAAAAACCATTAAAAACTCTAAAAATACTATAACCTAAAAAAACCCAAAAAACCACTGAACAAAAGAAAAAAC
Organism: Viscum album; assembly: GCA_963277665.1. NCBI lineage: Eukaryota > Viridiplantae > Streptophyta > Magnoliopsida > Santalales > Viscaceae > Viscum > Viscum album. Next base: position 936,836,132 of record OY728141.1, read on the forward strand.
CCTAAAAAACCATAAAAAACATTAAAACACTAAATCTATAAAAACCCCAAACCACCTAAGAAATCGAACACCCCCTAAAAACCCCAAAAACCTAAAAACGCCCAAATACATAAAAGTCCATAAAAAAATAGACAATGAAAAGATCCCATAAAAACCAGTAAAATACTAAAAATTACTAAAAACCAAATAAACCCAAAAAATCCCAAAAATCCCTAAAAACACAAAACCCCAAAAAACTGAAAAAAAACCGTGAAAACCTAAAAATAGAAAAAAACCCAAATTCATTAAAAATAGTAAAGAACCCCTAAAGAACCTAAAGAACATAAAGATTATGAAAAAACATAAAAAACATAAATCCTGGAAAACAACCCCTTAAAGTACCTAAAAACCCTAAACCACCCAAAAATAAAAAAAAACTAAAATCGCTTAAAAACCTAAAACCCTAAAAACCCATAAAAACCTAAAAACACTAGAATCCCATAAAACCCCTAAGACCTAAAAAACCCAAAAAAACCCTAACAACACCAAAAACCCTATTAATCATAAAATTCCAAAAAATACAATATACCCAAAAACACCTAAAACCCATAGAAACCCTAAAAACATCTAAAAACACAAAATTCCCTAAAAACATTAAAAATTCAAAAAAAAAATTCAAACCCTAAAATCAAAAAAACCCTAAAACACCTCTAAACAACCCTAAAGCCCCTTCAACCCCCTAAAATTCCCTCAAAACCTTAAAAATCCCAATGTACCCTAAAAACCATGAAAGACCCTTAAGACCGTAAAACCACTAAAACCCTTTAAATTCCCATAAAGACTATAAAAACGATCAAACACCCTAAAAACTAAACCTTAACATAACCTAAAACAAAAAAATACCCTAAAAACATAAAAACACTAAAAAATCTATAAAATCCCAAAAACCCCAAAAACCCAAAAACAACCTAAAATACCACAAAAATCCTAAAAACCATAAAAACCTAAGAAACATAAAAAAATCCATAAAACCCAGAAAACCATAAATACCTTTAAAACCCTAAAACCCAAGAAAACCCCTAAATACACTGAAAACCCATTTACCCCTTAAATCTATAACCTAAATATCCTATGAAACCACAAGAAAATTATAAAAAAAATACACAAAATCCCGAAGACCCGAAAATCATTTAATCCCCATAAAATCCCTAACAAACCATAAAAATATTGAAAAATAATACAACCCCTAAAACAATAAAAACCCTAAAATGTACAAAACCCTTTAAACCCATAAAATAACAAAAAAACACTATCAAACACTAAAAATCACAAAAACCCAAAAAACACTCAGACCCAAAAAAGCCATTAAATCCCCTAAAAACACTAAAACATAAAAAATAGTCTAATAAACCATAAAACCATAAACAAAACATAAGTAACATTATAATCCCTAAAACACTCTAAATACCCCTAAAACTCCCAAAAAAAACCAATACCATTACATCCCTTTAGAAGTCCCTAAAACACTGATAAACCCATAAAAGTTCCAAAAAATGAAAAAACCCTAATAAACCCATAAAAGACCCCAAAACCCTTAATAAAAATAAATACACTAAAAATACATAATAAAACCCCAAAACTTGATAAAAAAATAAACTATAGAAATTAATAAAAACAAAAAAACCATAAAAATCCACTTAAAACACTAACAAGCCCTAAATCCCTAAAACGTCTATAAACAAACTAAAACTCCTAAAAAACCCTAAGAAATAAAAATCCCCTAAAACCACTAAAAACCTAGAAAAGCATTGAGAGCCCTTAAAATAAATAAAACCACATAAAAGCTAAAAAATAATAAAATTCCTAAAATCCCAAAAAAACCATAAAACTAAAAAACACTAAAAAACATTGAAAAACCTCAGGAAATAATAAAAACATTAAAAAGCATAAAACCACCTTAAACCATAATACCTTTAAACTATAAACCCTCTTGAAATCCCAAAAAACTACTAAAAACACATAAAAATCCCAAAAATCCCATAAAACCCGTGAAAACCCCTTAAGCCCCCTAAAACCCCAAAAAACCCCAAAAAACAATTAAAATTCCATAAAACCAAAAAAATACCATAAACGCCCAATCCACCAAAATACCCTAAAATCTATAATAACCCAAAACAACCAAAAAACCTATAAGAAACCTAAAAGACCCTAAAACCAATTAAATTCATTTAACACCCTAAAACCCCTAAAAACCTAAGACTTAAAATGGATAAAAAAACTTGAAGACCCCTAAAACCCATAAAAAACAAAGAGCAACTAAAACCACTAAAAATGCTAAGGACTCTAAAAACCATAAAACCCCCCAAAACTATATAAACCTAAGAATCCCCTAAAAATCCTAAAAAAATAAAAAAACTAATACCCCTAAAACCCCCAAAAACCCTAAAAATATAAAAACCCTAAAAACAATTAAAAACAATGAACACCCAATACACCCCAAAAAATAGAACTCTAAAAACAACCCAAAACCCAACAAACCATAAAACACCAAAATTACTCTAAAGGCCAATGAATACCCTAAAAAATCATGCAACTACCAAAAAAACTAAAAACCCAAAACAATAAAACCCCCCTAAAATCCCAAAACACCCTAAAACCCCAAAACCCCGTAGTACCACTAAAAACCATAAAACATGTAAAAATTGAAGAAATATATAAAAACCATTAAAACCCCATAAAACCCCTAAAACAATAAAACCATTAAAAACCAAAAAATTCCATATAACTATAAAACTCTAAAAATCCATAAAACCACTAAAACGACCTAAAACCCCTAAAACCCCTTTAAAACCTCAAAACCCACTAAAATCCTTTAAAAATCGAAAATCTCTAAAACACCAAAAAACCAAAAAACCCAAAAAACCCATAAAACCTAGTAAAATATCTAAAAACCCCAAAACCCTAAAAGTCTGAAAACAATAATAATCCCATAAAATCCTAAAAACAATAAAAATTCCTAAAAACATTAAATAACCATGAAAACCTTTAAAATCCCTGACCCCCCCATATTAAACCCCTAAATAGACCTAAAACCCCTAAAACACTAAAAATCCATAAAAATCCTAAAAATCCTTGAAATCCCTCACAATATTCTAAAAACCACAAAACCCCCAAAACCCCCCAAAACCAAAACGACCCACCAAAAACCCTTATAAAATCCAAAAAACCATAAATACACCATAAAAACCACAAAATTATTAAAAATTATATAAACCCCTTAAATTCCCTAAAATACCTTGAAACCCTTAATACCCTAAAAATAGAAAAAACAACATGAGGAGGTGAAAGGATGGAGGCACACTCTCTAGGTTCTCTCTCTCGTCTGACGATTCTTCCCCTGGTTTCGTCTAGGGTTTCTGGCGTTGGTCTTCCTCGGCGGCGGTGTTCTTTGGGCACGCTTTTCGGATCCTAGGCGACGGTGGATTCCTGGCTTCAGCAGATTATTTTTCCTCACCCCGTGATCTGGATTTCAGTTTCGGAAGGATTTTTTTTCGGGTGTGCTTGGATTTCATCGGGTTCGGCGCTTCTGCGGTTTCCTCTGGTCCATGATCGATCGGATATGGTCTGCGGAGAAGTTGTTGACTCCATGGCAGTCAGGACCCTTGTCGGGAATCTACTGTGGTTCGGAGTTGAATTTTCAGATCTGAGTTTACCCTGGGCAGTCTGGTGTCGGGTTCCTCTACGACGATGTGGTCTTGGCGAGGAGGAGCTTTCGAGTTCGGTTTTGCAGTGTTTTTCGTAGAGGATGCAGTCCCGCACTTGGGTCGTTGATGGTTTTTTGTTGGAGCGCTGCGTCAATGGCCTACAGTTTGGTGCATTTCGATGGATCTTCTGGCTTTATGATGGTTTATGGCTCTTGGATATGGATGTTGCGGGGGCTCCCGGTTCTTCGTCGAGGTTGCAGGAGGCACCTGTAAAGCAGTGGGGGGGAACACACTGGCGATGTGGGCTATGGACGGTCAAATCTCCAAAATTTTTTCCTCGGTTCTGCTTTGGGGATGCCTCCTTGATGCTGCTTCAAATCTGGTATGTCTCCTCTTCCTTGGTGTTGCTTCTGCGAACATGCTCGGGTTTTGGTGTGTCGTTGGATTGTGGAATTTTGCTCTGTGGGTTCATTCTTCTTCTTTGGATCGCTTTGCTGGTGGATTGGTTTGTTGGTTGCGTTATGGATATGGTTCCGAATGAGCTTCTGGTCGAGCTAGTGTGGGTGGATTTTGGTAACACTTTCTGGAATTGGAGCTGCGGGATGCATGTTGGGGCTTGGATGAGAGTGGAATGGTTGAGAGTTTTTGATTTCAGTAATGAATATGTTGGTTGCTAGATTGGTTGTGATGCTGGATGTGGCTGGATGTTTGGCTATGATTTACTGGTAGGGATGGCTTGTTGTGGCTGGTTTGGTAGTGATCTTTTACTAGTGTTAGTTGTTGGTAGGGAAGAAGAGTTTCTGGGGTTTGGAGGCTTGGTGTTATGGGATGATTTCTCTATTTGGATGGGTGATGCTTGTTTTGTTTGGCTGGGTGATGCTATTGGTGATGCTATTGGTGGTATGGTGATAGATACTGGTACATGTGAGTTTGGAAGATGGATTTCTCTTGGAAGTGGGATGGTGGTTGCTGGATGTTGCTGGATGATGTTGATGGTTTCTGCTTGTACCTGGGTGTGCTTCTTGGGTTTTTTATTTTCTTTTTGATTTTTCTTTTTTTTGCGTGAGGTGTAAGGGGTTTTTGGGTGTGGGTCGTTTGACCCCTCCCCTCCCTTGTCTGCTGCGTCTCTATTTTCTTTCTAATAAATTTGGGGGGGTCGGGAATAGCCTGACCCTCACACCTTCCTTGCCTTAATACCTTAAAAATAGTAAAAACCCTTAAAGCACTTAAAACACCTTAAAACTCTTACAAACCCATAATAACCTAATTACACTAACAACACATAAAAATCATTAAACACCTTAAATTCCATTAAAAAAACTAAAAACAATAAAAAAACCTAAAACCCCTAAAACCCCCAAAAAACCCTAAAACCCCTAAATGATCCTAAAAACTCTAAAATCCACTAAAACCCCTTAAAACCCTAAAAACCCTAAAATCCTGAAAATCCTAACAACTCTAAAACACAAAAACCCTAAAAGTCCCAAATAACCATAAAACCCTAAAACCTCCCTAAAAGACTACAACCCCCCTAAATGGCCCAAAATCCCCTAAAAACCCCAAAACCATAAAATCCCTAAAATACCCTAAAACCCCTTAAAAACCAAAAGTCCCTAAAAACCATAAAAAATAAAAAATACAAGAGATACCTTAAGAGACCCTAAAATACCCTCAAAACCCTAAAAGACTCTAAAAACTCAAAAAACCCTAAACGATCCTAAAGACCCCTAAAAACCCTAAAAATTGTAAAGACTCTAAAAACCCCAAAAAAGTAACATGTCCTAAAACACCCTAAAAATAATAAATCCACTAAAATATATAAAAAATTCCTAGAGAACTCTAAGAATATCTAAAAACCATAAAAAACTAAAGAGCCCTAAAAACTCTAAAAAAAATATAAAACCAGAAAGCCCTAAAACCTCTAAAAAACATAAAACCGCCAGATTAAACTAAAGAGCCCTAAAATCTCTAAAATTTTTAAAAACCTAAAACCCATAAAAAATAAAACCCCCCTAGAAATCCCTAAAAACCACTAAAAACACTAAAAACCATAAAGACTAAAAAAACATAAAAAATCACTAAAATACCCTGAAACCCAAAAAAGACCATAAAACCCTAAAATACACTAAAAAACTAAAAACTATTAAAAGGAAAAAAATTCCAAAATAACACTAAAACCCTCAAAACCCTAAAACCATAAATAATATGAAAAAATCTAATGTCCCCTATAAATACCTAAAGACCTTAAAACCCCAAAAAATCATAAAATCCATAGAAAATCATAAAAACCATATAATATCCTAAAATCCAAAAATACTTAAAAAACTGAAACACTAAAAACCCTAATAAACCTAAGAAAACACTAAAACCTCAAACAAACCCAAAAACTCTTAAAAACTGAAAAAAATTAAAACCCCAACAAACCATATAAACCCTAAAACCATAAAAACTCATAAAACCCCAAAAAACACAAAAAATATCTAAAAAATTGAATCCTTCTAAAAACCCTAAAATCCCTAAAAACATATAATCAATAAACCCCAAACAACCATAAAATCCTTAAATACCTTTAAACCCCTAAAAATTTAAAGCCCTAAAACCCAAAAACCTAAAAAAAACCCCAAAATCCCTTAAAACACCTAGAAACCCTAATGGCCCTAATGACCTTGTTCCACCTCCAATGTTGCATGTTTTGGGTGATGGTGAAATGGTCCAAAGAGGATCATCACCCATTCCTTTTCTAGAGACGGTTTCCTATCAAATTCACCAATTCATTTGTTTCAAATTGTTATACATCATTATCCTTTAAAATAAGGTTTTATTAACCTCACTGGGGATGGGTAATTCACCCCCATTCGCATTGAGAAGGAGATTCCATAGTCAGTTAGTCTTAGTAGGCAATTGCATGGGGTCAAGTACTTGTGAAATCTGAACTCCTCATATATAACTTCCTTGGATGGTCTCCAATGGATTTATCCATCGATCCAGAATCACTCAACGTCCCTGGTATCCATGATTCACGGACCTTCTTTCCAAAGGTAGTTTCTTGTTGATTTATGATTCAGCCAATGACATTTAAGGACTCCATTGGTCAAGAGGATGGCAGGTCAGGATCACCTCACCCTTTTGGGGGAGGATTATTTCCAGTTCCAAGACTCTCTTATAGATTTAAGTTGTGTTCATATGTTCCTGAATCCTTGGTTCATTCCTGAAGAGTGTGCCCATGGGCTACACTTGGTTTACAGGATCGTCATTGGTATGAATATATTTTATTCTATGGAGATACTGCTGACTTGAGCCATAAAATATGGTTCTCCGGTGTTTATTGACATCTATGGGGGACGGAAGGTGATTTGATGTTGGGATCAAACCCATAAGAAAGGTTTTATACGTATCCTTGGGAGAGGAATCAGAACCCACCTAGTTTAGAATGGAAGTGGATTACGTAGGGAAGCTAACTATTTAGGGAAACATGATTGGGAAAACCCTTTTGGATGGGCACCCTTTGAGCTCGGACCTTTAGGTAGGTGTCCAACGTATCCTAGTTTGATCTGGAATTAGAGTTCTCGTAGTTCAGATGGACTGGGGCTTACACATGGGAGCTACCCATTTGACAGGTCTTGATTGGGTGAACCCTTTTGGATGGGCACTCTTTTGAGCTCGAGCCTTCAAGTATGAGTCCTATGTATCTTGGTTTGATCAGGAATCAGAGTTCTCATAGTTTAGATGGTGTGGATGTTGTAATTGTAACGAACATATATTCCCACTTGAGTCATGCTCGGTGTGAGAAACAAGAGGATGCGAGAGATCCAACAAACCACATTCTCCATCTCCTGTTGGTGGGAGAAGGAGACCCTACAGAGTAAGAAGTTGGGGAGACTATAGGAGATGGCATGGAGAAACAAACCCTTCTATGTGAGATTCCATTAAAGTTCGTGTGGCTCAGCCTCAGAAGATTGGGGACATAACTCAGTGGGAGGGCCCCAAAATACATTCTGGGAAGGGGAGGAGTGTCGTCCTCATCAAAAGGAGGAGTGAACATAACTCCTTTGACTGATCACTATTCCTTATTGAATGTAAAAGCAAGTGATTACCCTTAGTCCCTATATTCAAGATGTTTATGTCAGCATCCCAAGGTTGGAATCTATGTTACCATGGAAATGTAGACCCACAGACATTCCCAAAGCCTGAAATGTTTTGGGGAGAGCCTTTGTGACTCCGCTTACCATGGGTATGTAGACTTAAAGGGGTGTGTTGATGCACCCGATGGTCTGATCATACAAGTATAGTGGATTTGGAGGAGGCTTTTGCCTGATTCTAGAGAGATAGATTGTGCAGGGATTATGAAACACTAGATTCTAGTGGAGGGGTGAGGTTGGAACCTAAGGAAATAATGCCAAAAAATACCCCATTCTGGGTACTGTTTTCTTATGCGGGATGACGGAGGCTCTGTATACCATAGAGGTATGCGAGAATAGGGTCCATCCCTATACTAATGTGGTACATGGACATGGGTATAGACCATGGCGTACCATAGTAGTACATGTCCCATCATGCCGCTTTAGGTTCCATCCGCGTATAGATTCTGTACAGGACATTGGGTTCAGTCCGTGTAGTGGTACACTACTCAGAGAACCATATTGTTGGAGGGTTTGGGGATTATCATTCATGGGGATTTCATCCGAGAGATGTAAATAATTCATGCTTTAGCCATTTATGTTTGAGGTTTCACCATTTAGGTCTGCAGTTCTCCTTTTACTATTAAGTTCTATTTTTTATGGTTCGCGGCCAGCTGTACCTACAGAGAGCATAGTTCACAATTCAGTCTTCATTGATGAATCAAGACTAATTCCATAATCTTCTCAGAACTCTTTCTTCCAACCTTAGAGTCCCCTTAAATATTTATTTTTCTCTACCATCATCATTGTGTACTCTAAATTCATTTGGTGCTATTTTTATAGAGCATCAGGGCAATAATATCTGTGGGCATGTAGCACCATTTATGGATTCCCATGAAGAGATATCAGGACTTGCAGAAGACATGGTCATCTGGGGTTTTCAGAGGCTACGATTCACGATAATGGTTCATGGAACCCTGCCAGTTTTCTTCATCCATGAACTGATGAGTTTGTGAGACGCTACACGGATGACCTTCAGGCACATGAGTCCTTTGGTGATGTGCTTCAGGGTATACTGGTTTCTCTGTCCATTTCTTCGTAGGCTAGTGCCTCATGGATCATTCAGCATACTGAGTGGTTCGTGATCAAGGTGGCCCATGAACCTTTCTGGGTGATTGTAGGTGGGCCACTATAAATCTTTTTAAAACATGAGTTTCTTCTTGTTTCTTCTAAAATTTGCAAATTAATTTGATTCCATTCTCTTACAAGACTTTTTAGAGTACTTTCTTCCTTTTTCAAAGTTAATTTGGGGGTATTTTCTTTCCTTTGTAGAATTTTTCAAACCCTACAAATGCCCCCCATCAGAATGGGGTTTGTTCGGAATGAAAAGGGGACTATTCCGTTGTAGAAGCGGTCCTAAACTGAAATGGTTTGTGATAGAATAGATGGGCCCGGTTGGGGGGACCACACCTATATATAGGGGTCCATTCCCATTTTTTTACCGTTTCTCATGGAGAAAATTTCTCTCGGCTTCCCTGTCTTCCTCTACTCTTTTATATCGTGCTCCTTGTGAAAATTCATTTTGAAAACTGCTTCATATGTGCCGCGAACTGAACATTTCACCATATCATTATCTGCGAACCGAAATTTGGTTTTTGTGAACAACATTTTGGAACATTAAAATTAAAATCTAGATTCCACGTAGGAGAACATTACACTACTTGTTTGTTCGCATACCATGCTTGATATGGAGAACAGACCTTTAAGAATTATCAATCCGAACATAAACATGAATCTGCAACTTTTGAACATGAACCTAATCGTGGCCTATGTTTTTGGTATCCAACTTCCGTGAACCTTTCTGTTCCCCAGTCAATGATCTATGGGCCAACACCTCATGTATGGTTCACGTAACATGGTTGTACGTGGTGAAATGCATCCGCGTACCATAGCTGTATCTGGTATTGCTTCCATGTATCATGCAGTACGCGTAACATGTCTACCATGTACCATTTCTGGGAATAGTATGTGGAGGCCTTATGTGGACATATTTTAAGTCCTTTATCCACTCTCCCATATCCTTCATCCAACAATTTTTATTGTACTGAATATTTGTCAGATTTTGGATCATCCTGTGTAGGCTACAATGGATGCTTCAAATGTTGTGATAAAATTGATGAAGACAAAGGAGACCATGGTTGGGAATAGTTAGGATCAACTTCAAGACTACATTATTCCTTATGACAGCTTCATAAATTATTTCTTGATACCAAATCTCCTAGCCTATCTTTTATCTTTATAGCTACCACTTTATAGCTTTCGTCTCCCTAATGATGTTCCACTACCATTGGCTAACCCTGATACCCCTTGTATCCTCTTAGAAGCACCACAAGGACATGATCACAACAACATTTCTCCAGTAGGAGAAGTCATCACTACTCTGATTCATGAGAACATCTTCATATTAGGAGGCTTTTCATGGACTCAAGGAAACCGTGGGTGTCATGATGGTGTCCCGAGACTAGGTCCCCCAGAGTACCCATCCATTGTCAACATATCCCAATAAAATACTAACGGTGTGACAGTTGCGTCTTATACTTCTGTCCCTATATCATCCATGATGGATACACCACATGTTCAACCCCTTGTGGTAAGATGATGCTCGGTTCACTATCAGAGGAATCTGGGAGAGACTTTATCAGTACAACCAATCTCAGTGGGAAGTGATTCAGACTGCTCCGCTCCTATGGATACTGCCCAAGATCATAATGAGGCTGGGACTAGTATAATATCACCAATCTCCCCAGGAGCTGCGGCTAGTCCTCTGCATCTGGTTCTAGCGGTTGATCCATCTGAGGTCAAAGAGAGCCCCCCATCTTGGGGGAACTTTCTTATGTCCCTTCCCACTCTAATCATGGCACTTCCTATTTATAGACATGTTACAGTGGAGGATGATGAAGGTACCACTTCCTCGGGGAGGCACCAGGCTGTGAGAATATAGGCAGGGCACCAGTAATGTTCTCTTTCTATGGATACACCTATGTCCAATTTTGCTGACAAGACTGGAAATTTTTAGTGATTATTCACTAAGATGGATTCTGGAGGATTTTATTATCTGAATGTACACCTCCACATCTACCAGATCTCCATTTCCTAATAATACCTTGCCTCCATCGAGGACAAGATGGCCAAGTTCAATTCTTCCCATCATCATGTGACGAACTTTTGAGATGTTTCAAAAGAATTTGATCATCTAACAACTAAGGAGGCGAAGGCTTGTGATTTTGTGGACACCCAAGAGGAAGAGTTGCAGGAGTGTGATGCCCATGAAGTATGCTAAAGGAATCAATTGGCCTATTTTTGTGCCAACTAAGATGCCATCCAGAAGAATGTGTGGGAGCTTAAAGTCGTTCTGGAGATGTTGTGTTCGATTATTTATGCTGAAACAAATGAGATAGCTTCTTTGGAGAACACTATTGACACCCCGTGGAAATCACTTTCCATACTTATAGAAAGGTAGAAACAATACATGTTGTATTTCCTTTCCAAATCATGATATATACACTTCCCCCCTTTTTATAGTTTAGAGAGACACCAAACTAGGGTTTCTCCTCCATTTTTGTTGAACTCAATGAAACTGATTTACCATTAAATCTTTTTTCTTTGATTTTTCATGTCTTTTAAATTAATCATAATCATATAAAAATCATTTCAATTAGGTATCAATTTTAAAACCATGATTTAAAACTAGTAAACTAAAATAATCAAATTATACTCTATTTTTTACTAACTCGCAAGACTTAGCGAGCATAGTTCAACTATTGCTGAGGTCTTATGAAACAACCTCACAAACATTTGTGTCTTTTTTCATTATTACCCTTATATATTCGAAAGACTACTTGACATGGGATTAGTGGGAATAAATTGAATTTTTCTTAGGCCACCCTTTGTGGGTTTTTGACCTAACAAGATTTTCATATTTTTTTATGGCTCACTGTTTTTTAACAACTCGATGCTCAACTTTTACCCAGAGGTGCCTTTTGCAGATTTTCCCTCTAGAAAGTATGGTGTATTTTTTTGTAGGCAGTTCACAATCCTACCAATCAGTCTAACTACTAATTTTTTAGGCCAAACAGCTTTGACCAAACTTAATGGGGTGGGGCCCTAATTCAGGATCGTCAATTGGGAATGTTCTAATATCCTTCAGACATGGATTAGGTATTTTTCTTGACCCCCAATTTTGTGAATTATGGACATGTATAAGGCTTATAGGCCGTTTTAGGCATATGAAGGAAGGAAAGGACTCTCCTGAGAATTAATTTTCCTTTGATTGATGTTTGTTTTATATGTGACATATGCAAAGCCATCGGGGAATGATGTGCATAGTCAAACAAAGCTCTCTGAAGGTCACTGGCCTTCCATATCTGATGACCTGGTAGGGTTATGCAACATTTTGAATTTAATTTGATGTTAGGAGCCACAATGGGTGGCTAGTCTGTGTAATGGTGTCTAAAAATATTAGTAACATTCATATCGACCTTGAGTAGGCAATTGTTCCCACATGGTTTTTACTCATGTAAGTGAGAGATGGGGAAAGGTCAGTTCAATTACAATTATTTTTTTCCATGATAGAGGAATTTGGAAAGTGGAAGGTATGCAATTCGTTATCCAAGGGTGTTTCGGATCTGGGGGTGTGACAGGATATGAATGTCATTCAAATGTATGGAAGCTGTAAAGGAATCTCTTAATAACGAATTTCCATTTGATTAATAGTTATTTTATAGGTGATATATGCAGAGCCACTTGGGAATGATGTGTATAGTCAAACAAAGGTGTCTGCGGGACACTATCCTTCCATCATTGATGCCTATTGGGAACTATATAGATATAGTATGTGACCTTCGATAAGAGGTTTACCTAAACACGAAAAAGGAAATTTTAGATGAACTTCTCCAGGAAACCCAAAAATGTGGGGGGAATTTTTTTGTATCCAGATCAACTTCATGCATATGGTTGAGGTATCTTTTGAAACCTCAAAAGGGACAAGAGATGAATTGGGCCCACATGTTCTGATATATCTAGAATGTGTGTATGGAGAAAAATTTAAACCATGAATTTAAGGACCCTTGAATATGGAGGAATGTAATGAGGCTTGGAATCCATTGGGCGTACAGAGATAGGAGAGGACTCTCTTGGGGACTAAATTTCCTTTGATTGATGTCCATTTTGTGGGAAACATATGCATATTCACCATGTCATGATGTGCATATTCAAAAAATGGTTTCTTCAAGAAACTGGACATCCATCTCAGACGGCCTTAGATGGTTATATATATTCAAGATCACTCATAGAACAAAGGTTGGGGTATAGTAGGAGTGTATCTCGACATATTGGGGGTATTTGGGCTACACTTTACTCGTGGAATTAGGTATCCCTTACATTGATTTTACTCACATGGAGGGTGAGGAATTCATCCAATCTTTTGGGTACCTAGTTATTTAACGTCACATGGTCAGGACGTGGGGTCCCTCTCGAGGATGAGAACCATGAATTGCCTTTTAAGGTAGTTCTACTACGAACAAATTCCTAGAATTTTTTTTCCATAATGTCACAGTGGAACTCTCACTAAGATCCCTAAGCTAACTTGAGCTATGATTAGTGTGATAAATAAGGGATTACAAGCATTCTGGGTCATTATATTGGAATAAAAAATCAACATCAGAGGGAACTTTATTCTTAAGCCAATGTTATTCCATTTAACATCATACAACATGGAAGATTTTGGCCCTACAGTTTAATTTCATGCGGTGAGGACATGACACTATGTTGTTTAGAGTCATACAGTGAGGAAAATTATGTTTTCATAAGGATATTTAATAGTTTTTAGTTAATATCAATCAGTATGTTCCGATATTCCTTAGACATGAGTGATGATAGAAGGTGTAAACTGTAGTCTCGGAGGAAACATGAATCAAGAGGAATGACATGGGTCTTGGAAGCCATTGGGAATTCTGAGATAAGAGAAGACTCTCATATGGATGAATTTTCCTTTGATTGACATCCATTTTTGTGGGAAACATATGTTGAGACACCAGGGCATGATGTGCATAGTCAAACAATGGTTTCTGCAGGACACTGGCCATTCATCTTAGATGGCCTTTAATGATTATTGGGATCCAAGTTTTCCTAGATGATGGAGTTTGAAAAATGTGAATGATATTCCTAGCAAAATAATGAATACCTGGACTGTGACTAACTGTGAACTACTAGAGATTCCCCAGAAGTCTGACTCATATGTATAGGGGGAAGCAAGATCTTTTGACTTCTCATGGGTAACGGGAATGTGTGGGATCTCTTGGAACTGAGAACAGGGACACACATAACTCTTGAAGAATTCTGCAGTTTATTTTCATATGGTTGGGACCTTTCATGGATTCCCCGTACAATTCTGATCTATTCACAGGGAAAGGAGTGTTTTTATGGTAGTTGGGATAAGATTCTAAATTCAACCATAACTACGTATCATGCGAGGGTAGGAATCAAGTCACACGTAGTTATTAATATTCCATGTACCGATCTGGCTTGGTCCATGTGTAAGGACATGTGATGGAATTTTTTTATTATGGATGGGCTAGGATTCCAAATCTAGGCATCACTACGTATCATGTGAAGGAAGTAATCAAGACATACGTAGTTCTGAATGTTCCCTATACCAATCTGGATCGTTCCACATGTAGGGAAATTTTTTTATTTCATTTTTTAAGGGTGTTGGGTCTACCATATTTCCCTATAACTTTTTTGTGTAATGAAATCATTACCACTGATCCTAAGCTCATGTGAGTTATACTCTATGTGAGAAACAAGGATTGGACATAGGGTGTCCTTTGTAAGTGTTGGGAGGTGGAGGATATGATGGAGGAATTTTTTTGGGTTAGATATGGGCCAAGACCGGGGATCGAGGCATCACTACATATCCTGATAGGGAATGAATCAAGCCATGTGTAGTTCTATGAGAGATCATGCAGTTTATTGTCTTGTGATTAGGGATCTTTGTTCCATGTAGTTTGACGTCTTATGGCGAGGACATGAGTCACATTTTAATGTCATTTTTAGGGACGAGTTCTATATAGTTTAACATCATTTAGAAAGGAAAAAAACTAATAGTTTAGGGTGATAGTGTTTGGACCTTGACAAGGGGTATTATCAGTCATAGTTTAATGTATTACAGTTTGGACCATGACATGGGGTATTATCACTCATAGTTTAAGGTCATAGAGTTTGGACCATGGGGTATTATCACTCATAGTTTAAGGTCATCGAGTTTGGAGCATGGGGATAATTCCATACATTTTGTCATCATGTTTTTCAGGACAAAAACTCATATTTTAGGGTCTTAGAGTTTGGGCCATCACATGGGGGGCTGTTACTACACGAAGTACTTATTCAAGAATATCACATTTGGGGGAGCCATGATGAGCTATCTTTCCATTGATATTAGGGAATATAATATATTGGAATAGATCCTATGTATAACATATGGTCCTTACCAAATTGCTTCAATATTTTGGGGCTTATTATCAAGTATCATCAGGGTTATGTGGACTAACAAAATTTCTCCTTCAAGGAATGATCGAAGAACCTTTTTATTGAAGTCTTGTGAAATCTGGATTTGGTAGATTTTCAAATGGAGTAAAGTGCGTAGCCTTTTTTTATATAGCTGCTCCAACTCATCAAACTTTGTCTAGGATTTCTCATCTGTGGACATTTGATCGCAAATGAACACACAGAGTGATGGCACTTGCATTTTAGTTGGAAAAACCTCCTTTTCCTTGTATACTAGTGTGTACAAAGTTTCCTAGGTGGTGGTGTTTGTTGTGGTTCAGTAATCCCATAAATCTTGAAGGATCATGTATGGCCACGATGTATTATCCTTATAAACCATATTTTGGAGTTTGTTGGATATCGTTTTGTTGAAAGCCATTATCTACCCATTGGTTACTGTGTGGCAGTGGGATGAATGGTTGGATTTGATTCCATACTCCTGGAATATCTTGTCCAACTCAGTAGAGCAGAAGTTCGTGCCATTATCTGTTAGTAGTATATGAGGGACACTAAATCTTGTGATGATTTTGGACTTCACAACAATAATGATATTTTTATCCCTGACTTCTATAAGGGTTATGGATTGAACCCATTTGGAAAAGAAGTCGGTCATTGTGAGTATGAACATGAATTGTCTGGATGTGGTAGGAGGATATGGTCCCACAACTTCCATCCCCTAGGTGGAAAATGGCCAGGATTACTTAGACATATGAAGTAACTCTGGGGGTCGGTGTATGAAATTGGCATGAACATGGCATGAATGGTACTTCTTAGAAAATATGGCAAATCCTGTGTCACATTGGGGAAGGAATACCCAAGCCTTCAGATTTTGTAAGAGAGCATGGTTGCTGATTTGGTATGCTCTACAAGATTTTTCATGAACATATTTCATGATGGGAGTGATATCTTCACCATCAATGCACCTGAGAAGGACTCCTTCAATTCCTCATTTATAAAGAACATTTTCTTGGTTTACCCCATTTTACAAGACAAACTTAACTACACGTCTTCGGACTTGCTCCCTTCCATACCTATCTGGTGTGAGTTACTCCTTCTAATGGTAATTTGAAGTGGGAATCATACAACATATAGTGTGACCATAAGGCTCAGAAACGTGACTAATTTCATCGATTTTCTCTGTATTGTTCGGAAAAAATGGCAAGACCTCATGATGGTGGGAAATGATAATGAATGTTTCATCCTAGTCTGGATCGGCCAAGGCTGTTGCTACATTTTCCAAAGCATTGTCTTGGGTATTTTGTGACTGGGGTACATAAGTCAATGTTGGTTTTGATGGGAAATCTTCCATCACTTCTCAAACGTGGTTCATCAAGGCGGCCAATACTTCTTTCTTGATGGCATAGTCACCATTGACCAGTTTGATGAGTATCTTGGAATCACCCTTTATTTTTAGGTGTTTGGCTTCTCCATCATGTGCTAGTTCCAATCCTACAGTGAGGGCATGTTATCTACTTCATTATATGCACACCCTTCCAAAATTAAGAAAGCATAAGGCATGATGGATTTTTTGGGGGATACAAGTATAATTCCAAGCCCCACTTTTTTAAGCTTGGGATCCTCCATCCTTTTCCTTATTAGGCATTTGGAAGCACCATTGAAGTACATTTCCAATGTCTAGGTGTCCTCTTAGATGGATAACACTTCTTCATCTGGAAGTTTGGAATCCAATGATGTTGTTTCATCTGAGGGGGGCTCTTCCAGGAAGTTTTCTAACGCTTTCCCTTTGATGGATTTCTGGGGTATGTACCGTATTCCAAACTATTATAGGATGATTGTCCATCTTGATAGGTTTCCTTTTAGTATGTGGATGTTGAGGATATATTTGAGCGGGTTCTTGTGAGAGACCAATTGGACCTAATGGTGCTGCAGGTAATGCCTGAGATTCTAAACCATGAAGACTAGGTCGAGGTAGTTCTTTTCAACTTTTGAATATCGAGTTTCAACATCAATCATTTTTTGGATAAGGTAATAGAGGATGTTCTCACTTTCTGTATCATTATTATGCATGAGGAAGGCACCGAATGTCCATTCCAGAGTAGTTATGTACAAAAATGAGCTATCTCCCCTCAATCGGGGGAATTAGCACTGGTGGGATTAGGAGTTATATTTTGATATTGTTGAACGCTTATTGGGAATCATTATCCCACTCATACATAACTACTTTCTTCATGATTCTAGTGAAATGTAAGAATTTACTTGCTAGGTTCACTATGAAGCACTGGATATAGGCGAGGTTCCCTTGGAGACCTCTCAACTCGGTGAGGTTGCAGGGTTGGGACGTGCCAAGGATGACATTGTATTCTTAGGGTCGAATTCAATGTTATGATGGCGTGTGAAGAAGCCGAGGAATTTCCCAAATGTAATTCCAAAGGCACACTTTAGGGGATTCATCTTTAAACTATATTATCCCTACTTATTGAAGGACGTTTCAAGATTGGGATGGTGGTTTGCGCACTGTCATGATTTAACCACTAGATCTTTGACATAACACTTGTTGCATCTTCCCAAGAAGGGCTTGAATTTGTGATGCATGATTCCTTGATATGTGCCACTAACTTTATTTAGGCCAAAGGGCATAACTTTATAACAGAACACTCCCTAAGGGGACCTAAAACTGGTATAATGTTCATCTCCTCATGCCATCTAGATATAGTTTTATCTCGAATAGTTGTCCATGAAGGAGAGGGCTTCATATCCAGTAGTTGCATCGATCAACAATTCTATGATTGGGATCGAGAAAACATCTTTTGGGAAATTCCAATTACGGTCCCTGATGTCAATGCAAATTCTAATCTTTTCGTTCTTATTTTTGACAGGGACTAAGTTATCTAGCCAGATCATAAATTGGACCTCCTGTATGAAGTCGGCTTTAATCATCTTGTCAACTTCAGACACTATTTTCGCAGCATGCATAGGGTGGGTCCTTCTGGCTCACTTCTTACAGCCTTGGGGTCTTCCGATAAGACCAGATGATGAGTGGCAGCCTCAGGATCAAGGTGTGAAATTTTAGTGTATTTCTAGGAAAACACATCTCAATTATGCATTAGGGAGGACATTTATGCCTGCTTCTCCTCGACGGGCATATCCACACTGATCAGAGTGGGTCATGGGTCATCTTTGGTGCCCCGTTTTATCTACTTAAGTTCATCAATTGTGGTGGATAAACCTTCTATGAATGCAGTAGGGGCATCATTGAGGTCTTCTTCCTCTTCTTATTTTTCTTGATCATCTTCAGCTTCTTCCTCTTCTAATGGAGAGATTATTTTTGAGACAAACTCTCCAATGTTGGGAGGGAAATATTCTTTTTTTCCTTAGTGAGTAAGGAGGTGGTAGTTTGAAGTCCCATGGATGGGTTGGGTGAATTTTTAGTATATCTTTTCCTGACATCATTGGAGTCAACCCTCTCTTCAATGTCTTTGGACTTGGTGCCCACAACAGATTCCATGAGGATGATTGAGTCTGTCTACAGAAATTCACTTGTGCATTCAACTTTGTTGATGGGTAATACATACTCTTCCCTAAGCTACTAGAGGGGGTTGGCAGGAGCCATTTCCAATCCATTCGGGGTAGTAATCTAATAAATGTCATCAGATGAAAGATGTTTTTATTTCGATTCATAGAACCCTGCATCGATATAATGTGACTCACATAACTCAACTGGGGATTTATCAGCGTGCAATGCCCCATTTTTTCCATTAGTGCAATTTCTAACACACTGAAGGTATGATGATGGAATATCAGTGTGCTATTGTAGCCAAGGTCTCCCTAACAAGACGTTGAAGGTCGTACATTTCTGTACTACCAGGAACATAGAATCACTTATGAATTCTCTAAGCCAAGTTTTAAGTTTGATTTGTCCCAACGGTTTCTTCTCACTTTTTTCATATATCAGAGGAGTTGTATTGCATGGTTTCAAGCTATCTTCATCATAGCCTAGCTGATGAAGTGTTCGTAGCGGAAGGAGGTTGACTCCAAATCCATTGTCGATGAAGACCCTCTTGACCTCAATTCCATTTATCTTGTCAAACACATATAAGGGTTTGATGTTCCCTTTCATGATGGAGTCTTCATCACTATCTGTAAATGAGATGAAAACGTTATATTATTCAAGACTAGTCTCCATCCGATAGACATTGGATACTGCTACTTTGGCCTCAAATTCTTGGGTAATTAATAATGCTTCAATGAGTTCCTCCCTACGATCTACTGATAGACTTAGTGCATCCAAGATCAACTGCTTTACTAGTACTAATGCCAGCAATTTTAGAATATCATATTTTTCTATAAAGTTAAATGCTTACCAGCTCAGGGTTTCTCTTTCACAGACACTTTAGGGGTTTGTGCTTTGGATGTAGACGGTTTGGCCTCTGTGACAGGGTCTGGTGATGCTTTAGTCCTTTCCAGGTTTGGCTGAATTGGTCCGCCTAAATGCCTTGAGATATTTGATATTTATTCTTCCTACGACAGATACACCAGGATAATTATACTTTGATTTCATCCAATGGGGTTAGAGGAGCATTTTGGTTCTTATTGTGTCTGCTAGAGGGTCCTTCCGCGAGTTTCTTCAATGTTAAAGGTTTGACTTATTGTGTGTTTAGGAATCTAACTCTTACCACAATCATTCCTTCTAGGAAACCTCTAGCCTCTGCTGCCTCTTCCTCCAGCTCTCTGGTTAGGCATGGGGAATTTGGGTTTTTGGACATAGTATTCATCTGATAATGGGTCCATCATGTGAATTATAGTAATGGAACCAAATATCAGTTCTTAATTTGACACTATTTCTATCTGACTGTCTCCTTCTGATGGTGTCGTTGGGCAGGGCGGTTCCCATTGTACCGTTTGACAGGGTAGTTCCCACTATACCATGTTTGTTGGCATGAAGTCATAAAGTGTCAAAACTGACTTCGTCTTTGTTGTCCATCCGCCTTCATCCTCCTTCTTTCTACACTTCTGGCCTCTAGAGGTCTATGTGGCTGAGGAAGATTCTTGTAATATATTATGAGCTTTTGGGTTCACAGTTGGTTGTTTCAAATACACCTTGAGGATTCCATGGACTTGGTTGACTATCTTCTAGGTCATCCAATTGTCACGATTTTTCTCCTTTTTACTGGTGGTGGTTTTCCATTCCTTTTCCTCTCTTGAGACTAAGGTGGAAACATATGCCACATGTGTTGGGGGCAACCCAACTTGACTTTCATGGAATCCACCATCTTTTGTAGGAGATCCATGAAAATGAAGCATTATTGGATGGTATGTCCTAGTATTCGATGATAGGGATAGTAATTTGGATGGTCATCGAGACCAGCATAATCGGTTCGCTTTGTCTCCCATAGTGAGAACAAGTTGAAATTCATAGCAGCTATGAAATATCTGTGGACCAGGTTTTCTCAGAATAAGTAAAATTTATTTCTTAATTCTTCGAACTGATTTCTTTTAGTATCTTGTGATTCATATTGCGGAGGTAGTGGTGGTTGTGGGCATCTAGGGGGTCCTGCATGGTTCAATAGGGGC
Source organism: Viscum album (assembly GCA_963277665.1). Classification (NCBI taxonomy): domain Eukaryota; kingdom Viridiplantae; phylum Streptophyta; class Magnoliopsida; order Santalales; family Viscaceae; genus Viscum; species Viscum album. The sequence continues at coordinate 936,857,067 of OY728141.1, forward strand.
CTCGCAACTGGACCTGGAGTCAGGGGTGGATTTAGCATGACAGAAGCAAATTCATCTTTTCCCATTCTTTTCTAAGGGGTTTATGGGGAAAATTGAGACTTAAGATTGGTATGTTGTAAGGAGACTTTTATTCTTTGGTAAATTTCAGTTAAAATTTTTTACCCACTTGTGTACTTTTCTAGGATGAGAGGTGTTCACAATTCATCTCAAAGTATAACGATGCACATAGCAAGCATTTAATCCTGGGAAAGTAGTCGGTTCGGGGAATAAGTCAGGACATTTCATCTAGAGATGAACATTGAGACTCTTTCATTATCTCACTGCTTGCAGTTCATGAGATCACTGACTGTCATCGTAGGAAGCGTTGAACTGAAATCGAAGAGAAACTATCATTGGAGGTCTTCCCAGCTTGTGATTGAATTGGTTGGCAAGATGGTATACCATACAAAAGTTGAGCCCTATAGGGTTCGTATGAAGCACCTGAGTTTTACTGCTTCTTGCTTCTTCAGAGTGCCTATCATGGGGTTAAAATAAGAGGGGTAGTGCATTAAATGTTGTTACGGGTCCCTTGAGCCATTGAATACTAGGAATATGGGATTTCCAAAGTTTGGTGGTGGAGGAACATTGCTTATCCAATCAGGGTAGGGTTTATTCTCTAGCTATATTGGAACATGTCACCCCTCCATGGATTCTAGCCAAGATATTAATTTCATGATTGTTTTCAAAATCCATTGATTCATATCCTGTCAAGCATGAGCTTGGGCTAGTGAAGTAGTGGCCAAAACTGGGTCTGTCAGTGCTGTTGGAATTTGGGGTTGATACCCATCCGGAGGTATCATTTGTGGGTTTATCTGAATATATTCTGGTTGTATTCCCAGTGGTGGGAAGTCTAGATATCATTCCAGGTCCAGGTTTAGGTAAGTTGTTTTTCCTGATTCCAGATTGGACGAGCCTCCGAGCAGAGCATCATTCCCTGGGATGAGTGCATGTGGCAAGGAAACCCCTTCTAGGAGAACCTACAGACTTTCTATAGGGGAAACACATCCGGCGATGTAGATCCCTCGACATAGTTCAACATTAATTTTCCAGAGCTGTTTCATTTATTCCTCCTTCTTATAAAACATTTCCTTGAGAGAGAGGGATACATTTCCAGGGGATGAGAAGGCTGGTCATAGACAACCTTGGATTTATTCTTCTACTTGTTGTGGTTTCTCAATGGAGGTAGTGATGGATTAACTAAGTGGGTGCCCAAATTTAGGGCCTCTCTCTAGTTTTGGGTATGAACACCACCAGGCTCAGTGTAGGATACCTCTAGGAGAGAACCATATTCCTTCATGCCCTCTCCCTATGCATCATTCCCAATGATATCTGTGGGGTTGACTTTAACCATGTTCTCTAAGGAATGCCGCATTGGAGGTGGTGTACCAGGTTCCAAATGGTAGGAAGGCTTTTTGTGCCCTTTATTGGATTTTATCGTTCCATTCTACGGTATTCTTTGGGTTTCTTTGTGAAGATTGACTTGAAGGAAGCCCCAGTCCGACCACTTAACATTCCTTTGTCTCGGAGGGTGAAAACCACGATAAGGGGTGTAATGGGTGACTCCTCTATGCATCATTCTTCCTAGACAGGACAATACCGACATCCACTATTAAGGGACTTGAGGTAAAAAATCCCCCATCCCTATTCCTGTTCTTCCATTTATGTGCTATGGCCTGGATTTGTTGGTCTTATAGGGGAATTTTGATTTAAAAATGCCCCCATCCTTGTAGGAGTGGGTTATTCCCGTATTGCGGCATTAACCACCACTATTTCCTCCTTTTCAATTTCACACACTCATGCATGGGTGTGAGCCGAGTTTGGAATTGGGCCTCCAAGGAGTAGATGAACTTTTGAAGACATGAACACTAATATCTAGTTAGATTCCCTTATGCGGGAATCCTATTGGATGTTCTTGGTTGCCTGACTCGGATTCTTTATGATGGATTGATCTCTTCAGTCCTGATGCTTTTGAGACTTAATCCGGGCCAATTTCTGTTTAATATCCCATCTTTCCAGAGCAAGGGTTTCACTTGATTGCTGGCTTTGGGTGATGAAAATGTAGGATGTCATTTCCAATGATATTTTCTGGATTAGATGAGTGGTGAAGTGTAGAGCTCCATGTTCTCCCCATCCCTGAATATGAACTCTAGTCGGGGCGTCACCAATGAGGTGACACAACTTATGCAGTACATGGAGGCAAGCCATTTCAAGGTTTTTCTTTCACCTTTTTAATTGTGGCAGTCATGCGGATTGGAGGGCTTCCAGGTCGATTACATAGAGAAACTCCCCTATCGTGTTGACGTGATCTGCATACCGTACATAGGGTAGGAATTTTTCTTTCAGCAGATGAAGACTCATCCATATATTGAGGTGAATGTCATTAATATATTCCCCAGACAAATCTCCTAGTATATCAATGTGAGATGCGGTCATAGGTCAATACATAACTGGTCTATTATCTATAGATAGTTGTCTTTTCACAAGAAAAATATCCTACTTTTCTTCTTCTAGAGGCTCCTCTACTTGATATGCCCAGCTTGAATGCTTCTTAATAATTTTTTCCCAAGAAACAGGGCTGGTGGAAGCCATATTGATTTGCGGATGCCATGGGTGTGGCTCAGAAAATGAGTGTGGCCCCATCCCATCTTCTTGCTGAGAAAGAATAGCACTCGTTATAGACAAAATGGCCATATGTTTGACTCCTTTCCGAGATCCTCAAAATAAGAGGGATTTCACATACTTATTCTGAAAAGGATAGGACCTTATTTCCAGTATGAATTTTTGTTTTGGGGGAGGACCTTTTCAATTTGTGCAGCAATGGAGAGGGATATCATTGCAACTTGATGCCCGACCATGGGAATTTTTTTTACAGTGTATACCCTGGGGAGCACCTTCAGGGTGGGATACAATGAGGGGAGGAGCTTATTACTTCTTGATGTCACTGTGGGGAGGGAATTTATAGAAACTGTCCTTGCGGGGAGGTCCTTTGCAATGACTTTTATCATGGCAAGGACTACCATTATGACTTCATACCTGGCTGCAGGGTGAATTTCTGCAGTGCACATCTTGGGGTGGGCCTCCATTATGTACTAAAATGAGGGGATGACCATCTTATTTCTTGATGTTTCAATGGGGAGGACCATCATAGAATCTGACATTGTAGGGAGGGAGTTCACAATGGTTGTCATCATAGAGAGGACTACCATCACGACTCGACATCCGACTATAGGGAGAAGCATATCTGCAACATATACCCTAGGGAGGACCATCAGGGTAGATGAAATCAAGGGAGGACCTTCATTCTATCTGATCTATAGGCCAATGGGAGGGCTACCCCAACATGCATCAGGAGAGAGGCTCTCTTGATCAATCATTCCGGACCCACGAAGTAAGCCCCCATGGGTACTCTATGGAGGACCTTCAGATATGCTGGTAGCAAAATTGCAGGAAGGCCTTCACAACTGCTACTTCCACTTCCATAATTTGTTAATGGACTAACAAGGTATTTATTATTTATTGATATACATTTGAGGGCATCAAGAACCCCAAATTCTCGTAGAGCAGGATCATGTATGTGATCCTCATTTTCCGGTTGCCTTTGGCGCGTTTCATTTTTGTGCACTCCCTTGCGGATAACCGGGGACATCTACTACTGGTAATGACCTTAATATATGGGTACCTATCTTGTTGAGTCTATTGATGTCATTAGGATATGCTAAAAAACATCTTGAGTTTGGGTAGGGATATATTCCTACCCTGGAGCGGCCACCATGTTGGACTGACATCCCCCACTTGTCCATATATCACATCATATTGTTGTCAACCCTCCTGGACCGGAGCAGGGATTTATAACTACTCTGGAATTACAAACTCATTTTTCAAGTGAGTCATTCCATTCGAGGAAACTGGGTCATGCGCCCTGTTTCTCACCATTACCACTGATGTAATAATGTCTTGTCATGTATGGATGATATGGTCTGGGATTGATGTCTGATATTCCATCATTTCCAGGATGTGTTGAGATACATCATTTTCTGGAATAGGTATGAAGGCCCATTTCTATATCATAGATGGGGTTTGTTCCTAATCTAGTCCTCCATGAGTTTCCAGTAGATACTGGCAGATCTCCTGTGCTGGGACAGAGGAATGATTCTGCCATTGGTTGTCTTCTCCGGTTGACACCGTATTTGACTAGTGTTATTTATGTTCCAGAGAGGGTATTTTCATCTACTCTATTGCCATTTCATTTGTCTCATGAGCTTTATACGAATTTGTAGGAATTTGACTCTACTAAGTTTTTCTTACCACCCTATTTGGATGGTGGGATTGATATGAATCAGTAGGTATTTGTGCTTACATATAGCTAGTTTCTGTCCTATTTGGTTGACAAGCTTGAAATGCATCAATATGTATTTTTTCCAGCATGTAACTGGTTTCTTCCATATTTCGATGACAATATTGATATGAATAAGTAGGTATTTATTCCTGAGTATAGCTTGTTTCCATCCTATTTGGATGATAGTCTTGACATGCATTAGTAGGTATTTGTGCCTACATGTAGCTTATTTTCATCCTATTTGGATGATAGGATTGATATGCATCAGCAAGTATTTGTGACTACATTTAGTTAGTTTCTATGTCTGCATGGTGGGATAGACGAGCACTAGCAAGAACGTGCATATTCTCATATTGGGAAACCCTATTTATATGGTGGGTTTGAGTGGAGGTGGAAGATTCATATGTTTTCTTGTTGAATGCCACTTTGTTACTGCGGTAGAGTTTCTCCTTAGGAACCAGGATGATAGCATGGTATAGATTATATATTTTCTGCCCTTAGCGGGTAGCCTAAGGGGCTTGGGTCTCCAGGACTTCTATAGGTTCCATCTTCATATGGTCTACTTTAGTGGGAGGAGGCTTGGTCATCCAGTGTCAATAGTGACGTTCTCTGGCGGGGGCCCATGAGTAGGACCCCTGCACAGTTGATATGAAGTTTTCATCATCGACTTCATCTACCTCCCTATGATAAGGGAGGTACTCATTGTCACGTTCTATGGAAAGGCTCCCGAAATGGTTTGAGATGACCATCGGGGCCACCATGTGTTGGGGTTCCAACTACAGTTGAGGAGGTGGTTAGCGGACCTTTAAAGACTGGAGGGCTTGCCTCGTGGCCTCTACCATGGGGAGAGTACCATTTTGGTGGTACTCCCTAATCAGCACGGTGGATACACGGTGTTAAATATACTAGGTAGGCGAGGTGGTCATTCTCTTCATGGGTCCCTGACCGCCTGTGAGATCGCTAATTTGTGTCTATGCATCTTTTTTTGGGATGTAAATTGGATCGAATGTTGCTATGTGGGAACCGATGACATACATATATGACATACAGACCAAAAAACTTCATCAATGTTTTATTCTCTTAAACACGTGTATATATGACGATTTAGCTTGGCCCCCTCCCCTCTTTATTCTATTGTAGGAAGAAGGGGCCTGAGTGGGGTAAGATCTCCACCTTAGTTAAGGATTCACATCATGTTAACCATTTTTTCCCTGCCACTGAGGTGGAATGTTTTTTTCATACTAGGGCAAACAAAATAGGCCAACATGCAATGTTCTTCTATCTTTCATCATTGGGGTAGAACGTCCACCTTGGTTAAGGATTCACACCGGGTTCACCATTTTTGTTCTACCTCTAAGGTGGCACGTTTCGCACATACTAGGGTGAATAAAATGGGATGACATGAAATGTCCTTTGGTCTTTTATCATTGGGGTTGAACCGTCACCTAGGTTAAGGATTCATCTCGAGTTCACCATTTTTGTTCTGCCTCTGATGTGGCATGTTTCACATGTATTGCGGAGAAAAAAATGGGCCGACATGCAATTTTATTTTGTCATTTACCATTAGGGTAGAACCACCATCTTGGTTAAGGATTCCTGTCGGGTCCACCATTTTTGGTCGACCTCCAAGGTGGTGTGTTTTGGGTGATGGTGAAATGGTCCAATGAGGATCAACATCCATCCATTTTTTCATAGATGGTTTCCTATCAAATTCACCATTTATTTTTTGACTTGTTCTGCATCATTATCCTTTAAAAGAAGGTTGGATTAACCCTGATGGGGCCGGGAAATTCACCCCTTTCACATTTCAAAGGATATTCAACAGTTAGTCAGTCCCAACATGCGATTACATAGGGTCACGTACTTGTGAAATCGGTCCTCCTCAAATATAATGTCCTCAGATGGTCTCCAACGGGTTTATTCATGGATCCAGAAACACCCAACGACCTTGGTATCCATGATTCAGGGACCTGATTTCCAAAGGTATGTGCTCATTGATTGATGATTCAGCCAATGACACATAAGGACTCCATTGTTCAAGAGGATGGGAGGTCAGGATCACCGCACCCTTCTGGGGGATGATTATTGCTTGTTCCAGGACTTTCTTATAGATTTATTTCATGTTCATATATTCATGAATCCTTGGATCATTCCCAAAGTGTGTTTCCACAGGCTACCCTTAGTTTTCAGGATAGTCATAAGTATACATATATTTGATGCTAAGGAGATATTATGGGCTTGATCCATACAATTAGGTGCTCTAGAGTTTATCATCATCTTGGGTGATAGAAGGTGATTTGATTTTGGGATCAAATTTATAAGATGGTTTTCCTATGTATCCCCAGAAGATGAATCAGAACCCATGTTGTTCGGAATGGCTAGGGATTATGTAGGGATGCTACTCATTTAGGGGATCATGATTGGGTTAACCCTTTTGGATTAACACCCTTTTGAGATCGGTCCTTTAGGTTGGCACCCTATATATCCTGGTTTGATTAAGAATCAGAGTTTTCATAGTTCATATGTGATGGTTCTTACTTATGGGAGCTTCCCATTTGGTAGGTCAGGATTGGGTGAACCCTTTTCGATGGGTACCCTTTTGAGCTCGGGCCTTCATGTAGGCATCCTACATATCTTGGATTTATCAGGATTTAATGTTCTCGTAATTCATATGGTGTGGATTTTTTAATCGTCACAAACATCTAAGCCCAAGTGATTCATGCTTGGTGTGAGAAACAAGATTATGTAGGACGTCCAACCAACCACATGCTTCCTCTCCTTTTGGTGGGAGAGGGAGAGCCTATGTTGGTTGAGGCTGGGGTGACCATGGGAGAGGGTATGGAGCAAAAAACTATTTAGTGTGAGATGAAAATAAAGGTCATGTGGGTTGACCTCAAAATATTGCGGACTTACCTCAGTGGGAGGGCCCCGAAATATGTTCTAGGAAGGGGAGGAGTCTCGTACTTGTCAAAAGGAGAAGAAAACATAACTCCTTTTACTAATCACTATTCCTCAATGAGTGGAAAAGCATGTGATCACCCTTAGTACCTAGAACAAGGAAGTTCACGTTGGAATCCCAAGGTTTGACTGTATGTTACATTTGGAATGTAGAACCATAGACATTCCAGAAGCCCAACCCATTGTGGGGAGATCCTTCGTGACTTCACTTGCCATGGGTATGCAGACTCAAAGGGGTGAACAGATGCACCTGATGGTCTGATCATACGAGTCTGGTGGCTTTGGAGGAGGCTTTGTCTTGATGCCATAGGACTGGTTCACGTAGTGATTATTGAGGACTAGAGAGTAGTGGATGGATAAGGTTGGAACTAGATGAAATAATACCCAAAAATACCCCATTCTGCACACTATTTTCTTATGCAGGATGGGGGAGGCTATGAACACTGTAGTTGTATGCGAGTAGAGGGGTCATCCTCGTATCGATGAGGTACACGTGAATGGGTATAGAGCACCATGTACCATAGTGGTACACGGGCCACCACGTCACTTTGGGTTCTATATGTGTACTGATGTAGTATGCGGCGCTAGGTTCTGTCCGCGTAGTGCCACACTACGTAGAGAACCATATTGAAGGAGGTTCTAGGGTATTATCATTTGTGGGGAGTTCATTAGAAATAAGTATATGGTTTGTGGTTTCACCATTAAGGTTTTTGGTTGTCTTTTTATTATTAAGTTCCCCCATTTTATGGTTCGCAGCCGGCTGTACATATGGAGAGCATGGTTCACGATTTGGGTTTTGCTGATGAACCAAGACTGAAGCAAGAATATTCTCTGAACTCTTTCTTTCAACCTCTAAGTCCCATTAATACTTTAGTCATCCCTCACATTGTCATCATGTCCTCTAAAATCATTTTGTGGTCCTTTTATACAGAATCGGGGAAATCGTATCTATGGGCATGCATCACTATTTACATATGCCCATGAAGAGATATCCTGAATTGCAAAAGAATTGGTAAACTGGGGTTTTTGGAGGATGCAGTTCGTGGTAATGGTTCATGAAACCCTACCAGTTTTCTTCTTCCATGAACTAATGAGTTCGCGAGATGGTACATGGATGTCCTTCACATGCATGGGTCCTTTGGAAACGTGATTCGTGGTCCGCTGGGTTCGCTAGCCATCGCTCAGCAGGCCAGCGCCTTGCAGATCATTCTGCATACCTGGTGGTTTACGATCAAGGTGGTATGCGAACCTTTCCTGGTGATGGTATGAGGGCCACTTGAAATATTTTGCAAACTTGAGTTTCTTCATTTTTTTTATGAAAATTTCAACTGAATTTGAGTCTATTAACTTGCTATACCTGTAGGAGTAATTTCTTCCTTCTACAGAGTGATTATTGGGGAATTTTCATCCATTGGAATAATATTCAGGACCCTACAGACCCCTAAAACCCTAAAAAATCCTAAATACTATAAAATCAATAAGAACAATAAAAACCCCTAAAAATCCCAAACCCCCCCCCCCCCAAATACCCCAACCCTGAAAGACCCTAAAACCATAAACCCTAAAAAACCCAAAACCCTAATAAACCGTAAAAGACAATAAAGGCCATAAAAAATCTAACAGCCTATAAAATACCGTAAAAAACTAAAATTTTCTAAAAACCCTAAAGAATACTAAAACCCCTAAAAACATTAAAGAACCACAAAACCCTAAAACAATTCCTAAATCCTCCCAAAAACACCCTAATAGAAAATGAAACCCATAAAAGACCATGGAAATCCAAAAAACCTTTAAAGACCCTCGAGAACCCTAATAACCACTAAGAACCCCCAAACCACATAAAACCATAAAATCCCAAAAACAATGAAAAAGGAAAAGAACCCTAAAAGAACCTAAAACCCTAAAAACCAACAAAACCCTAAAACCCCTAAAACCTTGGTGGTGCTGCTAGATGTGAAATTCTGGATGTAAATTGATTTATGTTGGGTATTGATTGGATTGAAGGGGATGGATGCTGGAAAATAGGTTGCTGGTTATTGTTTTCTACTTATAGAGGCAGTGCAAGAGGTGGTGTTGCTGCATTACTCGAGTTCTTGTTGTGGTGTGTGTATGAATCTGTTGTGAATCACTGGTGGTGTTGTTTATTAGTTGTGATCGGTCTGTTATTGATGATTGGTTGGGAGGCTCTGGATTATTGGTTAGGTGATTCTAGTTTCTATAATATGAGAAGCGGTATGATGGGAGACCTTTGTTTAGGTGGTACTGGATGCTGTAACTTGAGCTACTGGATGTTGTTCATTGCTTGTCTGGGAGGAATACCCTGGCCCTGGGAAGTGCCAAAGGAGATGTTGATACTGAGGGTGATGGATTATGGAATATGTGTTGTGAGGTGCTGGTTTCTGATTGGCTGGGAGGTGCTGATGGATATTATTATGGATGTCTGCTTTGGTTGGATTTTGTGTTTTTTTGGGTTTTGGTTTTTAATGGGTTTGGGGTTGTTAAGGGTTTTTGGGTGTGGGTCGTTTGACCCCTCCCCTCCCTTGTCTGGTTGGTCCCTTGTTTTCTATGTATTTTTCTTTTCTAATAAATTTGGGGGGGGGGGTAGGATTAGCTTGACCCCACACTTTCCTTTCCCTAAAAGACCCTAAAACCTATAAAACCGTTAATAGAACCAGAAAATTGTGAAAATAACCAAAAAACTAAAAATCTTAAAGAACATTAAGACATAAAAATCCCTATAAACCCAAAAACATCATTAAAACCATAAAACCATAATAGATCTAAAAATTCCAAAAACACTAAAAACCCTAAAAACCATAAAACCCCCTAAAAACACTAAAACCCCACAAAGAATATAAAACTAAACACGTTGAAGCTCTTAAAATACCTAAAAACCCATAAGACAACCTAAAACCCCTAAAACCCCTAAAACACCCTAAAACCCTGAAAAAACCTTGAAAACCATAAGAAAACACAAAAAACCCTAAAAAACTAAAAACCATGAAAACCCCTTAAACCCACTAAAAGCCCTTAAAAACCAAAAATCCCAAAAAACTAGACAACACGAAAAAACTATAAAACCACTAAAAATTCAAAAAAAAAACCTTAAACCATAAAAACCCCAAAAGACCATACAAACCCTAAATGACCTTGATCCATATATAAAACCCTAATGGACCCTTAAAATATCTTAAATTCACTAAAACATCTAAACCCCTTTAAATAATAAAAATGCTAAAATCCCTAAAATCCTTAAAAACCCTAAAAAATACTTAAAACCTCTAAAACGAAATAAAAATCCCTAAAAATTCTAAATACCATAAAAACCATTAAAACACTAAGAAAAATAAAACAACCATAAAAACCCTAAAACCTTAAATACCTAAAAAATACCCCAAAACCTATGAACCCATAAAACCCAAAAAAACCCTAAAAACCCAAGAAAATTTAATACAAACTAAAAACCCTAGAAATCCTAAAATACCTTAAATCCAATAAATCCCTAAAAACCCAAAATCCCTAAAAATCCATAAAAATGTAAGGACCCGAACCCAGTTTCCCAGAGCTGGTGCCTTATTTGATTACATTGGCATACAAACAAGGAATAAGCATCGCGAAGGACCGAGTAGTTTAGTATTATTGGAAACAAGATACATATATAACATTAACATTGTATCATTAAGGGAAAAACTAAATTATTCTACTAGAAACATCCATGACTCTTAGATTACGCTTGCAAGTCCTTCATAAATTACATCTTTGTGTCCTGAGAAAATGTAACATAACAAAGGGGTGAGCTAAAACGCTCAGTAAGAGTAAGAAATACAGTGGAAGATAATATTAACATTAGACATGGTGAAAAATTGAAAACACAAGTCTTTAATAATAAATTTGAACACATTATGTCAGGAAAATGAGCTGCGTAAGTAATGCTATAAAAAACATAATCATGGGTATTCTAATAATCAAATAACGACATGAAATACCAACATCTGAAAATCAGAATGATGGAATGCATAATTGCGGACATTCTGAAACATTTTTTCAAGGCCTCGTCCAAGACGTCTAATGATTAAGGCCTCAGCCAAAATCTATATATCACATTGGGAAAGGCCTCGCCCAATTCCACGTCTATTTGTCTCATGAGTCCTATCGATGCATTGAGGGGATATAGAGGGCCCCACCCATCACATAATAAGTCCAATTCATTCCTAATATGAGATGGGATAAACATAAACAACATATACATTCATATTGAAACTATCATATGAAATGTAACTACCTTTCCCCAATCATTGAACATAAAACACTAACTATTCTGAGTAATATAGTGAATGGTTTTAGGTTAGATCATCCACAATAGAGTTAGTCATAAACCATTAAATAAAATATTGTATATTACTTCATAAATGATTAAACCCAATAATACCATGGAATAAAAAAGAGTGTTGAATTAGATGAAAACACTCTTATAAAATCACTAAGCAATTCTTGAGATAAATACTCTTTTAGTTTGAAAAAGAAGAGTTATTTTGAAAAAATATTTGTGTAACCCATAAGTGATGAAAGATATTATTTTCATAATAAAATTAGTTATCTTATAAAGATAATGGTTTCCAAAAATATATTATAAAGTGACCTTGAAAATAGGTAAGAATTTGAGAAATTTCCTTGAATCGGGCTTGTATTTTGCAAACAATTTTGAAAGTTCCTTTTAAAACGTGTAACTACCTGTAAAATAAGGAAGGGTTCTAGTTTGTAAACAAATATATGATACTCACACAGAATATATGTGTGGTAAATAACAATACATAAGAATTTCAATTAGGTAATTTGACAATGAAAGTATCCCGAATGAAAATGGATGTTCTAGTGGAAAAAGCGTTACCTTAACTCCAAACGTGTTCCACTCTTGAAATTAAGCTCCAAGAATATGAAATTATACTTATTAATAAATTATTTCATAACCTATTAGACATGTATTTATTTTAGCATAATTATTTTTAGTTCGTTTATATCCTTATTGATAAGTTGTTGTATTGAATTTTTGTTGTTCCGGGGTGTTCATTTTCTTTATTGTCATAATCGGTTTACTTGTTTTAAGTAATGGAGTTCATGTATAATGGTTATAAATCTCCAGGATTTAAATTACAAAACATTTATGAACATAAATAATTAATATTGTTTATTTCTTTAATTTGGTTACTTGGAATGAGGATGAATCATTAGATGACAATGACTTCGATTATTTGGCGGTATTTGGATTATTATGAACTAGTTTTGTCATATAACTTAATTATATGTACAGATTATGGTTTCTGAATATTTATTAGGTTGTAATACATATATTATAGACTTTTTCAACCATAAATATGGTTTCATGACTAGTAATGAAGAATAAATTGAAGATCAAAACATTGTCGTCCACGAAGGCTATAAATTAGAGCCTCGTGGACGTTGATTTTGTTTATAAAAATAAAAGGGAGGGAGTAAGAATATTCATGATGGTTTATCCATTCACACGATATAATTATAGCGTATAGATGATATTGGAGTTATCATGATCATTTGTACAGAGGAGGTGAGGAGAGGATAACAAAAGTAGATAAATTGAAATAAATCCAAATGAGAAAGAATGGTGCTTTACCTCTTGAAATAACCTCCTTGTGAAAATAATTAAGGGAAGGGGTTTTGGTCTTTTGGAAATACTGATAGATTCCTGATCTTGTGGAGTGACTAGGTAAGGGTAATTGTTCAGAACTTTTAGGATCATTAAGTATTAGAGAAGTGAAGAGAAGAGGTAGTGGTAGGGGGTTTTTATAGTGGAGGAGAGAGGTAAATTTTGAGTATTTAATTTCATTATATTATTATTTCCACCAAGACAACCAATAGTATTATTTCATTTGACCCCTAATAGTAATAAGATCTTGTGAGTTTTAATCAAATGGCCTTACATCACTTATGATGTCATAAATAGTGTATTTAACTGATAAATTGAATATATGGTATTTTACCGTATTTCACTAATCATAAAAAATTCAAGGATTTCAGAAAAGTCCCAAAAATTCACCCGTACCATTTTTCAATGAGTATAATTCAAAAGTGAACTACATTTTTTCAAAATAAATATCTAAATATTATTAATTTAATATTTAAATAAATTCATAGTTAATTCAAAAAATAAAAAAGTTAAAGGTATGATTAATTTTATGTGACATTGGAAAGTTTATTACAATCCCATTATCTTATTACGTTATGAAAATAAAATAATATCATTATTTACTATTCAAGGGTAATATTACTATTCATAACGGTATGTTACTATTCACCAAAAATCAAATTTGTACTATTAGACTCCAAATGACATACTGAACACAACTCTAGATGGCCAGTTCTCGAAATTCAAAACATATAAGAGGAAAATTTGTGTTTAATGGATAGATTATAAAATTTCATTCTATATTTATTTTAAAAACCTTGTACTGTTACATTCTCCCCTCCTTACAAAAAATTTAGTCCTCAAAATTTACAAAATATTACCTAAAATGTTTCGAGTATGTATTTAACAGAAGCTCCTCGAGCTCCCATGTTTCTTCCTCCATCTTATGGTTCCTCCAAAGAACATTTACCAGATGAGTCATTCAGTTTCTCAATACTTGTTCTCTAGTATCAAGAATCTTGATAGGCTCTTCATAATAAGATAGATCGGGCTCATGTTTTACTTCTTCATAAGTGAGTACATGTGTTGGGTCTGGAATGTACTTTCTTAACATCGACATGTGGAACACATTGTGAACCTTGGAGAGTCTTGGCGTCATTTCCAAATGGTAAGCTACGGATCCAATTAGATCCCAAATTTTAAAAGGTCTGATATACCTGGGACATAATTTTCCCTTCTTACCGAATCGTATAATACCCTTCCATGGAGATACCTTTAAGAAAACGTGATCACCTTCTTGAAATTCCAAATCTTTCCTTCAGTTATCTGCATAGATATTTTGCCTACTTTGAGCTGTTTTGATATGGTTTTGGATAATATTCACCTTCTCTGTTGTTTCTTCAAAAATTTCTGGGACCATGAGCTTTCTTTCAACAACTTCATCCTAGCAAGTTGGCGTACAACATATCTTCCCATATAATGCTTCGTAGGGTTCCATCTGAATACTTGAATGGAAGATATTGTTGTAGTAAAATTCTACAAGAGGTAAATATTGATCCCACAGGCCTTGAAAATCATGTGAACAAGACCTCAACATGTCTTCCCATGTTTGAATAGTCCGTTCTAATTGTCCATCAGTTTGTCGGTGGTAGGCAGTGCTCAAACGAAGATTAGTATCCACGGCCTTCTGAAGACTCTTCTAGAATCATGATGTAAAACAGGGATCACGATCAGAAACAATTGATGAGGGTACACCATCATGTCTTACAACTTCATTAATATATATTCTTTCTAAACGTTCAAGTGGTAAATCTTCCCTTATAGCATGAAAATGTGTGGATTTGGTAAGACGGTCAACAATGACCCATATCGCATCATTCTTTCATAGAGTCTTTGGTATCCCCATGAAAAAGTCCATCGTAATATCATCCCATTTCCACATAGGTATAGGAAGAGGTTGCATGACTCCACCAGGATATTGTGTTCATGCCTTCATCTTTTGACAAACCAAACATCTCGACACGTAATCAGCAATATCCCTCTTCATGCTTTCCCACAAAAAATATTCCTTTAGATCTCTAAACATCCTTGTGATTCCAGGTTGTATAGAGAAATTAGAGCTATGAGCATCATCCAATAGTTCCCTCTTTAGCTTGGGAATAGCGGGAACACAAAGCCTTTTTATGAATTTCAAAATTCCACCTTCATATGAAAATTCAATCAACTTCCCATCATTTATAGATTTAAATTTCTTTTGAAACTCCTCATCAACATCCTAATAATATTTTATCTTTTCTAGTAAAGAAGGTTTGGCAACCTTTTAAAAAAGTAGTGATGTGTTACCTTCCATGATAATTCCCATACCCATCTTTACTAGATCCATGAAAAGAGGATTCCTTTTAACTATCATCTTATTCAAAATTCCATGGTATTTTCTACTCAAAGCCTATCACCCCTTATTAGCCTTCCCGGGGTGGAAGTGTATTGTGAAATCATAGTCCTTGAGTAGCTCAATCCATCTCTTTTTCCTCATGTTGAGTTCTTTCTGTGAGAATATATATTTCAAACTCTTATGATCTGTATATATCTCACATTTCTCTCAATAGAGGTATTGTATCCAAATTTTTAGAGCAATGATTACCGCTACTAACTCAAGATCAGGAGTTGAATAGTTTTATTCATGAATTTTTAGCTGCATAGATGCATTGGAAATAACTCGATCATTCTGCATAAGGACACAACCATGTCCTTTCATTGATACATCTCTATAAATAACAAACCCAGCATTCCCCGATGGTAGGGTTAGGATCGGATCATTCACTAACCTCCTCTCCAATTATTCAAAACACTCTTCAAATTAATTGGTCCATAAGAACTTAACCCCTTTTCGTGTGATCTTGGTAATTGGTCTAGCTAAACGGGTGAAGTTATGAACGAAACTCCAATAATAACCTGCTAAACCAATAAAACTATGTACCTCAGTTATGGTCGTTGGAGCAGGCCATTCTTGCACAACCATTGTCTTCGGAGGATCTATAGATATTCCATCCTTAGAGACAATGTGGCCCAGAAAGGAAACTAATTCGAGCCAGAATTCACACTTACTGAACTCCCCATATAATTCATTTCTTCTCAGATTATTGAGAATGGTGCACAAGTGATTCTCATGATCTTAATTCCTCTTATATTAAACCATGATATCATCGATAAACACCACTAAAAAGTCATCATGATACTCCTTGAATAATCTTTTCATGAGATCCATGAAAACAGATGGTGCATTGGTTAGTCCAAAAGGCATTACTGTAAACTCATAATGCCTATACCTTGTTCGAAATACTGTTTTGGAATGTCTTCCTTTCTCACAAGAAACAGATGATATCCAGATCGAAGATTAATATTTGAAAAATATTGGGCTCCATGAAGTTGATCGAATAAATCATCAATTCGCGGAAGAGGATACTTATTATTTATTGTAATCGAATTGATTTCCCTATAATCAATGCACAACCTCATAGACCCATATTTCTTCTTAACGAAATGAATAGGGGCTCCCTAGAGAGAAACACTAGGGTGAATAAATCCGTTATCACTCAATTCCTCTAGCTCTTTCTTTAGCTCTACTAACGCCACAGTGGCCATTCTATAGGGGGTCTTTGATATGGGCCTTGAACCAAGAATTAAGTCAATGGAAAACTCAATTTCCCGCTCTAGAGGATGTCCAGGTAAATCCTCTTGAAAAATAGAAACATATTCTTGCACAATAGGTAAATATTACATTTGAGCATTCTTTTCCTCAGCCATAGTTATTTCATTCTCTTCCTCCCCGATAATTGAATTTAGTTGATCTACAGTGGGTGGATCTAGAAAAGAATCTGGTGGTGACGTTTCTTTTCTAAGG
This sequence comes from Viscum album, assembly GCA_963277665.1. Taxonomy (NCBI): domain Eukaryota; kingdom Viridiplantae; phylum Streptophyta; class Magnoliopsida; order Santalales; family Viscaceae; genus Viscum; species Viscum album. The sequence continues at coordinate 936,873,960 of OY728141.1, forward strand.
ATAAGGTACTCCTTAACATCATTGTAAATTTCAACCTCCTTCTTCTTACAATAAATTTTTGAATCATGGTCGGAAAGCCAATCCATACCAAGGATTATATAAAATTCAATCATGGGTATAACAATGTGATCAGCAGATAAGGAACATTCATATACCCTAATGGGAACTAATTCACAAAACTTTGTTGCAATGATACTTCCCTTAGGAGTTTTGTCTCACAAATACATTGTCAAATCAAATTGTAAATGTCTAATTTTGATAGAAAACTAGGAAGATATGAAACAATGTGATGATCCAAAATCAAATAAAGCATTGGCTAAGTTTGATGAAATGATCAAAGTACCTACCACCACATCATTCGGAACATCAACCTCTACAGTTGTGATTGCATAAGCTTGTCCCTGATCCCTTGGCTTTTTCTGTTTCATATTTCCTTGACGCTTTGGACAATCATTTGCATTGTGTCCCATATCCTTACAATTATAGCATCGAACATCATTGGATTCCTTCTTCCCCTTACAATCACAGCAAGATGGCCTTTCTGACCATATTTGTAGAATAATCCTTTTCCTTTTAAGCACGCACCTGGGTGTTTCCATCCACAATTGTCACATGGTGGAAATTCAACTCTTCCCTTCTTCCCTGTTTCCTTATTTCCTTTCCCATGGTTTTTAGCATCCCTCTTCTTTTCTTTATTTCCCTTGAGGTCATAAGACGTAGAGAATTATTTTTCTGTCTTGATAGCACATGAATCTCTATCCTCATATGATGAAAAACATTGGGAGACCAGTGCCCGCCGGAGGAATATCTCGGGGCCATCAAATAATCTATCAATTTTTCTCATTGGATTTTGTATGTAGTCCATAGCATGTCTTTCGAAAATTGTGAAGATAGCTTCATACTTTGCAACATTATCATCTTTCTTCTGCCTTAGATTCAAGAAATTCCTCTCCATATCCGCTCTTTGTTCACGAGGAAAGTATTTCTACAGGATGATTTTATTAAAGTCCCTCTATTCCATATCCTCTGTTTCTTCCTCCACCTTTGTGTTTTGGATTAATGACCACAACTGATCTGAATCTCCCGATAGATGATAGACTGCCATGACAACCTTCTATCATTCATTACATCCCATAGTGAGAAATATCTTTTCAAGCGAACATATCCACTTCTCTGCTACAAAAGGGTTTGTAGTCCCGTTGAATGATGGAGGTTGTTGTCACATAAAGTGATCTAACATAGCACCTCCACGTGGTGGATCCAAATGCTCCACACGGGTAAGGTTATTATTCATTACCTGAGTAAGTTGTCCCAGTATAGTTATTAGTTGCTCAGCACTAGTCACAGCACCAGAGCCAACATCATTATCTTTCATGATAGGGAAATCACTACAGGGGACACATGCATTTTTGTGGTTTCCATTCCTTCCACTAGGAGCCATTTTCTAAATAATGCCATACACTAGATTAGAGTATGAATCATAATTTATACTCTCAATGTATAAAAATACTAATCATGAATTGAAATTATACGCATAGCTAATCTCTTAATCATAAACATGGTATCATTGAGGACAAATTTACATTTAAATCCTTCATAATTGCTTGTAATGACAATGTGAATTATTCTAAGAATATCCCCCAAGAGTGTCGTAACCAAGAGTGCATCAAGGCCCGTTGTCGTGCACCAGTTCCCGTTCGAGTCTAGCTCAAATCGGTGTTTTCGGGTTTTACCCCAAGATACATCTGTGCCAGAGCCACCTCTACCTGCTCATATCCAGACAAGGATGTATTGCTTGAAAGATCCACATAGTCTATTCCTTTCCAAAATACCAGGACGTTCATGTATGTTTATCTTCAAAGACTCACTTAGGGACTCTTCCCTAATCTAAGCTTCCTATATCTAGTTTCCAAGTTTTCTACTAAACTTCTCTGATACCAACTGTATGGACCAGACCTCAGTTGCCTGGAGCCGGTGCCTTATTTGATTACATTGGCATATAAACAAGGAATAATAATCCAGAAGGACCGAGTAGTTAAGTATTATTGGAAACAAGATACAGAAATAAGTTTATCATTACATCATGAAGGATAAAAACTAAATTATTCCACTAGAAACATCCATGACTCCTAGATTATGCTTGCAAGTCACTCATAAATTACTTCTTCATGTCCTGAGAAAATGAAACATAAGAAATGGGTGAGCTCAATAGCTCAGTAAGAGTAAGAAATACAGCGAAAGAAAATATTAACATTAGACATGGTGAACAATTGATAACACATGCCTTTAATAATAAATTTGAACACATTATGGCAGAAAAATGAGCTGAGTAAGTAATGCCATAATAAAATATAATTATGAGTATTCTAATAATAAAATAACCACATGAAATACCAATTGCTAAAACTCATAATGATGTAATTCATAATTCTGGACATTCAGAAACATTTTGTCAAGGCCTCAGCCAAGATGTCTAATGATTAAGGCCTCGGCCAAAATCCATATATCACATTGGGAAAGGCCACAGAAAATTCCACGTCAATTTGTCTAATGAGTCATACCGATGAATCGAGGGGCTATAGAGGGACCCACCCGTCAAATAATAATTCCAATGCATTCCTCATATGAGCAGGGATAAACATAAACAACATATACATTCAAATTGAAACTATCATATGAAATGTAACAAACTTTCCCCAATCATTGAACATAAAACACTAACTATTCCGAGTAATATGGTGAATGGTTTTAGGATAGATCATCCTCAATAGAGTTAGTCATAAAACTTTAATGAAAATATTGTAGATTCCTTCATAAATTATTAAACCCAATAATACCATAGAATCAATAAGAGTGTTGAATTAGACGAAAACACTCTTATAAAATCACTAAGCAATTCTTGAGATAAATAATATTTTATTTTGAAAAGAAGAGATCTTTTGGAAAAATATTTGTATAAACCATATGTGAAGTAATATAGTATTTTCATAATAAAATGATTGATCTTATAAAGATAATGGTTTCCAAAACCAGATTATAAACTGCACTTTAAAATAGGTAAGAATTTGAGAAATTTCCTTGAATCAGGCTTGTATTTTGGAAATAATTTTGAAAGGTCCTTTGAAAACGTGTAACTACCCATAAAATAAAGAAGGGTTCTGGTTTGTAAACATATATATGATACTCATACAGAATATATGCAGAGTACATAACAATACATAAAAATTTAATTGAGGTAATTCGACAATGAAAATATCCCGAATGAAAGTGGATGTTCGGGTGGCAAAACCATAACCTTAACTCCAAACATGTTCCTCTCTTGAACATAAGATCCTGGAATATGAAATTATACTTATTAATAACATATTTCAATACCTATTAGACATGTATTTATTTTATCATAATTCTTTTTTGTTCATTTATATCCTTATTGATAAGTTTTTGTATTGAATTTCGTTGTTGCGGGGTGTTCGTTCTCTTTATTGTCATAATCGGTTTACTTGTTTTTAAGTAATGGATTTCATGTGGAATGGTTATAAATCTCCAGGATTGAAATTAAACAATATTTATGAACATTAAGAATTGATCATGGTTATATATTTCATTTGGTTACATGGAATGAGGATGAATCATTAGATGACAACCACTTCCATTATTTGGCTGTATTTGGATTATTATGAACTAGTTTTGTCATATATCTTAATTATATGTACATATTCTGGTTCTTGAATATTGATTAGGTGATAATACAAATATTATAGTCTGGTTCAACGATAAATATGGTTTCATGACTAGTAATGAATAATAAATTGAAGATAGAAACATCATCGTCCACAAAGGCTATAAATTAGAGCCTCATGGATGTTGAATTCGTTTATAAAAATAAAAGGGAGGGAGTAAGAATATTCATGATGGTTTTTCCATTCACAAGATATAATTACAGTATATAGATGATACTGGCGTTCTCATGATCATTTGGATAGAGGAGGTGAGGGTAGGATAACAAAATTAGATAACTTGAAATAAAACCAAATGAGAAAGAAGGGTGCATTACCTCTTCAAATAACCTCCTTGAGAAACTCATTAAGGGAAGGGGTTTTGGTCTTTTGGAAAGACTAAGAGCTTCCTAGTCATGGGGAGTGACTAGGAATGGTTAATTGAGAAGATATTTTAGGAGCTTCAAGGCTTAAAGAAGTGAATAGAAGAGGTAGTGGTGGTGGGGGGGTTATAGTAGAGGAGAGGGGTAAATTTTGAATATTTAATTTCATTATTTTATTATTTCCACCAAGACAACCAATAGTATTGTCTCATGTGACCCCTAATAGTAATAAGATCTTGTGAGGTAGAATGAAGTGGCCTTACATCACTTTTGATTTCATAAATAGTGTATTTAACTGATAAATTAAATATACGGTATTTTACCGTATTTCACTATTCATCAAAAATACAAGAATTTCAGAAAAGTCCCAAAAATTCACCTCTAACATTTTTCAACGTGTAAAATTCAAAAGTCAACTCCATTTTTCAAAAATAATTTTCTAAATATTATTAATTTAATCTTTAAATAAATTCATAGTTAATTCGAAAAATAAAAATCTTAGGGGTATAATAGTTTTATGTGCCATTGAGAAAATAATTATGATCCCATTATCTTATTACCTTATGAAAATAAAAAAAAAATTATTAACTATTCAAGGTTCATATTACTATTCATAAGGGTATGTTACTATTCACCAAAAATCAAGTTTGTTCTATCAGACTCCAAATGACTTACTGAACACAACTGTAGATGACCATTTCTTGAAATTCTAAACATAGAAGAGGAAAAGTTGTGTTTAATGGATAAATTATAAAATTTCATTCTATATTTATTTTCAAAACATTGGGGTGTTACAAAAAACCATAAAAGACCCTAAAAATAAAAAAACCCTAATAAAACTCTATAGACCCCTAAACACCCTAAAAACACTAAAAAACATAAAACCTTAAAATCCCTAAAAACATAAAACCATATATAAAACCCCACAAAACAATTAAACCATCTACAAATTCTATAAAATAGTTAAAACCCATAAAAACCGTAAATAATAAAGAACCCAAAAAATACCTAAGAAATCAAGAATCCCAAAAAAAACTCTAAAAACACTACCCAAAAAATCATTAATTCCCAAAAATAACATTTAAACCCATAAAACCTCTAAGAAACTCGTATAAACCCAAAATAACATAAAAACAATAAAAACACTTTAAATCCATAACAACCCAAAATACATTAAAGAAACCCTAAAAACCCAAAAAACCATTAACAAAAAAAACCCTAAAAGTCATTAAATCCCAGAAAACCCCCTAAAACCGTTAAAAAAATATGAACCATTGAAATCCCTTAAAACATTAAAAACCTAAAACCCCTAAAACCCCTAAAAATAAAAAATGAAACTCTAAAACCTGAAAATTAAAAAATAAAACCTTGAAAGGGTATAAGAACCAAAAGGATAATAAAAAATTTAAACCCCTAAAACCCCCTAAAATAATAATAAACCGTAAAACCATAAAAACCCATAAAAGTGATTAAAAATCCCAAAACCCTAAAAGACTCTAACAACCCTAAAATCCCTAAAAGACACTAAAAATATTAAAATAACAAAAAAAAGTAAAAACTCTAAACAACTTAAAAATCCATTAAATTTCCTAAAAACCTGAGGCGTAAGGACTTTTCATGAATCTTTTTTCATTATTATATTTACCTATGAATGTAATATAGTGCACACCCAGAGCCTGTCTCAAAGTGGAAACTCACATAACACCAAATTTCTACAGTCACTAATTAAATTATAACTAATATAAAACTATATAATCTGAATAAGTGGTTTTGAAATATACATGAAATATTAATATATATATATATATATATATATATAATTCAATGTGGAAAAAATTAATGTAGATAGAATGATGTCAAACTAAAAGGAGATCCTCATACGAGATTACCCATAGTGAACCTTTATGGCGTTTTTAATAGTCCTAAATAAACATAATGAACATGATCCATTATATTAATGAACATCCTCTACTACCCATGTTGTGAATATATTATGCAGTAAATGATCACTGAGAGGCCACACATCCACCTCCTCAATCAAGGGAACATATTATAGAAGGTAAAGGTAATCCTTGGGTGGAATATGGAGACATAAAGGCTACTTACCCACTAAGGTCCATATTAACATAACTCTAAGATAATATTAAAAAATAAAAATTAATGTGTAATGACTTGGGTTCAAAATTGGATTGATCCCATGGAAACTTCCTTAGGTCGGCTGGATCACTAGTATAACAGATCGTCTTGGAGAAGAATGACGTGAAAAACAAAAGATAATAATAACAGAACGAGATAAAGAAGAATAGTAAAATATATTAAAAATTAATAGTACTATTACAAAGAAAATAAACTAAAAATATATAGATAATGGAAACATATAATTGAAAATATTTTGAGAAAGAGAGGGGATAAATATTTTTAAGAAAAATGGGATATATTTTTGGCTCTATAATTTTTCCTCCTAAATATTGCACATGGTATACCATATTAATTACCAAATTTTTAAATGTAGTATTATGAAAAGTTGTTCAAAATTATTTTTCTCACATTACCACAATATTTTAGCTCCATAATAAATTTATAAAAGTAGTTATATCCCAATTAGTCTATGATTTTATTTGGGAAGAATGATTCATAAATATTTCATCAATGATGATCTTTCAATGGCCACATTAATAACTAAATAACTGAATGAATGTTATTTTTGAAACTCATATCTGAGATTTATTTCATAAACAGATTGATTCACCTTAATTAGAGGTATTTATCCCGATTTATGCCTCATTTATAGAGGTTCAGTACACTTTATCCTCCCAAAATGTTTTTAACATTGATTGATTTTTTTGTCCCTTATATGTTTGAATTAGATCTGGGTCAAAAATAAAAAATTGTAGCACATGATCATAGAAATATTGAAAAATATAATCTCTTTAATTTGATATATATTTTAAAAGTTATTGTTTAAATAAAAATTTTATTAAAATATATTAAACTTCTATAATTAATCAGTTTTCACAATATATCCCAAAACACACCATAAATCAAAAATTGATGAAAATTAGATCAAATTGATAAATTGGTAGGGATTAAATCATTTAAAAAAATATTAGAAACTATGAAAATGTAACCTCTATCATTTCACCTACAATTATACCATGCTTTTCCCTAAGCATTAAATCTCATCCTTGAAAATCAGAGGGTACCATTGTTACCAGTATTAAAATTCCAAAGAATAAAATAAAATAACTTTCAATTACCGACCAAATGTTATAAAATACCTAGAAAATATCAATTTAATCCATAAATTTTCAAAGAAAAAATCATCTCAAGTATTTTACTTTTCCCAATTGAAAAATGATGGAACTTATTCTATCATTCATTCATGATCCTCAATTCATTATTATTAAACATATAAAATCAGGATATACCTTTCATTTGAATCTTTTATCTCAACACCCATGATACAATTTAATTAGACATATTCTCATATCATGACTACATGATCCTTAACAATATTATTTTAAAGGAAGTACTCTCTCCACATTCTAAATACAAAACACATATAAAATCATTATGACATGCAATAAGGTTTCAAATGACTATAAGGCTTATGGTTGGTAGGATTTGATAATTTAAAAATTAAGGCTCATAGAGGAGGGTTATCTCTTATGTAAAATTCCTAATATAAAAAATAAAATTCTAAATAAATTCCCACCTTTAATGTATCATCTTCCATTTACCCAAAACCCAATGTAATGTTTATGATCAAATAAAGCATAATGATTTATTTTTGAACCCTATTTAATATTTGTTTTAATTTTATAGTTTTTTTATTTTTCAATGAACATTTTCATTTTATTTAGAAATTTATGTATAGAATAAACCTCAAATATAACACCTAACCATATATGATAAAAATCATAGGTCTAGTGGTGGTGGTGTTGGGAGATGGCACACCAGGGTGTTCGGGAGCTCTGCGACCATGGTGTCTGGAATTTCTAGGGTTTGTGGTATCGGTTCCCCACTATCTCGGATCTGTGCTTGTGGATGGCATAGGTGGATCCACCGAGAATAATGTTTCGTGGTAGTTTGGTGGTCATGCGTCTAAAGTCGGTCTGCCAAAGTCTTGTTATGAGGCTGTTCGGAATTCTATAGTCCAATCTGTTGCTCGGAATGATTGTGAGTTGAGTCCTGGTGATTGCACACATCAAGTGGATGGAGATTCATGGGATCACGATGTCCACGATAGTCTGGTTGAAGGTGGCCTGCAGGATCGCGATGTTGCCCGGGAGGATGCCGATGTTGACTTCAGTTCCCAAACCATGATTGTTGGTCATGGTTTTTGAGACATTGGAAGCTTGTAGGGTCGGGATGCCAAGTCTGATCTGCAGCATCTGCCGAAGAAAACATTTTCTTCTGATGTTTGTGATTTACCCAACAAATCGGTTGCTACAGTGTTGCCTTCAACCTCATTTTTCCCTTATTTGGGAAATATTAACACGAATTGCGTGGTTAATCCAGAATTTTCATCTTACACTGACTCATGTTCTGGAAGAATTATTCGAAAGGGGTCATCAGTCCATGTTAAGGCCAATCCGGATGCCTTTGCTGAAAATATTTTCATAGGGAAAACCTCCCTGATTACACATCTTGTTTTACACAAGGGTCAAAAATCCAAGAGGTTTGATAAATTCGTCTGAAAGATCACATTTTTGTAGGGTTTCTCTCATTGGATGTGTGTATCTCTTGGACATGGTTTCTTTCATTGAATTTCTTCCTTTAGATGCTTCTAAAATTCAAGCATCAAGCACTAGATATCTTTCCTTGAATCCTAAATAGATTCATCATGTGAAAGGAATGTTTTGTTCTCAATTATGGGTTCATCTTCATGGTCTTAATTGGGTCCTTTAGTATCCAAGGATTCTGTGTGATATTGGAATGCAAATTGGGACTCCAATATGACATGACGAGGAGACAATGAATTTTCGGTTTGGGCACTTTTACATGATTTTAGTGGAGATTGATCTTAGTTCCTTCCTCACTGACAAGGTAACTCTTTCCACTCTGATATATGACATCCAAATTGATGTTTATTATGAATGAAATAAACTCTTTTTTAATGAATGCATGGTTGCAGGGAACTATTTGGAACTATGTCAGAGAAGGATCTCCTGTGATAAATGTGGTATGAATGGTCATCCATCCAACCTATGTAGAATGAAATCAGAGAGGAATGATGTTTTTTTCCTAACACCTCGATCATAACAACAAGCTATCTTCCAATAAGGTTGATATGATGTCTTCTATTGAATAACATAAAATTCCTTCGAAAGGGAAGGGACTGATGGTGGACTCATCACTATTGAGAGCCAATAGCGGTCCTTCTAACACTCGGGTATATTATACATCCCTGATAAGTGGTCCATACCTTTCTCGAGTTGATTTTTATATGTATATTACATCCAAGGATGGTCATGAGGTTACTCCCATTGGATTATTTGGGACTGAAAAAAATGCTAATCTATCTATTTCAGGATCTCTTTCTCGTACTAACCCCTCAAATCTATGTATGAATAATAGTCTTGGTGCAGGTTTCCTATATGATGAGACTGCTAAGCTGACTCCTAACACTGGGGATCCACTACAGGTTGATTTTTATAAGAAGATCTATAATCTCTTGAACTTATCTAGGATATCAAGGAAGTGGGTGACATTTCAGAGGTCGAAGGGATAGCATCGGGTAGCAGTGGCCCTACATCATTCAAAGATGTGCTCGTTTCTGGAAAAGATAAGGTTGACTACACTCCTGCTCCCTCAAAGAAAAGAATGGGGAAGGACTATTATAAAACACCTTGCATTGTGTGTACTTGACCTTTTAAGCTATCAAGAATGTTTAATTCTGGTATTCTTAAGATCCTTAATCAGGGTAAGTCCAAATCTGAATTGGAAACTACTAATGACTCTAATTATGGGAATGATCTGTCTTATTATGATTTGTAACCCTATTCTTTGATGGGTGAGGGAAGTTCCCTTTGTTTGAGCCCACATGTCTCCTCTGTACTATTTTATTTTATTTAATAAATAGTCAAAACAATTTTTTTTTTGGAATTGATTCTAGAAGTGGTGATTTTTATTTTTCCAAAATGACAACCCATTCCTCTAATATTTTTTCCTTTTTTTCCTTTTCTATTTTTTAAAATCCATGTGGGGAAACACTGATGTAAAATGAATGAATAAAAATACAAAAAAATTTACCATAATAAACACCACCACACTTATTCCATAGAATTAATGTCATGACATTCACTATGATTACCTTTACCCCTATACCTCATCTTTGAAATATCATGAAAATGTCATGAGTAGGTTAAGAATGGATAAAAATGGCTTAAGACATGGATATTACCTATAAAGGTCATTAATGATCTCAATGGGATAAATAAGAATTTATGAAAATGATATCTTTTATGGATTTTTGGTATATAAAAATATGCCTCATTCATTTTAAATTTGTTTTTTCACTGTCATAGCTTTGACAAGTTCAAATAAAAGTTATGGTCAGTATCATTTCCCAAGATAACTAATGAAATATTCTCAAGAATAAATAGAAAGTACATGGTCCAGAAATCATCTCAGGTATGGGAAATATGATATTGGATAATCACTCAAGGCATTATTAATAATAAAAAATAAATTTACATGAATTTAAAAAATTCAAAACATAAAAAATGAATAGTCAATTTCATTTACATGAATCAATTAATTCCCTCAAATCATGATTCCTCATTTTAATATCCATGTTTCACTCTAATCATACAATCCTCCACTTTAATAATTCAATTTCATTAACATTGAAATCCAAAAATGAAATAATTGAATTCCTACGAAACTCATTTAACCTAGATAAGTGAAGTAATGAATAATTCAATTGTGGGTATGTAATTTTAGTTTATGGCTCAAAACACATAGTTGGAAAAAAATATAGGGTGTTTAAAAGATAAACATAAAAAGTGAAATCCCTTTACCATGAAGTATAGTCCTCTTTAATCCACTTTTTTGGGGTTCCCTTCTACTATCATGAACCTATAATACAAAATTAATCAATTAAGCATAATATCCTGTTATTTATTCTCAAAAAAATAATATGAGATAAGATGTTTTCTTGATTAATCCAAAAAATGAAATTGAAATCTAAATTTGAAAGATTAAAATTGAATGTACAATAAATAAAGTAAAGGATAAATCTTGGTAGGATTCTCCAAGTGAGACCGGAATTTATACTACCTCCCTAGGGAAGTACCAGCTATTATCCATAATCTGATGGTGGGTGGATATTCCTGGATTTGAATGACCACCTTTGGATTTTTCCTATCTTCATTTTTTCATTTATTGTTATTGTTGAGGATAATTCCATCTATAGAGTACATCAAACTTTCCCCCTACATAATGTGGTATAGTTTTCATGGAGGGGTAGGATGACGTATGGAACTTCATTTTATTTGGTTTCTACTTTTGAAACATCTTCTTCTCTATCCAATGGTTACTCAAGCTATGTTTCATCAAAATAATAGTCAAAGGGAATTTCATAATGTAATTATAATTGAATAAAATTAAAACATGAATTATTAATATCAAATTCTTCCTCATCATTGTTGGAATATTTTGGTTTTTTTCCTTTGGAAATTCCACTTAAATATCCTCATGAACTTCATCCAACAAATATTAAACATTTATAAGGAGCTCCATATATTCCTGAATAGGCACAGGTCCAGTTTCTTCATATTTATATAATAAAAAGTAAGGATTTCCAAATAAAAAATACAAAATCATAAGGATTAATACTCAAATCATATTGAATCAAGTTATAAAATATGGAGTTCAATAAATTTTCATCTCCAAGAGTTGGTTCTGGTTCAATCAATTATTAAGTGATAAGTGCCTCTTGAAGGTGAGTCGTAGTAGATAGAGGCAGGTAGTCAAGCTAATCCATTTCTTGGAACTCCTTAGAAAAACTAGTGAAGACTAAGGGGGAATATTATTGGACCTTGTACAATTTATAAAATTATTGAAAGTAATGGGAGATCTCAGTTATCTCTCGAGACATCACTTCAAAAATTTATTCATTTGTGTCCTCCCTTAGGCTAGCTATGAATTCTTTGAATGTATGTTCCCCATTATTTGATTTCCGAAATAACCTCACCATTCTAAAAATTTAAGAAACATCATACTCTATAGAAAAGTGCGAGGTATTAATTTTTTCTTTCACCTGCGCATAATTTTTCCATGAATTAAATAAATAATCATTTTAAATCATCATGGGAAAATTTGTTTTCGAATGTTTTTATTTTTTGAATTATTTTAATTTTCTTATGAAAAGTAGTTTGTGAAAGTGTTGTTCCACCCCAAAAAAGGAACCAAAATTATTCATGAGTATTTTTGCGAATACCTTGTAAATATTTTATTTACCTAAGCATGAAATATTGTGCACACCCAAAGTTAGTCTCAAGGAGGCAGCTCACACAACACCAAATTTATATTATCACTATTAATATTATAACTAATATAAAACTAAACAATATGAAGAATTGGTTTTTAAACATGCATGGAATATTAATATATATATATATATATATAATGAAATATAGATAAAATGAATGCAGAAAAAATGATATCAGAAATAAACGAGATCCTCCTAAGAGATTACCCTTACTGGACATTCATCATCTCTTTATTAGTTCCAAATCAACTTAATAAACATACTCCATAGTATTCATGAAAATACTTCATTACCATTATTTTGAACATATGGTTTACTCAAAGATCAACGAGAGACCACACATACACCTCCTTGATCAAGAGAAAATATTATAGAAGAGAATGTTAAGTCTTGGGTGGAAAGTGGAGACATGATAGTGACTTACCTAACATAACACCCTTGACCTAACTAAAAGATAATATGAAACAATAAACATTAATTTATAATTAATTTATTTCAACCCCGGATTGACCCCCTGAGAACATCCTCATGTTAGTGACTCATGATCATGAGAATAATATATCATAGTGGTGAACATTGGGGTGGAAACACAAAAGATAAAAATATGAGAATGATATGAAGAAGAAGAGTAAAATACATTAAAAATAAAAATACTATTAAAAATATTAGAAACTAAAAAACTATAAAAAAATTTCCACATGTAATTTAAAATATTTTGAGGAGTGGGGATACATTTTTATTAGAATAAGTGGTGATATTTTTTGCTCCATAATTTTTATTTAGTAAATTTTTGCATGGTAGACCCCATTAATTACCTAATTTGTTAATGTTGTCTTTTGTACAATTATTCGAAATTTAATTTCTCCTTTTATCACAAAATTCCAACTCTATATCCCATGTTTGTAAGAAGTTATTCCTCAATTAATCGGATATTTTATTTCCTAAAGAATGATTCATAAATACTACTTCAATTATGGTCATTAAAAGGGAACATTAAGGACTCAATAACTCCATGAAATTTATTAGTGAAATGTGGATACGATTTATATTTCATTTAAAGATTGAATAAACAATATAAGAGGTTTGTATCCCAAATTATGTCTCATTTATGGAGGTGGGGTCCACTATATCCTCCAAAATGGTTATTAACATTGATTTTTTTCATCCCTTATATGATCGAAGTACTTCTAGTTTAAAATGATAAAGTTGTACTGAACTAAAATATGAATCCAACAAAAAATAATCAATTCAATTGTATCTATATTTTAAATGTTATTATTTAAACACCAAAGTCATTAAACTATATTAAAATTCATGAACTAATAAATTTTCACAATTTATCCCCAAACACACCATAAATACAATTTATTTGAAAAATAGCTCAAATTGATAAATATTTGTGGATTAAATCATTGAAAAATATATGGAAAAATATTAAAATATTAGATCTATGAAACCCTTAAAAGACTAGAAAGTCCTAGTAAACCATGAATAACCATAAAATCCCTAAAAACATAAAAGTAAAATACCCCCCCCCCATGCAAAAGGACCCAAAATATCTTAAAGTACCCTAAACATCCCAAAAAATGTCCTAAATTTCAATAAAGCGCCCTAAACACCCATGAAACCCCCCCAAAACCCCATAAAACACTAAAAGCCCCCAAAATATCTAAATAGGCCTTAATGGATCCTAAAACCCATAAAACCATAAAGAAACATAAAACCCATAAAACCCCCAAAAGGACCCAAAAACATTAAAAATACATAAAATTAATAAAAACAATAAAAAACTAAAAGACCATAAAAACACTAAAAGCCATAAAAGTCCATACAACACCCAAAACCACTAAAGGACTAAAAAACACAAAAAAACACTAAAAGACCCTAAAACACAAAAACTATATTAAAATTCCTGAAAATGGTAAAAAATACTAATACCCTAAAATACGATAAAATATGTAAAAAATCAAAAAACCCTAAAAATAAAAAAACCAATAAAACCCCTAAAAACCCTAAAACCCATAAAAACATTAAAACCCCTAAACCCTAAAAAATTATAACACTAAAACCCTCTAAATCCATAAAAACATTTAAAACCCTAAAACAGTAAAAATGATAAACAATCCTAATAACACTAAAAAATCTAAATTCCCTCAAAGCCCTAGTACCCTAAAAGATCCTAATAAACCAAAAAACACTCAAACCCCTAAAAATCCCCTAAAATTTTAAAACCTTAAAGCCTATAAAATCCCACCAAACCTTAGAAACCCAAACAAATGATAAAAATACTAAAGAAAATTAAAAACATTGAAACCCAAAAAACCAAAAAACCCTAATAACAATAAAACCCTAAAACAATAAAACCCCCAAAAATCCCTAAAAACCTTAAAAATCAAAAAACTATAAAAACCATAAAAACATTAGAATCCCTCAAAACCCCTAACCCCCCATAAAACCCTAAAACCCACATAATCTTGAAACTATAAAACCCATAAAAATCATATAAAACACTTAAGAAACCCAAAAATTCCCATAAATTGGTAAAAACCTAAAAAACACATGAAACCCAAAAAACTCAAAAATACAGGAAAAAAAACCCAAATACCATAAAATAACTTAAATCTATATAGCCCCTAAAAAACCAAAAAATATCAAAAACCTTAAAGAATCATAAAAACTATAAAAACAATAAAACCCTTAAAAATCCTAAAAACCCTGAAAACCACAAAACGTAAAAAAACCTTTAAACATATAAAAATCCTTAAAATCTCATAAAAACCCTAAAACCCATTAAAAACTAGAAAACATAGAACACCCATCAAATCCCTAAAACCCTATAATCCTAAAATTCCCCAAAACCCTTAAAATCCTAAATGGACCCAAAATCCCTAAAAATCCTAAATGACCCAAAAAACCCTAAAAGACCCCCAAAAAACTAAGAATACCTAAAAGGCCCAAAAACCCTGATAAACCCGTAAATTTCCATCAAAAAATCTAAACCACCTAAAAACCATAAAAAACTGAAAAACCCAAAAAACTCTTAAAAACTATAACATCCCAAGCAAATTCAATAACCCCTAAAAAACTAGAAAACCCCTAAAACTATAAAAAACATAAAAACCCTAAAAATTTAATAAATTCTTATTTTTTTTTTAAATGGACTAAAATTGATAAAAAAACGCCTAAACCCCCTAAAAATTTCATTAAAACACATTAATCCTTAAAAACCAAAAAACTCTAAAAAACACTTAAAGACCCTTAAAACCCAAAAAACCCAAAAAACACAAAATATCCAAAAAACACTTAAACCACCTTAAAACCTCACAAAAACCATAAACCCCAAAACCCCCTAAAAACAATGAAAACTTGTAAATAAACTAAAAACCTGTTAAAATTATAAAAAACCATTAAAAACACTGAAAACCGAAAAAATATAAAACCCCTTAAAAACCTAAAAAACCCAAAACCCATAAAAATCATAAATACCCAAATAAACTAAAAACCCTTAAAATATTTTAAAACCCAAAAAACCCTAAAATCATAAAAAACCATAAAAACCCCCAAACCCTAAAAATCATTAAAAATACCTAAAAAATTAAAATAAATTAAAACACTAAAAACCACAAAAAAACACTAAATAAATTAAAATACATAAAAAACTAAAAAAACTAAAACCCCTGAGAAGCATAAAATTGATAGAAAATTTATAAAAACCCTTGATAACCCCAAAAAACCATAAAAACTATAAAAACACATAAACCCCCTAAAACCCCTAAAAATATAAAAAAAAACACTCACTAAAGCCCTTAAACCCCCTTGAAAACCCTAAAACCCCCTAAAAACCCTAAAAACATGAAAGACCTAACAAACCTAAAACACCTACAAAGCTATAAAATATTTCAAATATCCTAAAACCCCTAGATAACCTAAAAAACCTAAAGATTCATTAAATAATGCAAATACTTAAAATCCCATAGAACCCTAAAAACCCTAAAACCCCTAAAACATTAAACCCCTAAAACCCCTTTATTATCCTAAACAACCTATAACACCTAAATTACATAAAATCCCTTAAACACTCAAAATATAAAAACCCTAAAAACCATAAAAAAACCTATAAACCCATAAATGACTCTAAAACCCATCAACATACTAAAAACACTAAAAACCCTTAAAACCCATAGAGAACAAAAAACCCTAAAAACCGTAAAACCCTAAAAGTATAAAAACCCTAAAAACCCTATAAGAGAGCTGAAACCCCTAGAATAATCATAAACACCCTATAAGAACCATAAAAACCACTAAAACGTCCAAAAACCATAAAAACTGTAAAAACCCTAAAACCCTGAATACCCCCAAAAACATTAAAAACCCAACAATAATGGATTATAAATGTCACTAAAATATCATAAAGGGACCTTCAATATCCATTAAACACCATAAAACCCTATAAAACAATGAATCTATAACAAAACACAGAACACATAAAAAATATAAAAACCTAAAAACCCCAAAAAACCATAAAAATCATAAATACCCAAAAAACCTAAAAAACATTAAAAACAAAAAAAATATAAAAAATACCTAACACCCCTAAAAATCCTATAAATCCAAAAACCATAAAAATGACTAAAAACTATAAATCCCAAAAAAATAGGAAAACATTAAAAAACCATAAAACTCAAAAAACAATAAAAATCCATAAAAACCCCTAAAACCTAAAACCCCAAGAAAATGATAAAAGCCTAAAAAACCCTAAAACGTACAAAAATTCATAAATCCCCAAAAAACACTAAAACCCCTAAAAACCCTAAAATACCTAAAACTCTAAAAAATTTCAAAAACCCTAAGAGAACCTAAAAAAATCTAAAAATGCCTAAAAGTCCTAAAACCTGAATATCCTAAAAATTTAACAAACTCTAAAACCCCTAAAACCCTATAATACCATAAAAACAATAAAATTACAAAAACCCATAAACCATATACCCTAAACAGTAAACAAAAAAACCTAAAACCTAATCCTAATACGATACACCCTAAACCCTAAGCCCTACACCTAAAACCATATACCATACACCATAAACCCAAAAACCAACAACCTAAACCCATTTCCTACACCATAAACACTAAACCCTACACCATAAACAATATACACTACACCCCAAATATTAAACCCAACACCTTAAACCCAAAACCCTAGACCCTACACCATACAACCTATAACCTACGCTCTAAAATCCCATAAAACTTGTAAAACCCCATAAATTTACCTAATAGACCCTAAAAGATCCAAAAATACTTAAATCCCTAAAATAATTTAAAACACCATAAAAAACCTCAATACCCAAAAATTCCCTAAAATCAAAAACAAAACTAAAAGGCCCAAATCCCCTAAAACCCTAAAAGAACATAAAATACATTAAAACCCCTAAAAACCTTTGCGCAACAGGTGGATGTAAATATTGTTCACCTGAAAAATTATTCAATATTTCTCACTTTTCTAGAAAACATTTGTGAAGAGGTTTGATATTTTATTTTTTTACATAATTATATTTTCCACTTTTGGATGTTTCTACCATAATTCTCGTTACACCTCATGCGTGTATTGTATCTTGTTTCCATTTAATGAAATTATTTTTGGAATGAGTTGGGTGACCAATTAATGTCTTGTTCTATTTCAAGAAAACCATAAAAACCCTAAAAAACCTAAAACCCCTAAAACACCAAGAAAAACCCTAAAAACACATAATAAACAACATAAACCATAAAAACCCAGATTTGTTTTGGAAACCTACTACACTAAAAGAACTTAAAACCTTAAAACCCCTAAAAATTCCCTAAAACCCAATAAAACACTAAAAACACCCTAAAACCGTAAGAAACCCTAAAAACACTAAAACCCCTAAAACTCTTAAAAACCATAACACCCCTAAAAACCCTAAACCCCTAAAAACCCTGAAACCTATAAAAACCATTTGAAACTGGTAAAACCCCAAAAAAAACAAAATATCCTAAATCCCCTAAAAACACTAAAACCCATATAAACCCAAAAATACACTAAAATACTCTAGAAATCTCTAAAACTCACAACAATATCTAAAAAATTGAAAAACTTCCTAAAAATACCTAAACCACTAAAATCCTAAAACCAAACCCCCCTAAAACCCTAAAAACTATTTAAAACCTGTTGAACCCAAAAAAGAACGTTAAACATCCTACAAACCCCTAAATCCTATAAAACCCTTAAAAACCCTAAAACCCCCAAACTCCCCAAAAATCAAAAAACCCCGATTAATCCCTAAACAACCTAAAATTATTAATGAAACCCAAAAAACCCTTAATAACCTAAAACCCCTAAAAAAACAAAAAAAACCCATTAAAGAAAAAAATACATAAGAACCCTAAAATCCCAAAAAACCGTAAAAATGTTTAAACACCCATAAAACCAATAGAAACTCTTAAAATCCTTAAAAACTAAAAAACACATAAAACACCTAAAAACTAAAAATAACCTAAAATAGTAAAGAGCCAAAATACCCATAAATATCATAAAAACCCTGAAGGACCCTAAAAAGCATAAAAAATATAGAATCCTGAGAAAAACCAAAGAACCCAATGAACCCCTAAAAACATTAAAAAATATTAAAATACATTAAAAACATTAAACCCCTAGAAGAGGCTAAAAACTCTAAAAACTCTAAAAGACCCTAAAATACCCCCCAAACCCAAACCCCTAAAACACCCTAAAAGACTTAAAACCCCTAAAGACCATAAAATCCCTAAAAACTCATAATGAATTTTCAAAACACCAAAAGGACCCTAAATACACTAAAGGACCCTAAAACACCGTAAAAACCTTAAAGGACCCTAAAATTAAAAAAGGAACCTAAAATTACAAAAGGACCCTAAAATTCCCAAAGGACCCTAAATGATGAAAGGATCCTAAAATCCCAAAAAACCATAAGGGAACCTAAAACCCCTAAAACATTAAATGATCATAAAAATCCTAAAAACTTTTTAAACCCCTAAAACCCTAAATAAAATCTAAATATCCTTAAAAACAACTAACACATTAAAAGACCCTAGAAAACGCTAAAACCTTAAAGGACCCTAAAACCCCTAGAAATACAAAAGCCCTAAAAGAACCAAAAATCCAAAAAACCATAAAAGGCCTTAAAACCCATAAAAACCTAAAGCACCATGACAACCCCAAAAACACTAAATATCCTTAAATAAAAAAAAATTACTAAAAACCCCATAAAACCCATAAAACCCATAAAAAACTAGAAAAAGAACTAAATACCATAAAATACTAAAATCCTCAAAAAATTTAAAGAAACACCAGAAAATCCTAAAACATGTTAAAAATTCTAAAAACCACTAAAACCGAAAAATAGTCTAAAAACAAAAAACCCTTAAACATTAAAAACCTTATGAAAGATAAAAAACATATAAAATAACATAATAAACCCTAGTAAACCTTAGAAAACCCTAAAACCACTAAAAACCCTAAAAAATATAAATCACTGAAAAAACCCTAAGGGACCCCAAAAACCCATGAAAACTTAAAACCCTTTAAAAACATAGAAAACTATGAAACCCCTATAAACTATTAAAATCCACAAAAAACACTAAAAGTTGTATAAAAAATATTAAATGCCCAAAAAACTAAAAAACCCATAAAAACCTAAAACCCCTTTAAAATCCATAAATACCACAAAACCCTTAAAAACACTAAATACCCTAAATACACTAAAAGGCCAAAACCCCAAAAAATCTAAAACACTAAAAAACATAAAAACCATTAAAACCAAAAACACAAATAACCCTAAAACACTGAAACCCTCAAAACCCTAAAAAACCAAAATCCATAAAAGATCGCAAAACCCACAACACCAAAGAACTCTAATAACCCTAAAACCTGAAAAACTACTAAAACCCACTAAATAACCCTAAAACCTCCTAAAATCCCAAGAAAACCCTAAAAAATCATAAAAACAATAAACCCAAAATAAATAATAAAACACCACTAAAAGACCATAAAACACATAAAACCCCTAAATGATCATAAAAACCCTAAAACCCCAAAAGACCATAAAGACTTATAAAATTATAAAGGACCCAAAAAAACCTAACCCCCCCCCAAAGACCCTAAAAACCCTAAAAGACACCACCATCCCTATAAAAACCCTAAAATTCATAAAATCAATCAAACACCACAAAAAATGTAGAAAAACACTGAAACCCCTAAAAACCCTTGAAACCATAAAAACTCTAAAATCCCTAAAACACCCTAAATACCTACAAATTTACCCGAGAACAATTTTAAAACCCCTAAAACCCCAGAAACCCTAAAAATTGATAAAAACAAAAAAAAAATCATAAAAATTAAAAACCTTAAAATCCATAAACCCCCTAAACCCCATAAAATAACCCGAAAATTTAAAACTGTAAAACACCCCCGAACCACGAACCCCTATAATAAATTCTTAAACCCCATGAAAAATATATGAATCCTTAAGAATACCCTTAAAATCCTAAAAACCCTAAAAACCATAAATAAACCAAAAAACTACAAATCACTAAAAACTGTTAAACCGTAAAAACCCTTACTAAACCCTAAAAATGTAAAAAACAACCCCTAAACACCAAAACCTGCAAAAAGTACTACAAAACCATAAAACAAATAAAATCCCTAAAAAATGTAAAAGAAGCCTAAAAACCCTAAATGAACCTTAAAACCCATAAAATCACTGTTGACGCTCCTTTCCATCAGAGAGTCTAACGAATGAAAAGGGGAATACCTTAGCATAAAGTAATTCATCCTTTGATGAAACATCAAAATTTGGAAAAGGAATGAACAAGGAATCATTTACACTTGGGTCGCGCAAGTTCCAGTATGGTTGCATGAGTATACATGCGCGCCTATTAGGGGTGGCACAGGTGACTTGTGTGCCCTCTTTGATTTTCTCCCATGGTCTTCTCCAGCCTATAAATACCCCCTGTGGGCCCCCCATTTGACAGGAGGAAAATTCCAGAATCTCAGATTTGAGCACCCGGCGCCCCAGTCTCTTCTCAAAGATTCCGAACACTTATAAGGTAAACTCTTACCAAGAACGGAGGATCTAAAGAGGAGGAGGAAGGCCTAAGTGATGAAACTCATCATCACTTGCGCGCCTAAGTGGCCAGCCCTTAAGAGAAATGGACACACTTGTGCGCTGCTTTACCCCTTCAACATAACTTGCGCGCCACTCTTCTGGAAGCCCCTAGGGATAATACTAAGGGCTTGATCCAAGTCTCGCCCAAGTATTACCCTAAGGGTAGACCGTCGCGCAAGTACCCATGTGTCGGGCAGGTACACCTGCGCGACCAGTACTTGCGTGCCCATGCAGTACTTCCATGCCCACGCAGTACTTGCACGCCCCTCTCTTTTTGGGTGCACATCCTGCCCATTTCACCTCTCCTATGACTATCCACCTCTCCTATTCAAGATTTAGCCTTCAAGACACTCTTCAAATCCATTTATGGCATGTTTTCTTGATTGTCTTTGTTATCTAAAAGGAATTCTATGGAACATCACTCAAAAACCTAGTGATTTTCACATATTTATGTAACCAAGGTTAGAGATTTCATTCATTCAACCTCATCCTTGAACGATGAGCTGATCTATAACCTGGGCCTCCTTCTCAGGAATAAGCCCCAGTCATAATTTCTCCTAACCAGTCTTAATTTACTTTTGATTTTGGATTCCTTCTCAGGAGTAAAACCCAATCATAAGTCCCCTCTAATTTGGGCTTCTTCCTTAGGAGTAAGCTCCGAGTTTCAATATCCAAATCTACATAAAGTACATATACCTTTATGGACCCAGTTTCCGGGTTTCTTCCCTGATGTAAATATTAATCTTCATCTATCTGGGCAGTCATACATACATAATCCCCACATTATTTCTCATGATTGCATATTTTGTGGCACAATTTTCTGGTTTTACCAATACCTCTTGTTTCTCACACTGAGAATGACTCACGTGAGCTTAGAGTGTAAATGAAATTATGAAATCTTTCTTTGAACCATCAATCATGCATAAACCATGTACTCCCTTACTTGATCTACGTGGGTTCTGATTCCTTCTCTAAATAAGGATATGTTGGTAGCACATCTACTGGTACAATCCCAACTCTGAAATAATCAATGTCCTTCTGAATGACAATAAACTTCAAGTGCCTCGCTGAGTGGATTTAATCCCAGTATGGTTATAATAATGACCAAGAGAATTTATACAACGTGTCAAAGGATACCATTGAATAAGAATATCTAAATAAACACAGATGATTCTCTATTGATGAAGAACCTCGAATACATATAAAAGATTTTCTAAATTTCATACATATTAATCATTGATTGTCAGATATAAAGGAAATCTCATTTTATACTTGGTAATGTAACAAGGGTTCATGAGCATAACTTTAATCTATAAAGAGAGTCCCAGATTAGACAATAATTCCCCTCAAAAAGGTGTGATTAGTCCGACCACCCATCCTCTCGACTAATGCAAATTCTTAAGCATCATCAGTTCACAACTAATGAGCACCTATCTTTGGAAAGTAGGTCCAAATGGATGTAGAATCATTTGATGTTCCGGTTCTACAAACAAACATGTTAGAAAATTCTTAGAACGTTTGAACCTTAAACCAAAGTGGTCATCCCCGATTCAAGAGGAAACAAAAAATGGTGAACCTGACGTGAACCCTTAACAAAGTTAAAGTGATGTTTTACCTATTTCTTAGGCCCATATTGGAACTCAATGAGAGGTCCAACAAAGAAATCAATAACATAGGTGCTCATCTAAAATATGTAGTGGCCGAACTTATCTTGATTACGTCTGTTATATCAAACATGCACTCTTTTCCATGATCTTCTGCATTTTATAAATGGCTTCTCTTATGTTCACACCCTTAAATACTACTACTGTGAATGCCTCTGCTGCTACTCTTGCTGGATCGTCGTCCGCTTTGAGGACAATATCACATACTCAGCATCTTCAGCTCTGGGTATCAAATGCGCTTGTTAAGGAGTACCATCAAAACGGTACCATTCCAACTCTGGAGGCTGCTCGACAAGCCCTCCAGGTGAACAACTCATAATAGTTGTCCGGACAACAACGACCAGTGATCAAGAAGCAGGTGGTGCCAACCACCATCTCCAACCGTTTCAGGTCGTTATCCCTGAAACACAATCACTATTCTCTTCCATATTCTGGGGAGGTGAATGATCAGGTCCCTCAGGGCCTTAATTGAACAAGACATGAGTCCTTCTCGAGGGATCCCATTAACAATCGCCGCCAGACTCGTGCGGCAGTGCACCCCCAACATGATGAGGATATCATTTCCAGGCACTCGGCCCAGGTTCCTCAAAGCCGAGCAGGCAAGATGAACCACCAGAGGTGAAATCCGGTCAATAGTGAGCAGGTTCTCATCTCTTCCATCTTCGGAGAAGTCCACCAACCTAACTTGGTGGCAAGCAACGAGCGAGCACACACACCGGTCCGTTCTAATCCCACTGTCCTGCAGACTCATCTGGCAGCATCCCTCCAATCCTGCCAGGCAATTCCGGCGGAGTACTATAGAGAGGAACATACACCTGTTTATAAATCATTAGCTAGTCAGCAGGCTCGTCTGACTAAATATGATGGAACCCGCCAACCCAATGTGTTGACAACTGGTAAACATGCACATACACCTGCTTACACTCATCAATCCTTCCAGCAGCCTCATCTTTCAGTATTGAGGGAAGCTCGTCAACCACGTTTGGAAGAGTACAATCAGCAGGCACATACACCTTCTATTATTGATCAAGCCTACCAACAGTCTCGTTTTGTAGCAGTCGGAGAAGTCAGTCGGAACGCTCCGGTGACAAACAGGAGGCAGACTCAACTCTCTGTCCCCACACATGAGTACTATCAGGATTCACTGACAGGAAAAGGGGGACATGAGTAGGCACATACACCTACTCCAAGATTATAATGGACGTATATCCCCGTTCTAGTAGCTGAAGTCACCAAGCACATTCTGTCAATGGTGAAAGATAAGAAGCAAATTCCTGCTCATATTCTGGATGCTTTCCAAGATAATATAATAGCATTGGCAACATCTAAGGTAAAGACACATAAATCTGTCTCTACCAGTGGAGTGAAACATCAACAGTTCACTCCGGAACAGACACACACCTCTGTTCCAGTCCAAGATGGTTGTGGGGCGTACTCCCCCATATCATACGGACAGCCAAGTCGGGCACATACACCTGATTTGAGTGGAGATCATCGGCCTAACCTATCCATCTCTCCTGATCAGGCACATACACATGCTCAGAGTATCCACATTCTTCAACAAGTGGTTTCTAAATTGAGTAAGAAGGCATCTAAAAAGAAGACTCGCCCGGTGTAGTTGGAAAATCAAGAACCAATTTGCAATGAGACCTTGCTCAATGCCAGAGTTCTTGAAGCCATCATTAAATTATCTATGGAAACACGGTATTCTACTCTTTTATTTCCCAATAGTGGGAACATTAATTTTGACGGTCTTCAACAGACACTTCATCATGAATGATTGCTTCCTGACAGTTCGATCGATCTCAAAGTTTCATCTTCAGATGAGAGCTACAGTAACCCTCTTTGTGGCCAGAAGACTAAGGAGAAAGAGATTTCATATTTTTCTATAACCCACCATGGTGGTCCTCCCCATGATGATGAATTTCGCTGCAAAAGTCCTCTCCATGGTAGTGATTCACATTGCCTAGAAAATGCTCCAATGGACAATATAGTGCCGAGAAAGCCCTCTTATCTTGAGGAACATGAAATTGAGAAGCAACTCATGTCTGATGCTTCATCACTAGTAAGTGAAATACATTCTCAATCAGAAGATAACCCGGGGTGTAGGTCATTCTCCAAACCACCGCTGGATCATTCATCATCTAGTTTGATCACTGAATTCTCTACCAATCCTGCTGAATCTGATGAAGCAACATGGAAGCACCGGCTCTGGTCTAATCAGGTAGAAGAATCTTCATCAAATGATAAAGAGGAAGTTATGAATATGAGAAAACAACTGGCGAAAGGTGACGTTCCAGTTATGTTTTGGCCTCTGGCTGATTCTCATTATGACATTCCAGAGATGTTGACGGAAGATGGAATTCATGATATTCATCTCAACATATGGAAAACTCCTTGTCAGTTGAAAAAGAAAATATTATCTTATGATGAATATGAAAATCATCTCAAGATAATAGAAGGGTTACAACGCCATATTTATTTGGCATCTCTCTCAGTCTCTCGATATCCGAAGGCTGAAAAGTAGCAAAGAGCCCTTCAACATTCATGCCTTGGTGCACTAAGAAGATTGTGTCAGTTAATTCCCAATGCCTTATCTAGTATTCAGATCAGAGGATGAGGTTTTCATGGAGCACTACATTTTAATGTACTCTCCAGTCAGTAAAGCACGCCGAAGATGGTCTCATGCAATGTTGTTGCCTGTGGCTGGCCACAACCAATTGCCTTTGTTTGTAATCAAAAGGCTTGCTCAAGAACAGGCCTCAACTAGTTCTTCTCAAAATAATGTATATAGAGAACAAGTTTTTGAATTATTCATGAATCAGGAAAATGAGAATATTGATCAGGCTTCTCGTTTAGAGCTTTCACATCATCAAGTGACAAAAGTGTCAGAAATCATCCTACGGTCTTTTGAGCCGAGTGATAAAGTGGATGCAGTTGATGCATCCAACCAATTTCTGGACTAAAATTTTCAAGATCAAGAGAGATATTAAGAAAGTCCCAGATATAGAATGTCAAGAACCACCCCAGCTTGCCAGACTGGGGACTCTTTTAGCCCAACCCTCGAAATAAACAAATAGGATTCGAGGAGTTGAGCGGGAACAGCAGGAACATCCCCAGTCCACCAGATTGGGGACTTTTTCAAATCATCAATCCCCTACTAAGAGAAAGTTAGTCTTTTCTCGATTAGGGAAGAAGACACAAGAGGAACGAAGACCCGAATTATCAAGAGATTCCCTCCAAATTATGGTTCGTCAAGAATTTCCTAAGGGATCAAATTGAAAAAAGGAAATGTCTCATAAAGGACATGGAATAAGACAATATCGCAGAAATGCTGATAGAAGGGATGCAATGCGTTATGCATCAATTAATGTCATCAATGCCACTGTTTCTAATCATCCAAAACATGAGGCTCACTCAGGGGAATCAGATGAAGAGGTTCCTGCTCAAGAGGTTGTATTCACAGATATAAATAAAGAAGGTGTGCGTAAATGAAATCGAAGGCTTACCCAGAATCTGGGTGTTCCTTCAAATAACAAACATCCCCTTCTCCGAAAGGTATCCAACAAGGGGAACAGAAAGAATCAGGATACGTATACTTCCTCTGGAGAAGGCCAATCGCTCTCACTAGAGCAAAGATTTGCGCAAAAAGAGGAAGAAATGAAATAATTGCGGAGATTTAATGCAGATCTACTTGAAGGTATTCTTCCTTCTAAGCATGCCGGAGTCAGTCAGCCAAGGGAATTTGTTGCATCTACTGAGATGGATCAGGAATATCCTCCTTTATCAGTAAACCCTCATAGGTCTAATCCTATGGGTCAAGCGCAACAACAACTGGTGGTGTTGTCACCAGTTTCAGTACTAGCCACCACATCTCTCCAAGCTCCAGTTATTTTACCTTTTTAGGTCCAAGCTCAACAAGATGGTTCTCAAAAGTTAATAACTACTATTGAGTCATTAAAAGCTCAGATAGAAGCTATGGAGGGAAAACGTGCACAGATTCAACTGGAAAAGAAGGCTTACCCTGAATGGGTATATTCAATCCCTCCCCTATTAAGTTTTGGGAACCCTGTATTCCCTACTTTCAATGGATCAGGTGATCCTGAATAGCATTTGACGCATTACCTGTCTTGGTACGATCCTATGATGGGAACTCCGGAACATCAAGAGGCAGTGAAACTCAGATGCTTCGTGCGGACCTTGCATGGACCAGCTTTTGTTTGGTACACAACCTTGAAATCTCAGTCAATTACTGGATGGGAAGATCTTTTTCAACAATTCCTTTTTCAGTACATCTCAACTTTTCCAAAGACAACAATTTTTGATCTTAACAACTGTAAGAAAATGGAGAATGAAAGGGTTTCAGATTTCATTGCTCACTGGAAAGGATTAACATATTCCCTAAGCTTATCACTACCTTAAGAAGAATTGTTGCCAATCTGTGTGGCAAATTTGCGTGAGGAGTTACGCACGCTGTGGATCCCTGTGAAGTACACAGGAGGGTTTCGAGACCTTACTTCAATCGCTCAGCAGATTGAGGATTTTCTTATACAGAATAAGGCTAAATATCGTGTAATTCCATCGTTTCTAGGAATGATAATGGGTAAAGAAGAGACTGCTACAGTTATGCTTAAAAAGCACCTGTAACTTTTTTTAATTCAAAACCTTCATCTTCCCGAAGGGATCCACCTCCTGAGCGTCAACAACAATGGCCATTTCTTCAAGATGATCAAAGAGATCAAATACGGAAATAATTTGAGGATCTGAAGAGAAAAGTTTATTCTTTACTAAATGAACAAGTTCCTGGCTTCTTAATTTCGGCTCTGGAAAACAATTTGGTTCAGTTTCCAAGGCCCAAAAGGCCAAACAAGGAAGGAGATGAAGATTGTCCCAACTATTTCCCCTTTCATCAGATGTTGGGGCATCCCATCCAGGAGTATTTTTTTCAAATATCTCCTGCAAAAGATGGTGGACTCTGGAAAAGTCAAACTTAAAGTCTCTTCAGCTGAGGTAGCAAGTGTTACTGCTACAATTCTAGAGGAATAAGGCAAGTGACAAGAAGTTAAAAGAAAAAATGCACATAAATATGATGATTGGATGGTAAGAAAGACGATAAAATGATCTCATGCCATTTTAAAAATGCAATTGAAGAAACCAATTGTGTCTTCTCCTATGAATGCAACATCAAAACCCCCATCTTCAGAACGAAAATCCTCAAAGGAGCGGCATAATTCGAAGAAAGGAGAACAATCAGAAGTGGACGAGTATGTGTCAAAGCCCAAATTATCTTTGACTCTGGCAGATTTTGTTCCATCTACATTGAAGCAACATGCACTGCCCCATCAAACGGCACAGCCTAAATTAGCTAATCAGGCAGATTCTTCATCAGATGATGAATTGATCTTTAGTTCTGTTAATATGATTCACTTAACAGATCCTTATGCCAGTCACAGTTTCAATATGTCCTAGCTGCAAGACTTTAAACTGCATAGTCCCTTATGTCTAGAAAGACTTTAAACTGCACCGTTACGATCTATGCATATGTCCTTAAACTATTTTCATTTCCCCCATCGTCCAACATGACGTTAAACTGTGACGTCCTAGATACATGATGTTAACCTGTACAACACTCTTTTGTCCCCTATTTCATCCCCATTGCATGATGTTAAACTGCACGGAATCATCTTTTCACATCTGTTCACTTTAGTCCTCACTATAAGACTTTAAACTGAAATGTCTCCCTCTTTTCGTCTAACACGATGTTAAACTGTGTCCCTATAATTCATTTTTAATTGAACCATGAAGACTTTGATCCTTTCCTTCTAGGCTGGGTACGTAGGCAGCCTCCCAAGGTTCAAGCCCAAAACCTATCTCTTCACGTTGGTGTATTTTCATACCGCGTGACGTTAAACTATAAAAGTCTCTAATTTTTCCAACATGACGTTAAACTGTACATCGTTAGGTTTGTTGTTACCTATTATTTCTCACATCGAGTATGACTCACGTGAGCTTAGATTAATCTTCAAACATAAAATTCTCTCTGGGCCACTAATCATGTGTAAGTCCTAACATTATCTTTGGGTTGTTCTCAAATACAACTTAATCAACAATTCATTTTTAATTTAACTATGCGGACTTTGATCCTTGCCTTCTAGGCTAGGTACGTAGGAAACCTTCCAAAGTTCAAGCCAAAAACTGATATCTCCATGTCAACTTACCTCCGTCCCACAAGACGTTAAACTATGTACGTCCCTTTTTGTCCCTTCTACATGACACTAAATTGTGCAGCACCCTTGTCCTTGCTATATGGCATTAAACTATACTTCATTTCCCCCCGCCTAAGAGGGAATAATCATTGAAATTGATCTCTAATCATGTAATATTTCAAATACTACATGTATATATTGTAGTGCCTGAACCTTTTATGTTGGGTCAAACCATCATTCCACTGAAGTCCCCCTTCACCCTTCACATGTATGAACCATATCTATACAGAGGGTATTTCAAGAACTATGTGGGCTTGATTCCCGTCTTTATGGGATACATAGGAACGTTCGAGCATCCCTCGAATCCAGCCCCAAATCATTGGGCCTAACCCCAAATTTCACTTTCAGTCCCCTGGCTAAAAAGTACCTATAAAAACACACACAGTGTATTCATTATTATGGTCTGAGATCTATGACCCTAAACTATGATCTCCTATACTTTTGTCCCACACAACGTTAAAACTGTTTTTCAAGAACTACATATTGCTTGATTCTCATTCTTATAGGATACATAGTAAAGTCCAATATCTGAATTCAGGACCCTACCACAACATGATTATGGTAAACATTGGTCTATATGTGTCTCTTTCATACATTGGACAATACTCATTTTCATGTGTCACACTCCTAACCTTAAATATTTTCAGATCTCCATAATCCTTTTTCTTGACTTCTGGTCACAAAATTCCTGATACTCAGGAATTCTTTTGCCTAACTATGCAACATGTTCCCTTAGGTGGCATTGCATAAGCAAGTCTACATAACGGACCTATCAACCAAAAGATGTTATTATTTGACTATACAGCCGATGCCCTTAGGAGTCCCTTCATAATTCAACCCCCTAACGGGTTTGTTAAATATTGGTAACTTCATTCTTGGGAAGAAAACCACTTTTGTCCTTAGTTGTCTTAATTATGATATGTAGGGATCTGCAAAATAGCCATCCTTTACATATTTGTCTCATACTCTTTCTCATTATCTGAAAGTATTCATGTCTATGGTTGATATTTCCCTTCCCTACATTTGGGTCAGACCTTCGTAGGAGTGATATTCACCCATTTCTTAGACGATATTGTTTGGAAATATTTTCTATATATTCAAGTACCTCTCTCCATATATCAAACTCTATAATTTGGAAAATTTGATTCTCCATAAACATTCACTGAGTTTTAGTAGTAGAAAAGAAAATTTCTAAGAGTTCTTTTGCCTGACTATGCAGCACGTTCCCTTAGGCGGCCTTGCATAAACAAGTCTTCATAACGGACCTGTCAGCCAAAAGATTCTATTATTTGATAATGCAGCCAATGCACTTAGCGACCCTACATAATTCAAGCACCCTAACGGGTTTGTTAAATAGTGGTAACTTCACTCCTAGGGAAATACTTCTTCTAATTCATTTTAGTCCTTTTACATATCATTCCTCAGATTCAAAATTTCTTAAGTCATAGTTTACATATTTTCCCTCATACTTTAGTATAGTAATATGTTTTTAGATAAATTGTCAAGGAATTGTGACAATTTTAATACATTCAGTCAAAGCTATTTCGACCATAAACATTAGCCATTTTATGTCCAATGTGAATGACTTTAATATGCCCAAAAAAGGCAAGGGAACTCTGAATAAAAGTCAAGTTCCATCTCACTAAACATACATTTTGTATGGTTTAGGTAATATTGAGCAATAAAAAGATTCTTCCTTGGTTTTATACTTTTCCTCAGAGTCACATCCTTATTTCTATCGGATCCAACTCTGAGGGGGGACTTTTGCTGACGATCCTTTCTGTCACAGAGTCTAACGAATGAAAAGGGTAATACCTGAGAATAAAGTGATTCATCCTTTGAAGAAACATCGAAATTTGGAAAAGGAAAGAACAAAGAATCATTTACACTTGGGTCGTGCAAGTTCCATCATGGTCACGCAAGTATACTTGCGTGCCGCTTAGGGGGTCGCACAGGTGACTTGCGCGCCCTCTTTGATTTTCACCCAGGGTCTTCTCCAGCCTATAAATACCCCATGTGGGCCCCCCATTTGACGGGATAAAAATTCCAGAAACTCAAATTTGAGCTCCTGACGCCCCAGTCACTTCTCGAAGCTTCCGAACACTTCTAAGTAATTTCATACCTATAACAGATGATCTAAAGAGGAGGAGGAACGAATATGTGTTGAAACTCATCAACACTTGCGTGCCTAAGTACCGGCCCTTAAGGGAAATGGCCACACTTGCGTGTCGCCTTACCCCTTCAACATAACTTCTGTGCCACTCTTCTGGAAGTCCCTAGGGATAATACTAAGGGCTTGAGCCAAGTCTAGCCCAAGTATTTCCCTAAGGGTAGACCGTCACGCAAGTACCCATGTGTCGTGCTAGTACACCTATGCGACCATGACTTGCGCGCCCACACAGTACTTGTGCGCCCATTCAATACTTGAGCGTCCCTCTCTTTTTGGGTGCCCTTTCTACCCATTTGACCTCTCCTATGTCTATCCACCTCTCCTATTCAAGATTCATCCTTCAAAACACTCTTTAAAGCCATTTATGGCAAGTTTTATTGATTGGATTCTTTATCTAAAAGAAATTATGTGGAACATCTCTCAAAAACCTAGTGATTTACAAATCTTTATGTCAATAAGGTTAGAGATTTCATTCATTCCACCTCATCCTTGAAAGATGAGATGATCTTTAACCTGGTCCTCCTCCTCAGGAGTAATCCCTAGTCCAAGTTCCCAAATTTGGGCATCCTCCTTAGGAGTAAGCCCCAATCATAATTCAAATTCCCCCCCCCCTTAATTATGGGCAACCTTTTCAGGGGTAAGCCCCAAATTAAGAGTATAAATCTCCATTAAAACACATATACCTTTTATGGACCTTCCTGACCTGGGTCTCCATTTCAGGAATAATCCCCAGTCATAATTTCTCTTAACCAGTCTTAATTTACTTTTGATTTGGGCTTCCTTCTCAGGAATAAAACCCAATCATAAGTCCCCTCTAATTTGGGAATATTCCTCAGGAGTAAGCTCCATCTTAGAATATCCAGATCTCTATAAAGTACATATACCTTTATAGACAATTTTTTCTGGTTTCTTCCCTAATGTAAATCCTAATATTCATCTATCTGGGTAGTCATACATACATAAGCCCCACATTATTTCTCATGATTTCATATTTTGTGGCCCAATTGTCTGGTTTTACCAATACCTCTTGTTTCTCACACCGAGCATGACTCAGATGAGCTTAGAGTGTAAAAGTAATTATGACATCTTTCTTTGAGACATCAATCATGCATCAACCTCATAATCCCTTACTCAAACTACATGGGTTCTGATTCCTTCTCTAAACAAGGATACGTAGGTAGCCCATCTGCGGGTACGATCCCAACTCTGAAATAATCTATGTCCTTCTGAATGACAATAAACATCAACTGCATCACTGAGTTTCTTTAAAACCAGTATGGTTATCATAATGACCGAGAGACTTTGTACAATGTGTCGAAGGATACCATTGACTAAGAATCTATAAACAAACACATATGATTCTCTATCAATTATGAACCTTGAATACATATAAAAGATTATCTAAATTTCATACATAATAATCATTGATTGTCAGATATAATGGAAATCTCATTTTATACATGGTAATGTAATTAGGGTTCACGAGCATAACATAAATCTATAAAGAGAGTCCCGGAGTAGACAATAATTCCCTTCAAAAAGGTGTGATGAGTCTGACCTCCAATCCTCTCGACCAATGCAAATTCTTAAGCCTCATCAGTTCACAACTAATGAGCACCTACCTTTGGAAAGTACGTCCAAATGGATGTATAATAATTGGATGTTTTTAGTTCTATGAACAAACCCGTTAGAAACCGCTTGGAATGTTTGAACCTTAAACCAAAGAGGTCATCCCCGATTCCAGAGGAAACAATCACTAAAATCCTAAAAAACATAAAATTAGTAAAAACACTATAACCCCTGAATAAAATAAAAAACCTAAAACCACATAAAATTCTGAACTGAAAAAATGGATTAAAGTTATAGTCGTTTGGAGGTGAAGTTTGATTTTTTTCTCCACTTAAAAATAGAATAAAATATATTATATTAACAATAACTGATATTTTATCTAATTACATTGTATATAATTTAATAAGATTCAATTTGAAAATTTATGGAGCTAAAATGGGAAACATAATTAACTGTTAGGGTCATTTGATGTGGAGTTCTGATTTTTAACATGTCCAACAATTAATTTAGCTTTCAAATAATTAATAAATAATAATTTTAAATAATTAATAGTAATCAAATTATAATTAAATAACATTTTAAATAATAAAAAAATTATTATAAATAATAAAGAATAATTTTTAATAATAAATACTAATTAAATATGTAACATTTAATATTTTTCAAATTAATTTTCTTGTGGTTTTTAAAAACTGCTAGTAAACAAATAAAAACAAATAATAAAAAATAAAAAATTTGATTTTCTAATGGTTTTTCAAAAAACCTCCTAAATAAATAAATAAATAAATAACACTTTTGCAGAGTTTTAAGAAATCATCCAATAAAAAATCACAGAGATATAATATTTCAAAAAATATTTTTTTTTTTGCTATTTTGAAATCATTGAGGAAATTCCGTTTTTCCTATATTGAAATCCTAAGAAAGACTAAAACTATAAAACCCCCCTTAAATCCCTTAAAATCCCTAAAACCATTAAAAGAAACTAAGACCCCCTATGAGATACTAAAAACTCATAAAATAATAAAAAACCCCAAAGAACACCTAAAAGACCCAAAGAAAACTATAAAACCATAAAAACCCTAAAAACCCCAATAAAATCCTAAAAATACCTAAAACCCTAAAAGACCATAAAGAAGTAAAACACTCTAAAAACATATAAAAACTGTTAAAACCCTTAAAACCTAAAAACCCCTAAAAACATTAACTATCCATTAAACCCCATAACAGTTTAAAAAGCCTAACAAACATTAAAACACTTAAAAACTCAGAAAACCTTATAAAAATATAAAACCCCTAAAAGCAAAATAAAACGGAAAACCCCTATACACCATAAAAATATTAGAAACCTTTACAACCATAAAAAATCCAAAAACCACCAAAAATTCCTAAAAAACTTAATGAATTTTAAAATCCTGAAAACCATAAAAAACCCTAAAACCCCATAAAACCCTACAGGAATAAATACCCTTCAAAACCCCTTATACCTAGAAAACCATAAAAATCCCAAAAAAACCCCAAAAACCCATAGAAATTATTAAACACCTAAATTGAATTAAAATATCTAAAATCCTATAAAACCATAAAAACTATAACCCCCCCCCCAAAGACCCTAAAATCTATAAAAACCCTAAAAAATATTTAAAACCATGAAAGACACTAAAAACTGTTAAATCCCAAAAATTATTTTAAAAACTTATAAAAACCCTAAAATAACCTAAAAACCCTTAAATGCCCAAAAGAGCTTAAAACTCGAAGAAACCATAAAACACATAAAATATAAAAAACCAAAATCCCCTAAAAAACTAAAAACCCTAAAATCTATAAAAATCTCTAAAATAATTCTAAAAGCCATAAAACCCTAAAAAATTAAAACCAATAATCACCTATAGACCATAAAAACCACCAAAACCCCTAAAACCCTAAAACCACATAAAAATCCATGAATAAATCTAAAAACCCTAAATCCCCCTAAAAACCATAGAACCCATAAAACACGAAAAATCATTAAAACCAATTAACACCACTAAAACCTCGAAAAACAATTAAAAAAATCCAAAAAACCCAAAAATATCCAAAAACCCATAAAACCTTAAAGGCCTCAAAATCCTAAAAATCCTAAAAATCCTAAAACCCTAAAAACCCTAAAAACCCTAAAAAATCTAAAAACCCTAGACAACAAAAAAAACCCTAAAATACCTTAAAACTATTAAAACCACTAGAAAACATAAAACTCCTAAAACCCTTAAAAACTCTAAAACAACCAAAAAATAATAACCCCATTAAATATCCTAAAACCATAAAACACAAAAAAAAATCTAAAAATCCAAGAAAACCCCTAAAACCCATATTGACCCTAAAAACCCTAAAAACATTAAAAAACCAAAAATTGCTTAAATCCCATAAAAACCAAAAAACCGTTAAAAATCCAATACTCTAAAAAACATAAAGGAACCTAAAAACCCTAAAACCCACAAAAGCATTAAAAAACCCTGAAACCCAAAATAAAAACATTTAAGTCCCAAAAACCAACTAAAACACCCTAAAAATCACAAAAACATAAAAACCCTAAAAATCCTAAAAATCCATAAAACCCTAAAAACCATATAAAGCCAAAAAAACTCAAAAAACCCCAAAATATCCCTTAAAACATTAAAAACATAAAAAATACCAAAAAACTATAAAAATAGTTACAAAACCTAAAAGCGCTAAAAAATTAGAAGAACCATTAGAAACCCCCACCCCTAAAAACTCTTAAAAATATAAAATCCCTAAACCCCCAATAACCTTCAAATCCCCTAACAATTCAACGAAAATACTCTAAAAACCATAAACCCCTAAAAAATCTAGAAAACCTGAAACCCCATAAAAACCCCTAAAAACCTATAAAACCATAAAAACCATATAAACCATAAAAAATCATAGAATTTATAAAAAACTCTAAATCCCCTAAAAAAACCTCAAAAAATAAAAAAATATAAAAACACTAAAAACGATGAAAACAAATTAAATCTGTAAAACCCATAACAATAGTAAAAACCCCAAAACCCCAAAAAATGCCTAAAAACCATAAAACCCTAACACCCCTAAAACCCCTAAAAAACTAAAACCCTAAACACCCTAAAAAACCTACAACCTATAAGAATACCTAAAACCCTAACAAACCATAAAATCCAAAAAAATCCCCAAAACACCTAAGAACCCCTAAAGACCATAAAAATAACGAAAACATTGAATAACCATAAAAATAATAAAATCCCTTAAATCCCTAAAATTTCTAAAACCCCTGAACCACCAAAAAAATTCAATAACCCCTTGAATCCCCATAAACCCTTGAAAAGATATAAAATCCCTAAAAACACTAAAAACACATAAAACCACTAAAACCCCTAAAAATCAAAAAACACGAAATTCCCATAAGACACATAAAAACTCCTAAAACACTAAAAAAACCTAGAATCCATATACACAAAAAAACACTAAAAACACTAAAATCTACTAAAACCCCTAGAAGCACTAAAAGTATCAAAAGATCCCTTTAAACCCTAAAAATCCTAAAAACTATAAGAAATCATAAAACCCCAAAAATACCCTAAAAACTGGAAGCCCTTTCAATGACTAAAAATCCAAGAAAACCTAACAAACCCTAAAAACCTTAAAACTATAAAAAATTAATACACTAAAAATAACTAAAACCCTATAAACCGAGAAAAACTCTAATAACCATAAAAAATTATAAAAAATATAATACCCTAAAAACCCATAAAATACCATAGAACCCCTAAAACCCCTAAATTACCTTAAAAACCAAAAACATCTAAAGGTTTATGAAACCCTAAAAACACCTAAAAGACCCTAAAACACTATATAAAAATGAAAAATACCATATAAAACCTTAAACACACAAAAACCCTTAAAACCTAAAAACCATAAAATCCCTAAAAATTCTTAAAATGCTAACAAACAATAAAAACCTGAAAAAACCCTAAAACCCTAAAATCGCAAATACAATGCTAAAAACGCATAAAAAATATAACATCCCTATGACCCATAAAAACCCAAAAAATCCTAAGAACTACAAACTACCATAAAACCCAAAAAACAATATAAAACCCTAAAAAACCCTAAAACCCCTCAAAACCATAAATAATCCTAAAACCCATTAAAATACCTAAAATGAATGAAAATAATTTAAAACCCAGAAATGACCTAAAAATATAAAAAAAACAAAAAAAACCCTAAAACCCAAAAATCCTAGAAACTATAAGAAACCATAGAAACCATTAAAACACAAAAATCCAATAAAACCCTTTATAAACTCTATAAACCCCTAAAAACCCTAAAACCCCTAAAAATTAAAAAAACCCAAAAACACTAAAATCACTCAAAATCCTAAAATATTATAAACATTGGAAAAATATCCCTAAAACACTAAAATAACATTAAAATGCAAAAAATCATGAAAACAATGAAAACCACTAATATCCTTAAAATCCAAATAACCCTAAACCGTTAAAAACCCTAAAGAAGGCCCAACATTTTTTAAAACTGAAAATTATTTGGTCATCTAATCTTAGAGTGTAGATGAATAACGTGTTGAAGTATATTTAACCTACATAGGAATGAGTCCAACCTATATAGAAGGAATCATGGAGAAGGTAAAGGCAAATCTATAAAAGATCTATGGTGGATGAGCCCTCCCCTCACTAGGATCCAGCTTATGTTCCCTATCAAAATGAAGTCGTTGGATCTGAGGGTATCAACCCTGATCACTCAATTTAGTAGGGAAGTGTTGATCATGATCCTCCTCAGGATTTTGTTATGCCTATAATATCAGGGAACTTGAATAAAATCCATACTGTGGACCCTACTCACAACAACAATGTTGTACAACCTTCTTCATCATTATCACCTATTGGACTACCCATTGATGTAGAAGGTGGCACTAGCACTTTTTTGGACACAACCCTCTAACTTCCAGGAGTGATTTCTCACACTGGGGAGCATGCTACTGACAACATTGTGAATCCTCAGGATGACCTCACACTCCATGAACCTATAGTCAAGACTTTCCATAGCTCCAGCTATGGATACTATATAATAGGCCCAAGAGTAGGTTCCATTACCTAGAGTTTTATCTTCTACTTTACATCAAGAATATCATGTTCACTCTAAGTAGAATTTTCCCATGCCTATGGGTCCTTCTGTATAGACGAATGATAATTTTTTTAGTGTCATGGAAAAGGACCCTAATAGTTATGATGATGGCACAGTTCTACTATAGGAAAAACATGTGACCCATTCTTCTCCAATCCCAGTCATGCCAATAGACCTGATCCACTCTATAAGTCAATTGGTCACATCTGAGAGATCACTTGTGCTTGAATTGAGTGCAGAATCACTCATAGTAGTATCCTCACAAAAGGATGATAATAGGAAACTTGACAGGTATTAATAAAAAGAAATAATTTTTACCTTGAATAAATTCATCCCACTAAATGGGGATTTCTGTAGTGATATGGATGAGGACTTTTAAGAAAATGAAGATTTTGAGGAGCGGGCTATCGGTCCTAAACCCACAGAGCATCCTAATGATAGGCATAATCATATGGATAAATACATTGACACGGAACCCCAAAGGAAGCCTTTACGTAAGCCTAAAAAAAATGGAAATAAATGTAAAGGTAATGCAAACAATCCCTCCTTCAAACCATTAAATGGGGATAAGACCCTTTCAGGGGAAAACACACCCCTCTCTCAATGAGGATAATGTTTTGGAATTACCAAGCGATTGGGAATTATCCCACAACTATAACCCTTCAACACTTTCTTCCCTCTAATGGGAGAATGCTCATAGGTATTTCTGAACCCATGATGAAGTTTAAAAATTGGAATGGATTCAAATGGACTAGCCATGTCTACTCTCTTGTTTCTCATAATAGGGATAATAGTTCTTTATAATACTTATGGGTAATGAAGCATGATGATTTCTGGGTTCCTTCTTATGAGGAAAGCTCTCAAATTATCTCCCACTCAATCTAATATTAGGCTATCACCTTAACCCTTTCCTTTGAGTATGAATCATACTTGTACCCTACGATAAGAAACCTATGGAGGAAGATAGATCAAATAAATGAGACTATTTTCCAAAACTGGATTGTTATTGGTGATTTCAACATTGTTATAAGACCAAATGAGATGATTGGTTCTAACTTCTATAACACTACTATATAGTATTTCTATTCCTACTTGGACTAGTGTGATCTCCCTGAAGTACCTATTGCTGGAGCATTTATCACATGGGGAAGGTTCACCACTAATGGAAGACAATATAGTAAGTTGGAAAATGCTTATTTCATATTAGTGAAAGGAGTTCCCTTACTGATATCTTTGGGTTCACTTTCCTCATGTTTATCATCAACCATAACCCCCATGTTTTTTATTTTGGGGGAGTGTATTTCAATTTCATCTCCTATATCCTTTAAATTTAACAATTCTTGGATCACGATTCCTAAATATAGGGAAGTGGAAATCAATGGTTGGAATATAATCTTTCATGGTAGACCATTATTTATTGAGGCATCCAAGCATAAGAGAATCAAATAAATTTTGAAATAGTGGATTAGTAGCTGTTTTTTCAGGTTGGATAATGACATTATGGCTTCTGAATCTCAACCTTTCCTTTTACAGATTACCAACTAGAAGAATAACATGCCTTCAAGGGAGGA
Source organism: Viscum album (assembly GCA_963277665.1). Taxonomy (NCBI): domain Eukaryota; kingdom Viridiplantae; phylum Streptophyta; class Magnoliopsida; order Santalales; family Viscaceae; genus Viscum; species Viscum album. Next base: position 936,914,108 of record OY728141.1, read on the forward strand.
GCTACAGCTTCATTCCAAGTTGGATGATCTCCTAGATCTCAAGGAGATGCTGGAAAGGAATCAATTTAATGATATGTGGCTTAAATATTGGGATAGGAATTCAAAATTCTTCAATCATCTACACTATGATAAGAGGGAAAAGAAATACATGAATCTTGTTTGCATCAATGACTCCAGTTTCACATCTGGGAATGATATCTCTAATGTCAGGGTGGATTATTTTAAATCATTGTACAATGATGACGGTGATGATTTTATCAATCTATTTGACTCCATCAACCCTTAAATTGATGATCATCATATCAAGGCCTTAACTGAAGCCCCCTTTGAAGAGGATGTAAAATATGTGCTATTCTCTTTGAACATTGAAAGTGAAGTAGGAACAGAGGGATTTAGCCATAATTTGTTCATGTTATATTGGAACATTCTGCATGTGGATGTCACTAATGTAGTTAGGGAATTTTATCTATCCATTTCTATCCAACATGGGTCTAACTCCAGTTTTATTGCTTTGATTCCAAAGAGGGACAATTCTATTATTATAGGGGACTTCTGGCATGCTTCCATTGGAAACAACATTCCCAAAATTATAATCAAAAGTATGGTCATTAGGTTGGGGTAGATTTTGCGGGATCTTCTTACCCAAATAAATTTTGGTTTTCTCCTAGGATGAGTATTCAAAATTTCCTCTTTAGAGACTCATAAGGAATCAATATCACGATGAAGGAAATGAAGAATGGGAGTTTTCATTGAATATGGATATCTCAAAGGCCTTTGACACCATTAAATGGAGCTTTATCTTTAACATTCATGAAAAGTATATATTATCTAATGCATTCAGAAAAATGATCAACACCATTTTGACTAGTTCCCAAATTTCTATCCTCATGAATGGCTCCCCAAAAGTGTTCTTTAAATTCTCTCATGGAGTGATCAAGGGGATCCACTCTCCGGTATTATATTTGCGATTTATGAGGATTACATGAGCTGGTGAATTATTGATCTCTTTCAGGCTGGTTTTTACAAACCAATTAAGAATATGTAGACCTTCATGTTCCCTCCCATCTTCGTTATGTGGATGATATCTTTGTGTTTGGTTAAGCAAACAAGGGAACCTTATCTTGAATTAGATAGATCTTCTGTCATTATGAATGTTTTTCTTGGTAGTCCATAAGCCACAATAAATCCTTTATTGTATTTGGAAATGTAGTTTCAGTCTCCATACAATGCCTAATTTCCAAGACAGTTGGGGTGCAATGTGGCTCACTCCCCTTTACTTATATGGGTGTCCCTTTTTTCTGGGGGAAGTCCAAAATCTATTATATTGAGAGTATATCAACTAAGATCGTTCAATTACTAGCCAAATGGAATGGGAAATGCTTATCTTAGGCCTGTAGGTTTTGTATGATCAACTCTTGTATCACTTATTTGTTTTTTCATGTGTTATACATTTAGAGATGGCCGACTAACCTTATTAAAATCATGCATGCCAAGATTAGAAACATTGTGTGGATGGCCTCCATTTGTGAAAGGATTCTAGTTTCTATGGCTTGGAAAAACTGTAATAAGTGTATTGATCTGAGTGGTATTGGTATTAAAGACCTAAGGATATTTAATGATGCCATAATTGGAATTTTCACATGGAATTTGATCAATTCACGTGATGATGGTCATGATTTTCTTCCTGAGAGTTCACAGAGAGACTTTGTGATAGTTTAACTGGTTATATACTTTCTTCGGTCTAGACAACAATCCAGTCCTCACATAAGGACATTATATCTTAATCCAAATGTGTTGTGTTAAAATTTTAAAACATAAACTGTTGGAAAACTATTTGTATTGAAATACCTCTTTTCAAAATTGTGGGACCTCCCAATGAGTTCCAAGACATGTATATTGTTTCTCTTATTAAAAGAATTATAGATTTACATGAGACTATTCCATACCATATCATATTGAAGATTTATAGGTGTATGTTTATGGATAGTGATACCCTCATTTGAAAGCCGAACCTGGTTGGAAAATTTAATATACGAGAGTTATATCAGTTGAAATGTCTACAAGGAATGGTACAGCCATCCTGGCTTTTAAAATTCAAGGTACCATTCATTCCACCCGCAACCGACTAGATACTATGGAAACTCTGGGGGAATAGGTTATCCATTCAAGATTAGATAAAGAAACCAGGTTGGTATCTGGCCTATGTTTTCTACATTTACCTTCAGTTTGAGGAGAACATTCACAATTCCATCATTCACTATAAGTTCACTACTGAATTGTGGGCACACCTGCAGCATATGTTTGGCTTTACCGACAACACTCATGGATCACTTTTTGACATTCTTAGTAGACTTTTGGTGATGTAGTGTAGTGAATAGGTGTATAACCTAATACATGTTGGCACTTATTCTATGGTTTCCTATATTTGGACTACTCATAATGCGCTGGCTTTCAATCTCCATCCTTGCTCCTTCTATGGTGGTGTCATGAAACTCCACAAGGAGGTATAGGCAGCCTCTCACATACAGATAGGTATGATGGCTAATGATTTCAATGATATCATAATATATTGTTTTCTTGGAGTTTTTAGAGGAAGAAAAAAACCATAGACTTTAAAATTTACCTGATGGATTACCCCGAATACATCATGGATGAAGGTCAACGTGAACAATGTGGTATTGAGAACACCTCCCCCCTTAGCGTGTGGTCGCGTATTCCGTACACATAAAGGCATTGTAAAGGGAATATTTTACAACTTTATTGGAAGAAGATGTTTTTATGAGGCTGATATTTGGGAAATAATGAAGGTGGTCAGGTTTTTGGCTAACTTTGGGAGGATGTTGATTTGGATTGAATCTGAACTGATGCTTATGGTGGTTTCCATCAAAATTAGATCCAAGAAGTCCCCTAGATTCTCCTACCATAACAAATTGAATGTCTGATCCTCTCCCAGACATTCACAATGAATTTTAGACACACCGATCAGGAGGTGAACATGTTGGAAGATGCACTCTCCAAAAATGAAATTGACGAAGGAGCTCGTTGTGGTCCTTTGTCACACCGCCAATTTGTGTGCCCCAAGTGGGCTCTGATTTGAGGGTTGAACTACACACTTCTATTTGTAAACTCTCCTTGTAACACATTTTCGTTACTTTTTAATAAATTTTTGTGGGGACATGCATGCTTTCCCTCAAGCCTTCTTTACCCTAAAATCCTAAACACATAAAACACTAAAAAAATCCTTAAATCCCTAAAAAATTAAAATCCTAAAAAATAAAAAAATCGTAAAATCCCTAAAAACCAAAAAACCTAAAAATAACTAAATCACCTAAAACCCCCTAGAACCCCAAAAATTCCCTAAATTTCCCAAAACCCCAAAATACTGTGAAAAGCCAAAAAAATTCCTTAAAAACCTAAAAAAACAATAAAAACCTAACCAACACTAAACAATAAAATAACCTAAAAACCCCCCAAAATCCAAAAAACTGCTAATAACCCAAAACAAACCGTAAAACCCATATAGACATTTAAAAAACTCCAAAAACACTAAAATCCATAAAAAACCTAAAACACTATAACAATATATAAACAAAACCCCCCTAAACACCCCTAATAACCTAAAAAACCCTAAAAACGAAAAAAGCATAATACACCTCGAAATCAGAATCCCTCCCCAAACACTAAATGTCCCTAAAAAACCTATAAACCTACAAGGCCTTAATAAACCCTACATGACCTAAAAAAGCACAAAAAAATATAAAAGAACAGAAAAAAACTATAAATACCCTAAAAAACCATAAATACCTAAAAACCTAAACAATCCAAAAAACCTAATAACCCTGAAAAAACCCTAAAACCACATAAAACCCCTAAAAACCTGAATTCCCCTAAACAACGCGAAAACACTAAACCCCCTGAAAAAACCATAAAACCCTAAAAATGTTAAAAAATCCTAAAAACCATTAAAAATATAAAAAAATACTAAAAAGGGATTATAAACCTTTAAAACCCTAAAAACCAAAAAAATGAAAAAACTCCTAAAAAGACATAAAAACCCTAAAAATACAAAAAACCCGTAGAAATAATAAAACACCTAAAATCTCAATAAAAACCCCGTAAAACCTTAAAAACCTAAAACCCTCTAAAAAACCTAAAAAAAGCACAGAAAACCCTAATTCACCTAAATCCTCTAAATACCTTGAAAAAACATAATCCCCTAAAAACATATAAAAATCCCAAAATACCCAAAATAAACTGTGAAAAACCATAAAACCCTAAATAACCCTAAAAAAACTTAAAATTTTAAAAACCCCTAAAACTGACTAAAAACCATAAAAAACCACTAAAAATGCTCTAAAACATTAACATACCTAAATCCTTAAAAACCATAGATACCCTAAAAACCCTTAATACCCCTAAAAAATCCTCAAAACACCTAATGACTCTAATAAACCAAAAACCAAAAACCCTATAAAATTCCTTAAAATCCTATAAAACCAATAAAATCCCCTAACACCCCTTAAAACCAGAAAAAACATTAAAACCACAAAAACCTAAATAAAAATAATAGTAATAAAAAAACTAAAAAAACCTAAAAACCCTAAAATTCCCTAAGAACACTAAAAACGCAAAAAAACCCCTAAAACATGTTAAATGATAAAAAACCCCTGAAATACATAAAACACTAAAAATAAAATAAAAATTAAAAACACCAATAAAAAATCTAAATAACTAAAAAATACAAATAAACCCCTAAAATCCATTAAAAACCATAAAAACCCTAAAAACCTTAAAACCCCTAAAAGCACTAAATTCCCTAAAATCCCTAAAACCCATAATAAACCTATAAACCCCATAAACCCCTATGAAAACACTAAAAACCCTATGAAACCCCTATAATCCCTAAGAAAAGAATAAATATCATAAAACCTAGAAATAACCTTAAACTCATAAAAAATCCTAAACCATAATAAACATTGAAAAACACATAAAAACTCTAAAACACATAAAAACCCCTAAAAATCCTAAAAATCCTAATAACCACCAACCCTAAAAACTAAAAAATCCCAGAAAGCATAAAACACATGAAAACCATTAAAATGATTGAAATCCTAGAAATCCGTAAAAACCCCTAAAACATTAAACACTCAAAAAACCCTAAACCACTAAAACCCTAAAAACCAAAAAACCCCTAAAACTTTTAAAAATACCAAAAACACAATAAAATCCTAAACTCCCTAAAAAAGAAAAAAACATAAAACTATAATGAATCGTAAAATGCTAATAAACCCTTAGAGATCCTAAATATGCTAAACACCTTAAATTCTACAATAACTTTGAGAACCCCTAAAAACCTTAAAAACCCAAAAAATCATAACAAAACCAAAAACAGTTTAAGAGAAAAGATAGTGAACCCCTTGTGATGGCAGCTTCCCCACCCTACCAGGTTGAAGATGATGGCGGTCGAGGCGCCTCCCCCCCAATCTGTGGGGGAGGACCCTCCCCCTGAAGACTGATCTTTCTCCCCTTTATTGTCCCCCAATTCTTTGCCCTCCTTCCCACGAACGGTGCTTTGCCCGAAGGTTCCGGAGATCTTTGAAGGCCGAACACAAATTACACTTTTTCTTCAAGAGTTCAATGAAGCATTGGATCTACACCACTTGACTCTGGTTGCAATGTTCCAGAAGTGATGCCCCCCTAGTGGACACCTTTGATAGGTTTGTATCAGAACTCTAGAATCTACAGGATCGTGCAACGATGGGTCTGGTTGACAGCTCCAACATAATGATTCACTTCGCGTCAGAGGAAGACCTAATACTTGCCTGGTTTGAGGCACCTCGAAGTTGTAACAGTGCTCGCTTCTCCCTCTTTCAGTGGAGTTTCAACTTTCACCTAAAGTGTATCTCCCCGATGGTTGCGACTTGGGTTAGATTTCATGAACTCCCCATTCCCTTCCAAAATTTCTCTATTATTTCTATTCTTGGGAATCTAGTGGGGAGGTTCCTCTGTGTGGATAGTAGAACTCAGCCCCTCTTCCACCCTGTTGCCCCAAGGGACTTCGTATAGGTTGATGCTTCAAAAGATGCGGTGAACATTGTTTTGATTGTTTTGGGGGAGGAACTCTGTTGGAAGAAACCTGTTATTTTTGAATCGTGGCTATTATTCTGTTCTTGGTGCTGGAGATTCGGGCATACTGCGCAGTCTGGCTGATGTGATGACCCTGGTAGGAATGGGTTAAACCTGGATCAATTGAGTTCTTGTGATTGAAACCGTGGGATGATGGGGGTGAAGGGGCCAATGGGGTGACTGAGCCTTTTCCATCCCAAATTTTTCCTCTCATGACAAACCAGATGCCTGGGAGTGATCTTGAAGTTGAATTGATGGACTCGGGTGGTTTCAGCCTAATTGTGGATGGGAATGTTTGTGAATCTGGAGCGGTGGTCGTTGAAGCAGTGCTCATGGATGAAGGGAGAGATTGGCCTTGTGCTGATGAGGTTTTCCGATGTAGTAATTCTTTAGGGAGTCAATTGGAAAAGGGGAAGGTTGTTGTGCAGGAAACCTGTCTAGGGAATGAGTTTCTGGAGGCTCCCATGGCGTTGTCCCTGGAAGGGGAGGCTATGGATGGAAGGAAGAGAAGTGAGGGTCCAAGTAGTATCATGCTCATGGAATTGAATTCTGTGACTCTCCAAAATAGGTTTCAAGACATAGCATCTATTGAGCCCGTTGACACTGATGTGCTGGCGGGTGAGCTCGCGCGGGGGGAGGTGGTTGAGCAGGGTATGTGGGTTGTGGATGAGTGGAAACCATCCTCAACTGAGAAGGTGATGATCGTGGATGAGGAGCGAACCTGGAGTACTGGGGTGCGATGATGGCAAACATCCCCCTAGTTCTCGTTGGGAGTGATGATGTGGAGAGACCTGACATGGGGGCTGGGACAGATCCTCTTGCTGAAGGGACTAGTGGTGTGGAGGGTTTTTCTGGTGCTCATGTGGAGGATCCGGTTGGGATACCTTCACTAGGACCCAGCATTGGTAGAGGAGAGATGTCCCCGAACCTGTAGAGGTCCATGGTTTCTTATGGTGTTCCATCTGCTGAAAACCATTGTGTGCTGCTGCATGACATGATGATGGTTGAATGTGAAAGATTTCCCTTAGAGTATGAGGCGAGGAGACATGGGGAGCTGTTTTCTGAAAATGACCATAGAAAAAATGCTACTATGGTCAGGTGAAAGGAAGAAAAGAAAGATCCCCAAAAAAGAGGTGGCTCAATACATGGAACAGGAAGTAGGAGTGGGAATAAAGTGGCCTCAAGTGCGGCTAGAGATGGAGTTATATGTCAAAAAACAATCCTTGATGATCATTCCATATCCACCCCCCCAAGCGAAGGCAGTAGAAGGATTACTCTTCTCTTCCAAGACCAATGGTGACCCAGTCCCCCTCCAGGGAAATCAAGCTGAACCTCAATGTCAATAAGCGGGAGCAGCCTCCATGAAATTCTGAGCAGGAGAGGGCCAGAGAGAAATTCTTGTCTGTGCTCGGAATGCAGGAGGACTATGAGTCGAGCTGGGACTTCGTTGACACAGGAGCTGACTCAGACTTCGACTTTACTAATATGGGCGTTGGTCTTGATGCATGATTTGCATACCGCGGTGTGGACCTGGATGACTTTCGTGGTGAAATTGACTAACTTCCCATTTTGCTCTGTTGTGTGTCTTTTATTTTGACCTTTTGGGGTGTGTGTCTTTTGTGTCTTTCTCTCTCTTTGTTTTCTCTTGGGGACTGTCCTTTGGGTGTGGGTCGATTGACCTTGCCCCTCCCCGGTCTATTGTGTCCTCTTTTCTTTTTTAATCTTAGGGGGCTAGGCTAACCTAGTCCTGCACCCCTTCTTCCCTAAAACACTTTAACACCCTAAAAACGTGGAAAAAAATTTAAAACCCTGTAAAAACCCTAAAAACCGTAAAACCCCTAAAATTTCCAACATGACCCAAAATATATCTAAAACACCTAAAAAATATAAATAATCTAAAAACTTTTAATTTAAAAAAAACCACTAAAAACATAAAAACATTAAAAAAAACTCCTAATAGCCCTAAAAGTTCATAAAAACCCTAAAAGAACATCAAAATACATAAACCTCCTAATGGATATGAAACCAAAACCCCCTAAAAGTCCCTAAAATTCTCTAATCCATTAAAATACTAAAAAAACATAAAACCATAAAAGTTATTGAAAACTCTGTAAGACACTAATAACTCTAAAAACACTAAAATAACCTAAAATACCTTAAAACCGCTAAAAGACTCTAAAAACCATTAATGTCTGTAAACCCTAAAAACACAAAAAGAAACTAAAAACCATAAAGGACCTTAATAACCCCTGATGGAACATAAAAAACCTAAAAAACATAAATACTAAAAAATCTTAAAACACCATAAAACCCCTACCCCCCCTAATATAAAACCCCTAAATGAACTAAAAGAACATAAAACTCTAAAAGAGAAAGGATCCTAAAGCCCCTTAAAAGACACTAATAAGCCTAAAATCCTAAATGAAACATAATAACCTATAAAATATAAAACCCAAAAACCATCTAAAAACTACTAAAGACACTAAAAATACAAAAAACCTTAAAACCCTAAAAGCTGAAATAAGATACTAAGACCCTAAAACCACTAAAAACTCTACAAAACCCTGCAAAACCCTAAAAATGAAAAAAAAAATCCCTAAAAACCCTAAAAATGATAAAAAACATAAATTAACATAAAAGTCGTAAATAGACTAAAAATTCTAAAAACCGTAAAAGATCCGATAAAAACCCCAAAAAATCATAAGAGCACCAAAAAACCCTAAAACCCCAAATAACATTATATAAACCTAAACCCCCTAAAAAACCCTAAAACCCTAAAACACCAAATACCCAAAACCCCAAGCCCCCAACACCCCTAAAACACTAAGAACACATATAATATACTTAAAAACCCACAACCACCCTAAACCCCCATTAAAACCCTATAAACACTAAAACCCAAAAAACCACTAAAAACCGTAAAACCCTTAAAAACACTAAAACCATTAAAAACCCAAAACCCTAGAAACCATAAAAACCCTAAACACATAAAAAACCCTAAACCCCCATAAAAATCAAAAAACCCTAGCAAACACTAAAACCCCTAAAAACCATAAAACTCAAAAAAAACTGTGAAAAAATAAAAGACACTAAAAGACCCTAAAACCCTAAAATACCCTAAAACCCCATAAAGACCCTAAAAATCCAAAAGATCCTAAAACACTATAAACCCCTTAAAAGACTCGTATAACCATTAAAAAACCAAAACTCCTAAAAAATAAAAAAAACCATAAGAACTACTGAAATACTTTAAACCCCTAAAAGATGCAAACAACCATAAACAAATTTAAAATGCTAAAACCCTAAAATAACACAAGAACTACTAAAACCCATAAAAACCTAAAAATTATAAATAATCCGAAAAGTCCTAAAAACACTAAAAAACTAAAAATATTTAAAACCCATTCAAATAACATTAAAACCTAAAAAATTCTAAAAACCCTAAAAAATAAAAAAAAAATAAAAACTTTCTAGAAACCCCTAAACCCCAATAAAACAAAAAATTAAAAGAAAAACCTAAAACCCAAATACTCTCTATGAAACCATTGAAACACCAAAAGACAAAAAAACATAAAACAATAAAATCCTAAAACCCTAAAAACATAAAAAACACTAATACACCAAAAATATTGAATACCCTAAAACCTAGAAAAATCCATAAAATCCATAAAACCATAAAATTCTCTAAAAAACATAAAATAACAAAAACCAAAAATTAATAAATACCTAAAAACCCTAAACACCCCAAAACCCAACCCCCCCAACCATTAAAATGATTAAAACACCTAAAACTCTTATAAACACCAAAAACCCAAAACACACAAAAAAACCTATCATCATGAAAAAAAAAATTTTAAAACCCCAAAAATCCAAAAGGCCATAAACAACCTAAAATCCAAAAAAACCTAAAACCCCCTAAAAAACCAAAAAAAACTATAAATCCTTTAAAACCCCTAAAACCCTAAAACCTTAAAAACACTAAAAAACCCTTAATACACTAAAAAAATTCGAAAAACATAAAAAACCCCATAATGACCAAAAAACCCCATAAAACCCTTGAAAACCTGAAATACACTAAAATCAATACAAATCACCAAAAATCACATAAAATAATAAAATCCCTAAAAAACCCTAAACCCCTTAAAACCTTGAACACCCTAAAAATTCCTTAAAATCCTTAAAATCCATAAAAATTCATAAACACCTAAAGGACCATAAAAACCCTAAAAACCCAAGATACCCTAAAGCCCCTAAATTCTCTAAAAACCCAAAACCCCTATAAAAGACCCTATAATTCCCTCAAACCATAAAATGACCTAAAAACCCTAAAAGACCATAAAACCCAAAAAAACACTAAAAGAACCTAAATATTATAAAACCCCTAAAATACCCAAAAACTCCTAAAATTCCTAAAAAATAATATAGACTAAAAAATAAAATAAAACCCTAAAAAACCATAAAATTCCCTAAAAACCATAAGAGGCTCTAAAACCCTAAACGACCCTAAAACACATTAAAAACTCTAAAAACCAAAAAATACCAGAAAATAAATTAAAACCCTCAAGGTCTCCAAAGACCCTAAAAACACTAAAACCCATAGAAATTCATAAATGATCATAAAACCCATAAAAACCTTCATGTCTATAAAGAACATTAAAGCCCCTGAAAGGCCATAACGGACCCTTAACAACCCTAAAAATCCTTAATTAAAACTAATAATCCTAATGAACCCTAAAAAACCGTAAAAGTACCTAAAATCCTAAGAAACCCTATAACACAATAAAATCACCAAAAACCCTAAAACCTCCAAGAATCATAAAAATCCAAAAAACCCGAAAAGTCCTTTGAAAACCTACAAACCCAAAAGTCCATAAAAACCCAAAACCCTAAAAACTAAAATAGATACTATAACACCCTAAAAACTAGGAAAGACCCTAAAACCCGTAAAAATCCCTAAAATCCATTAAAATATCTAAAACCCTAAAAAATCATAAAACCCAAAAAATATAAAATAACACAAAATAAATACAAAAATCCTAAAAATATAAAAATATATAAAGACCCAAAATATCATCAAATCCCATGAAAACCCTAAAATATTAAAAACCTTTAAAAACATTAAAAACACCAAAAAACCTAAAACCACTAAAACCATAAAAACCCTAAAACCATAAAAATCCCCCAAAAAATTCAAAAAACTCTAAAAACACTTAAACCCCTAAATCATTAAAAAACTAATAAAATCACGAAAAATACTAAAGAAACCATAAAACCCCTAAAATACCCATAGAAACCATAATAACCCCAAAACTCATTAAGTCCATAAAGACCCTAAAACCCTAAAAACAAAAAAAAAACACTTTACCCCCCCCCCCATCCCCTAAAACCACATAAAATCCTAAAAAACCAAAAAAAATCCCCGAAAACATTAAAACCCCTTAAAACCATAAAAACATAAAAAAACCATTATCGCCCTAAAGAAACCCTAAAACATCAAAAAGCATTAAAAAATTATATATCCTAAACAACCTGAAAACCCTTAGAAACCTAAAAACTATAAGAACCCCTAAGAAAGCTAAAAACCCTAAGACCACCTAAAATCCCTAAAACCCCTAAAAACATAAAATCCCACAAACCACTAATAGACCGTAAACTTCCTAAACACCCTAAATACATAATTGAAACACTAAAATACCCTTAATTCCCTTAAACACCATAAAAACCCATCAAACCCCTAAAAACCATAAAACCCCGAAAACACCTAACGAATTGTAAAGCCCAAAAAACCCGAAAATATTCCTTAAAACCTGAAACCCCCAAGAAATATGAATATACCCTAAAAAATGTAACACCCCTTAAACATAAAAAAGTCCCTAATAATACTATAACACTAAAACCCCATAAAAAATCTAAAAAACACTAAAAACCCTTAAAAACCATAAAATCCCTAAAATCCATATGAAAACCCTATAAACCCCAATACCATTAAAAATCTAATTTTTTTTCAAAACCCCTAAAAACACTAAAACCCATAAGAATCAAAAACCCTAATAACCATAAAAACGCTAAAACCCCTAAAACAATTAAAAATCCTAAAACCCCTAAAAAGATATAAAAACCCTAAAAACCAATAAAAACCCCTTAAACTCTAAAAAATACTAAAAACCCTAAAACCCAATAAAAACCCAAAAAATCAATAACACAAAAAAAACCTTATAAACACCTCAGAAACCCTAAATTCCTTAAAAACAATTTAACCAAAAACACTGAAAACGGTAAAGATCCTAAAAACCCCGAAAACCAAAAAAAGAATAAAAAACTAAAAATAATAAAAAAACCCTAAAAACCCATAAAAACCTAAAATACCCTAGAAACCCTTAAAAATCGTAAATTTCACTAAAAATGCGTAAGACTTTAAAAAACCCTAAAAACCCTAAAACTGCTAAAAACCCTGACAACCAATAAAAACTCTAAAACCCCTTAAAACACTAAAAACCCTAATAAAATCAATACCCATTAAAACCATAATCTCTAAAACACATTTAAGTCACCAAACCACTAAAAACCCTAAAATAAAAAAAAACCCAAAAACACCTTAAAATCTAAAAACCCTGAAAAATACTAAAACCCTGAAAAACAACTAAAAAAACCTAAACACATTTAAAACCCCTAAGAAACCTTAAAAACCCTATAGAACCTTAAGAACTCAAAAAACATAAGAACAAATAAAATAATAAAAAACCTAATAATATTATAGCCCACAAACATTTAAAACCCCAATAATCCCCCAACCCCCCTAAAAACCCCTAAAACCATAAATATCTCTAAAAACCCTTAAACCCTTAAAACCCCATAGACCTGAAAACCCTATAAACCAAAAAAACATTAAAATCACTTAAAACCCTCAAAAAACCAAAAAACCCTAAAAAATCATAAAACACCTACAACCCTACAGAACCCTAAAACAACCATAAAAACTCTAAAACTCATAAAAACACTAAACACCCTAAAAACCATAAAAGACAGAAATACCCAAAATACATTAAAAACCATTAGAAACACTCCAAAATTAATAAAAGTACATTAAGATTGTAAAAGAACCTTAAAACCCCTAAAAGAACCCTAAAAGAACATGAAAACCCATAAAACCATAATGAACCCTAAAATATGAAACACCCCTAAAAACCAAAATACACTAACTTCCATAAAAACCCTAAAAACAAAATAAACTAATCCCCCAAAAACATAAAAACATAGAAAACAAAACAAAACATAAAATGACCTAAAGACCATAAAACATCCTAAAAACAAAATACCCTAAAACTTTTAAAACCCCTAAAAATCCCTAAAATCCCATAAACACCATTAAACCCCCAAAAAATCCCTAAAAACCATCAAAACTATAAAAACCCTTAAAAATTTAAGAAACCTTTGAAATCCCTACGAAAGTTCTAAAAACCCTAAAAATCCAAAAAATTACAAAAAACCCCTTAAAACATTTCAAAACCCTTTAAACCCAAAAAAAATCTAAAAAACCCCTAAAAAGTCTAAAAAACAAAAAATAACTCTTAAAACACCTACAACTCCTAAAAACATATAAAAACCCTAAAAATCCCAAAAATCCCCATTTAATCATAAAAAACCCCTAGAACCCAATAAACCCCAAAACCTAAGAAGCCCATAAATAACCCTAAGGAAACCCAAAAACCATAAAATCCTTTAAAAATTCATAAATCCCTAAAAACCTAAAAACACACAAATCCCTAAAAGATAAAAAAACCCTAAAATATTTATTATCCCTAAAAATTCTTATATCACATACCCTACTTTTTAAACCATTCACCCTACACACTATATGTTATAACCTACACTATAAACCCTAAACCTTACACCAAAAACCCTATACCCTACCCCTTAAACCCCAAACCCTACACCCTAAACCCTATACCATACACCTAAAACCCTAAACCATAATCCCTACACCTTATACCTTAAACCATACTGTCAAAACCCAAAAACCCTTCAACATAAACACTACAACCTACACCCTAAAATGTTAACCCTAAACCATAAACCTTAAAAGCCCCTAAAGACCCTAAAACCACTAAAAGGATGTAAAATCGTAAAAGACACCCAAAAAGATTTAAAAACCAGAAAACCACCAAAAAAATTAAATTATCCAAAAAATCCTAAAATCCCAAAAAGACCCTAAAAACACTAATTAATCCAAATAGACCCCAAAAAATCTAACAAACATAAAATAAGCTTAAAACCCCAAAAGACTCTAAAACCACTAAAAATCAATAAAATATTTTGAAATCATAAAATATCCTAAAAATCCTAAAAAGTATTCGAAATGAAAAAACACTAAAACCTTAAATAAACCCAACAAACACTAAAACCCCTAAAAATCGTAAAAAATTAAAAATATCACCAAAATACAAACCCCCCCCCCCCCCTTAAAACCAAAAAAACCCATGAAAACCCCTAAAGGACCATAAAACCCAAAAAACCCTTAAAAAGTCCCAAAAAATTAAAAAAACACTAAAAGATCATAAATGCCATATAAAACCCTAAACCCCCAAAAAAACCCCCCAAAACGACCTTAAAATCCCCAAAAGACTAAAAACCCTAAAATCTATAAAACAACTAAAAACCCTAAAAACACAAAAAAAACCCTAAAAACCATGAAAACCATAAAACATCCTAAAAATCCTTAGAAACCTTAGAAACACCTTAAATATCCCTAGCACTCGATAAAAATCATAGAAAACTCTTAAAACCCTAAAATTAGTAACACCCCCAAAAAACTCTAAAAACACAAAAAAAACCCCTAAAACCATGAAAACCCTAAAACATCCTAAATATTACCTAAAAATCCTTAGAAACCCTAGAAACACCTTAAATATCCTTGAGTCTTTTTTTCTTGATTTTTCTTTTTTTTGGCATGGGTTGTAAGGGGTTTTTGGGCGTGGGTCGTTTGACCCCTCCCCTCCCTTATCTGTTGTGTCCTCTTTTTTCTTTCTAATAAATTTGGGGGGGTAGGTAATAGCCCGACCCTCACGTATTCCTTGCCCTAAAAACCCAATAAAAACCATTAAACACCAAAAAAACCAAAAAACCACAAAAACCCAAAGAATCATAAAACCCCTAAAACCCCCAAAAATCTAAAATCCCCTAAAAGACCCTGAAAACCCTAAAAGACCCTAAACCCCATAAAAACTCTATGAAACCCTAAAACCCTAAAATAATCCTCAAAAACATTATAATCACTAAAAACCGAAAAACATTAAAACCCTAAAAACCATAAATCCCTCTAAACCCACTAAAAACACCTAAAATAAAAAAAATCCATAAAAATCAACAAACCCTAAAAAATAGTTAAACCTCTAAAAATCCTAAATCCCCCAATGAACCTTAATAAAAATAATAGACTATAAAATCCCGGAATACTGAAAAATCCCTAAAAACATAAAAAACTACAATGCCATAAAATCCCCTATAAACATACAAAACCCTAAAATCTCTATAAATCCCAAAACCCTAAAAAACCGAGAAAAAAACCCTAAGACCCCTAAAATCCATAAAATAATCCTTCAAACCCCTAAAAACCCAAAAAATATACAAACCCTATATTCATTAAAAAACCCTAAAAACCATAAAAATCCTAAAAAACGATTCAATCCCCTTAAAATCTCTAAAAATCCTGAAAAACTTTAAAGACCCTAAATGACACAAAAACACAAAAAACCCAAAACAACTAGTAAGACCCTAAACCCCCTCTAAAAACCTAAGAACTCTAAAAATGACGAAACCACAATAAAGACCCTAAAACAACTAAAAGAACTTGAAAACTCATAAAAACAATAAAACCTCAAAAAATTAAAACATCCAAAAAATCCTTAAAAATTGTAAAAAACCTAAAAACACCCTAAAACCATAAAAAAATAATATACATTAAATTCCAAAAAAACAAAAAAAAAAACCCTAAAACAACTAAAACATTTATAATCCTAATACCCCACTAAAACCACAGACACCTATAAAAACTCATTAAACCACCAAAAAACATTTAAAAACCCTAAAAATCCCTTGAACCATAAAAAACACTAAAAAAAATAAATTAACCTTAAAAACCATAATACAAAAAATCCTAAAAACTGTAAAACACCATAAATAATATAAAAACCCATTAAGAACATGTAAAACATAAAAACCCTAAAATCCAAGAAAATGACCAAAAACCCTATAGGACCCTAGAAACACTTACTAGAAACCCTAAAAAACCCTAAATCCTAAAACAAACCAAAAATCCCCATGTACACCCTAAAATCAACAAAAACCCTAAATCCCTAAAAACTCTAAAACCCCTCTAAACACCCTAAAACTCCAAAAAATGGAAAAGAACCGTAAAAAATCTAAAAACCCTAAAAAATTTGAAAATTCATAAAAAACCTTTCAAACCTAAAACAATCCTAAAACCAATAATAAACTAAAACTTTTAGTACCCTAAAACTAATAAAAAACCCCACACCCCCTAAAAACCCTAAAACTTGTAAAACCCTAAAAACATTAAAAGTTCCTCAAAATACATAAGACACCGTAGAAATTCTAAAAACCATAAGAACACTAAATATAATTAAAAATACCTAAAATACCTCTAAAAACCCAAAAACCCACTAAAAACATAAAAACATAAAAAATACCTAAAACACTAAAAACCCAAAAAACCATAAAATTATCTAAAAATGATAAAACCCCTAAAAGACGCTAAAAATCCAATGAAAACCTAAAACTCCATTAAAAACCTAAAATAGTGAAATACATTAAAAACCATATAAAACCACTAAAAGACCCTAAAATCCCCTCAGACACCCAAAAATCCCTAAAACCCCACAAAACCCAAAATTGCTAAAAAACCTAAATGCACCTGAAAACACTAAAAAGAATATAAAATCCTAAAACCCATAAAAAACATAAATGTACCAAAAAATGAATAAAAGCTAAAACCCATAAAAACCTTAATGATCCAAAAAACACTAAAATTCTCTTCAACCCTAAAAACCATAAAAACCATAAAACAATCCTAAAAACACCTTCAACACCTGAAAACATTTAAAACCCATATACACCAAAAAATCCGTAAAATCCCTAAACCCACTAAAACCAAAAAACCCCCTAAAAACCTTGAAATCACTAAAAACCCAAAAAGAAACCACAAAAAACTGTAAAAACCTTAAAACCTCTAAAGAAATGTAAAAACCAGTAGACCCCAAAACCTCTAATCAAGTTAAAAAACCCTAAAAACCTAAAAGACCAAAAAACCCCAAAAAATATAGAAACCCATTAAAAACTCTAGAAACCTATAAATCCATAAAACACTAAAAACCCCTGAAAAAACCATCGAAACCATGAAAACCAAAAAAACCAATAAAACATATAAAAACCCTAAAACCCTAAAAACCCCTATAAATACAAAGACCTCTAAACACCCTTATAAACATAACCCCCCCCCCCCCCCCCAAGCACCTAAAATCCCTAAAACCCCTAAAAATACCTAAAAACCCTAAAACCCACTTAAAATCACAAAAAACCCTAAATACACTTAAATCGCCTAAGACCACCTAAAGACATAAAAGCACTCTAAATGGCACTAAAAACCATAAAAACCTAAACCCTCTAAAACCAGAAAAAACCATGAAAAACATTAAAATTCCCTAAAATGCCCTTAAAACACTTAAAACTGGTAAACCCCCTAAAAATACATAAAATTGAAAAAAACACTTAGAGCCCTTGAAAAATCATTAAAATCCCAAATAAAACATAAAAACCTAAAAACCCATTAATTACCTAAATATCATAAAAACCCTTAAAGCCCATAAAAATACCCAACAAACTAAATAACTAGAAAACCCCTAAAAACCATAAAGGACCCTAAAAACCTAAAAACCTAAAAACCTAGAAAATAGTAAAACCCTAAAATCCATAAAACCCCTAAAAACCCATAAAGAATCCAAATAACCATAAAAAAGACCCCAAACCCCTAAAAACTCTTGAAACTCCAATAACACCCTAAAACCCCTAAAAATCTAAGACACACTAAAAACACTAAAAATATTTGAACACCTCAAATCCTTAAAAACCCAAAAAATAAGCTAAACAACCTTTAAAACTCTAATTATCATAAAACCCCTCAAAAAACCGAAAACACCATTAGAAATACAAAAAACATAAAACTCATAAAGACCATAAACCCCAAAAAATAATAAAAAACCCTAAAAATATTTAAAACCCTAAAAAATCCTAAACCACTTACCCGAAATTTTAAACCCTTCAACCTACACTCTATAACCTATACCCTATACCCTATACCCTAAACCTTAAACTTGAAACCCTATATCCTACACCATAAAACCCAAACCCGACACCCTAAACCCTATATCATACACTCAGAACCCAAAACCCTACACATTAAAAACTATACCCAACACCTTCTACCAAAATACCTACTCCCAAAACCCTAAACCTTTCACCTTAAACAATAAACTCGACACCCTAAACTATGAACCATAAACCCTAAACCCTGAAATCCCCTACAAACCCTAAAACCTCTTAAAGAACCAAAAACCCGTAAAAGACACCCACAAAAGTTAAAAATCCCTAAGACCCCTAAAAATCAATAAAAACTGTAAAATATCATAAAAATACTAAAAAACCTAGAAGTTAATAAAAACCAGAAAAAACTCTTAAAAGACCCAAACAACTATAAAAACATAAAATAACCATAAAACTATTAAAACCTCCCAAAAAACTCTAAAATCCCTAAAAACATTAAAATCTATTAAAACACAAAAATATCCTAAAATTCATAAAAATTATTTAAAATTTACTAAAACCCTAAAACCCAAAGTAAACCCAAAAAACACTAGAACCACTAAAAACCTTAAAAACTCCAAAAAAATCAATAAAACACAAAAAACCAGTTAAATCCCTAAAAAACAAAAACAAAACCATAAAAGGACCCTAAAACCCAAAAAACCCTTTAAAATACCACTAAACCCCCAATAAAAGCCTAAAAGAGCAAAAAAATACCATATAAAATCCTAAAACCCCTAAAAACCAAAAAGGAGTCCTAAAAATCCTCAAGACACAAAAAAGCCTAAAAATCATAAAAAAAATAAAAATAACTAAATATACAAATATCCCTAAAACCCCTAAAACCCCTAAAACCCTCACAAGACACTAAAACATCCAAAAAATGACATAAAAACTCAAATAATCCCTATATACCCATTAAAAATCCCTAAAACCCCCAAAATATTGTATAAAACTCCTAAAACCCTAAAAATTGTAAAAAACCCCAAAAAATTCTAAAAACCCCTAAAACGCTTAATAACTGAAAACCTTATAAATACCATTAAACCCCAAAAAACATAAAAACCTAAAAAAATCCTAAAAAACCATAAAACCCCTAAAACCCCTAAAAATCCTAAAGTACCCTAAGACCCCTAAAAACCTTAAAACCCCTAAACCCCATAAAATATATAAAGACCCTAAAATCAAAAAATAATCCAAATAAATGCTTAAAGTCCCTAAAAAACCTAAAAAACTAAATCCTTAAAAACCATAAAAAAATCTCAAACCACCAAAAACCAATAAAAACCACAAAATCCCTAAAAGTCTAAAAATCCGTAAAAATGTTTAAACCCCAAAAATCCCAAAAAACCCAAAAAACCCTAAAAACCATAAGAAAACTACAAATCCTTAAAAACCCTTAAAACCATTACAAACTATAAATATCCATAAAAAACTAAAATTCCCTAAAAACCTTTAAAACGTACCAAAAGCATAAATAACCTAGAAACCCCAAAACACTAAAAACCATCAAAACTCAAAAAATAACCCCAAAATCCCTAAAACAAATAATATAATTCTACAAACCCCTAAATAACATAAAAATCCGAAAAACCATAAATACCTAAAAAGATGTAAAAACATTAAAAATCATAAAAACCCCTTAAAACCATTGAAGGCCCTAAAACCCCTAAAATACATTAAAGACCCTACAAATACACAAAACCCTAAAAACCCAGAAACAACCCTTGACACCCTATAACCCCTAAAAACCCTAAAAACACTAATAAATGCCGAAACCCCCCTAATGACCATAATAACAACAAAAGAACTTGAAAACCCCTAAAAACACTAAAACCCCCCAAAAAGTAAAAAACCAAAAAACCCTAAAAGTATTTAAAATCCTGAAAATACCCAAAACCCTTAAAAACAATAAAAGACATTAAAGTCCTAAAAAACTAGAAACCCTAAAATCATAAAACACTTACAACCATAAAATCCCACAAAACCCTAAAACTCCTAAAAATCATAAAATGTCCATAACCCAAAAAACAATTAAAAACCTAAAATCCATAAAACCAAAAAACCCCTAAAACCACTAAAACAACATAAAACCCCTTAATCCCAAAAACATAAAATCTCTAAAAATACAAAAAAACCAAAAAACCCCCCAAAACCCAAAAATTGACCAAAATAACCTAAAACCCATTAGAAACCTAAAAACCCCTACTAAAAACCATAAAATACCCTAAAAACTAAAAAAAAAATTACCTAAAAACTAATATACACCCAAAAATCCCTTAAAATCTCTAAAAACCCTAAAACCAAAAAACCCCATAAAACTATAAAACCCCTATAAAACTCTAAAAATCCCTAAAAACCAATAAATAACTGTAAAACAAATCTAAAAACCCTAAAACAACCTAAAAAATCCTAAAAACCCTTAAAAATTAAAAATAATACTAAAAACACATAAAACCATAAAACGTTAAAAACCCTAAAATCAATAAAAACCCATACACTCTTGAAGAACCCTAGAACCCCTAAAACCCTAAAAACATTTACAGGCCCCCAAAATCCTTAAGACACACTAAAAACCCTAAAACCCCTAAATATCATTAAAAATCCATCAAATACCCTTAAAACCCCGAAATCCAAAAAACACTAAAAGATCAAAAATTCCCTAACATCCCTAAAAACCATGTAATGACGTAAAAATGAAAACCCCCTAAAAAATAGAAGAAACCCAAAATCCATTAAAACCCATTAAAACCCGTAAAACACTGGAATACACTAAAAACCTTATAAAACCACTAAAAGACCCTAAACACCCCCTTATACACCCTAAAATCTTTAAACCCCATCAAAACAATAAAAACCCATAAAACACCTAAATGCACCTTAAAACCCTAAAAACCGTAGAAAATCCTAAAACCCCTAAAAACATAAAAATCCAAAGAGATGCATAATACCTAAAGAACCCTATAAACCATTAAAATACAAAAAAACCTAAAAACCCTAAAAACCTAAAAATCCATAAAAATCCTAAAACAATCCTAATAACCCCTAAACACATAAAAAGGTTTGAAACCCCAATACACCCTAAAAATACCTAAATTAACTAAAACCTCTAAAAACCACAAATCTAATAAAACACAATGAAATATCTAAAAACCCAAAACCACTAAAAACCCTAAACCCCCTAAAAACCCTAAAATCCTCTAAAACATCATAAAATCCAAAATACGCAAAATAACCAAAAGAAACACCACTAAACACACTAGAAACCCCTAAAAACCAAAAAAAACCAAAACATCTAGAAAAACCCTAAAAACCCTAGAAAACCTAAAATTCCATAAATCATTAAAAACCCCTAAAAACCATAAAAACCATGAAAATAAAAAACCCATAAAACTCTAAAAAAACCTAAAAACCCCAAGTCCACTAAAACCCATTTAAATATAAGAAAACCATAAAAGAAACTAAAACCCCTGAAACCCCTACAAATCCCTAAAATCCATAAAACCCCTAAAAACACCCAATACCCTAAAAACCCTAGAACACCCTAAAACCCTAAAACCACTTAAAATCGCTAAAAAATCTAAAAGGCACCATGAAAGTTAAAAACATATATAACTCTAAAAACCCTAAAAACCATGAAAATATTAAAATGGCCTAAAATACCCTAAAAACCCCCAAAACCCAAAAAAAAACTTTTCAAACCTTTGAAAAAATATTAAAAACACCAAAAAAAATTAAAATCACAAAAACATTAAAACCATTCAAATCCCTAACAAATCCTAAAATCCCTAAAAACCGTTAAAATACCCTAAAAACCTAATGAACCAAAAAACCCCTAAAACCCATAAAGGACCCTAAAAACTCTAACAATACTAAAAACCGAAAAAATTCCTAAAACCCTAAAAACCCTAAAACCCATTAAAATAAAAAAATCCTAAAACCATAAAGGACCCTAAAATCCATAAAAACTCTAAAAAATCCCATAAACCCTTAAACATATAAATGTTTTCTAAAACCACTAAAACATTTGAACACCTAGATGCCTTTAGAAATACAAAACTCAAAAATAGTCTAAGAACCCTGAAAACTCTAAAAACCCTAAAACACCCAAAAATTACAAAACACCTTGAAAAACAATAAAAATCATAAACCCCTAAAAACCCCTAAACCCCTCAAAATCCGTAAAAATTAGAAAAAATCCTAAATGGTCATAAAATCCCCTAAAACCATTAAAACATTAATAAAATGATAATAAAACTTTTATAACCCATAGAGAACTAAAAACCCTTAAAATATTAAGAAATCCTACAACACCAAATACCCTAAAAAACAAAAAAACCTAAAACCGTAAAACCCTTTAGAAACATTAAAACCCATAAAACCATAAAAATCCATAAAAAACAAAAAAACCATAAAAATTATAAAACACCTATAAAACAATAAAGTCCCATAAACCACTAAAAGACCCTAAAACCATAAAACACTAAAAAATTAAGATGTCCTTAAAATCCCAAAAAGAACACATTTTATTTAAAACCATATAAAAATACAAAATGACCATAAAGCCCCATAAAGACCCATAAAACTCTTAATACACTAAAACCCCTAAATCACCCTTAAACCCAAAAAATACCTAAAAATCCTAAAAACATGTAAAAACCATTAAAACCCTTGAAAACCCTAAAGAAAATAAAAACCATAAATCAATCCTATAAATCTCCAAAAACCCTAAAAACCTCTAAAAAGGCAAGAAGACCCCAAACCCCCTTAAACCCTGAAAATCACTAAAATCTTATGAAAATTCCATAAAACCTCTAAACCAAAAAAAAATCCAAAAAAAAAATCATAAAACCCCTAAAATCACCAAAACCCTAAAAACATTAAAAACTACTAAATCACGCAAAAAACACTAAAAACTCTCAAACCCCATAAAACCTCAAAACACATTAAAAAACTCTAAAAACACTAAAAACCCCATTGATGCCCTAAGAAAACCCTAGAAAAACTAATAATCATAAACCCCCAAAAAATCATTAAAAACCCTAAAAATCCTTAAAACCCTAAAAACACCTTAAAGACATTAAAAACCCAAAGGTAACCTAAAATCACAAAACCCTGGAAAACCCTAAAAAATATAAATAACACAATAAAAACCCTAAAATACCCCAAATCCACATTAACACCCAAAAAACCCTAAAAACCTAAAAACCCCTAAACCCCTACTAAACCCCTTAAAACCACATAAAAAACTAAAACACCTAAAATAATAATAAAAACATAAAAAATATAAAATCCCATATTACCCATAAAAACAACACAAACCACTAAACCCCTTGAAAAAGCCATGACAACCTCTAAAAACACTAAAGAAAACATAAAACCAATAAACCCCTAAAAATCACTAAGAAAATAAATTAAACACCTAAAACACCATAAAACCCCTAAAATCCTATAAAACATATAAAAATTCATAAAACAATACGAACTCTAAAAACCATAAAACCCTTACAACCCTTAAAAACATGAAAAAAAATCCTAAAACCCTAAAGTCACTAAAAAATCGAAGAAACACTAATAAGATGAAAAAATTTAAAACACTAAAAAAACTAAATCCCCCTTAAAACCCTCAAACATCCTAAATCTCTAAAAACCATAAAAACATAAGAATACCATAAAACTTATAGGAACCATTAAAATACTAAAAAACCCTAAAACCAAAAAAAATTAATGATCCCTAATAACTTTTAAACCCCTTAAAAATTTTAAAACCAAAAAACCCTAAAAAAACTAGACACCCTAAAATATTCTGAAACCCCTTAAAACCCTAAAATATTATAAAACACGTAAAAATCCTTAAAACACATAAAAAATCTATAAAAACTATAAAACTATTTAAACCCCTCAAACCCCAAAAAATTTCATGAAGTTACCTAAAAAATATATAACAAATAAATATCAAAATTACAAAAAACACCCCAAAAAACCATAAAAATATGTAAACCCCCATAAAAATCCTAAAAAACCCTAAAAATACTAAAAATCAATAAAACCATAAAAGATATTAAAAACCTAATAAATCCTAAAAAAAATTAACAACCCTTAAAAATTCATAAAATATAAAGACACCTAAACACCATAAAAACACGTAAAAATCCCAAAACCCCAAAAAATATTACAAACTATAAAACCCAAAAAACCCTAAAAATCATAAGAATATCTAAAAACTATAAAAATACTAAAACCCCTAAAAATAATAAAATCTCTAGATCCCATAAAATCCCTAAAAATTATAAATATCTACAAAAAATATAATACTCAAAAAAAACATATAAAACACTAATACCCAGAAAACCCTAAAATTCCCTAAAATCACTAAAAACATTTTTTGGGATTGATAAATTTAGTGAAAAATTTGAGAAATATTTTATGAATTAGGGAAATTCTAGATTAAAATTTTATAATCTATTCATGGTTTTAAAATTAGTAATGTAACTAAAACAATAAAGGGTCACATCCCTTCAGCATAACACATAGTCTACGTGGGACTGCTGTTTCACACGATGCTCCCACAAATGAATTTTTTTTGGGAAAGGTGGTAATGATAGAACCCCCATAGAAAAATTTCAATTTTTTGGGAGATAATGTGAAATGATCCACCTTTAAAATGAACTTTTTCATTTATGGGGGTAAGCGATGAAATCAACTCATCCCCACAAACTTATTTCTTTATTCCTTTGCAGTGATAGGTGTTCCTTTAATAGACCTACAAATGAAAATCATTTTCATGGAAAGGTGGAAATTAAACACCTACCATAAGGGATTTTAATTCACTTTTAGTGTGAGGAATTCTTCTCATCACCCCCAAATCAAATTCTTGTTTTGTAGTGTGAGGTGGTATCCCTACCACCTAGTATGAAAAATCCTTTAATGATGACAGTTTTCTTACTCGACTTTATGGTGCTAAGTATACTATGTAACCAACCAGCCTTCCAAAGAAAAAAATTATTCACCATTACTATAAATTAAAGGTCTTCTACGAAAAGGAATATTAAGACAGATGTACATATAACAAAGTTGATCTACATTTAATCTACCTTCAACAAACCATGTGGGATACTCGCAAAAGGGGTCCTTCATGAAGAGGACCTACCTAGCATCCCACAAAAGGTTCCCTTATTCCCCTAAAACAAGCTCACCATGATTTACTCCCCTTCACAAAAGAACACACTTTTTGATACCCCACTAGACATAGAAAAATTCACTATATGTATTGGTGTATCCTAATGGTATTTTTCCATTCTGGCATTTGTTCCCTCATTCCACGTAGAATTAAAACCCATATTGTCTCTTTGTGAGCTGTCCAGGTGTATTCACATCCCTCGTACAAAAAAACCCAAGAATTCCTTTATTAATATCTCCAACACAACCACCAGATTCATTCAGCCTTTAGATAGGACACACCATCTTATCTCCCATCCATTTTTACGTTACCATGTTAATTGAAGTCACACATTTTACCTCTTCAGTATGAGGGATCCTTATAATGTTCACAATATTTCATTCCTATGGTAATGAGGATATAAACCGTAGGGATGGTGGTGGATGGATTCTTAGTATGGGTTGTGACATCTATTTCCTAAAATGTGAAGGGAATCATATGTGAAGCTACACTTCTCTTTTATGGCCTTTCCCTTGCTCGATCATCCGCATTTCAGAAGGGAAACCACTAAGTCATCCTTTCTGTAGTACGCCCATAGTATTTCTTGTGGTATATCCCCCACCTTCCATACCATCACATTTCTTGACAAATGGATGAATGATATTGTGTGAAATGAAAAAAAATCATTTGTTTCCTTTTATTTGTCACACTAATCACGACTCACATGGTCATAAAGGTTAGTAGAGATCATGTCAACAGCATGATAAAATCCTATTTGGGCCTCCATCTTAGTATACTCCCCAACCATGTTATCACCCCCTCCAAGGACCATATTTCTTAGGAGAAAAATCATCAAAGGGGCATATCCTAATGAATAAACCACTTAGGCCTCCTCTATAGTTGTAATCCACAACAATTCAAATCTATGTGGGATTTGATTCATATTCATATATGATAGGTATGAAGCCTCCCTAATGTTCAAAATCATCATCCCAAACTCACCGTAATCTTCTATGAAAAATAATCCAAGTAGATTCATAACAAACCCAGATATAAATATTCTTTATGGAGCCCTCTGTCATCATCATTATTGGGACATATTCCTTACAGGCTCATATCTAATATGGTAGGATATATTCCTTCTGGTCCCCTCACCCTGTTTCTTCAGAATACCCACACTAACTTTTTCTATTCCCATTTTTATTATATGCATTCATACCATGTGATGTTAAACTATATGGTCTGGTCCTTTTCACATGACCCTAAAAGGTATCACGTATCCCATTAAGTAGCACCGAACTACATGGGTTATGATTCCTATCATGATGATACTTATGAATCCCCTATAATGGGACTGATACCAACATTGAAACAACTCCCATCTCCCTATAGGATGATAAATTCTAAAGTTTCTAACTTTTTGGATTAAAATTTCCATCATAAAAAAAATAAAACAAAGATAGAGATCATCTGATGCATAGATATAGTTTGATCAATGGAGAACCACAGATACATATAGATGGTTCCATCAATGGAGAACCTTGGATACATAAATATGGTTTCTCATCCACATAGATATATAATTTATTTTTAATATATATGGGTCACTAGATATTTATTTTTATTTTAAAAAGGGATTCACACAAATTTCTTAAATCTATAAGATAGTCCCAATGTAGGAAATAATTCCCCCCACCAAAAGGGTGTGATGAGCCGAACCTCCCATCCTCTTGAAAATTTGTGTTCTTAAGAATCATTGGTTAATTTTATTAATGGATAACTACCTTTGGAATGCAGGCCCATGAGCTTTATAGATATGATAGTCCTTTGGGGTTTTTAGTTCCATGAAAAAACCCCAAGGGAAATCATCTAAAAAGGGGAGACACAAACGAAAATGGTGAACTGTATGTGAATGATTTTAAAACCACACACAACCCCCCCCCCCCCCCCCCCACACACACACAATCTATCATCAGGACCTATATACTATGTTTTTGGAAGTAATTAATGATGGTGAACCCAAAATGAAATCTTTTTTTTAATCAAAATAGATGTGACTCCCACATGTTAGGCCCTTTCATAATTTCAATAAATGGAAGTGGGGAAATATGAATCCTTTAAGAAAATAAATTGTGCATAGGTTCATTTATTGTGATCCAACATTGATGGGTTTCTTTGATATGTTATATATATAAGAACTTATTATTGAACTATCTTCAATTCAAATGAAATCTTGCCAACTCAAAAAAACTTATATTATGGTTATCGCACAAGCCAAGTCGTCATCTATTAATAGGATCCATTTTCCAACCATTGTCTTCAACACTGGGGATTGAATGCACTTGTTCAGAAGTACCACGATAATGGTACAATCTTGAATTGGTGGCTACACTAGAATCCCTATAATACATAAAGCCCCATCAACCATCCACCACTATAACAAAATTTGTATTCAGCGGCGTTTTTTTCTTTAGCAGTGGTTTAAACCACTGTGAAATCTTTCTACGGTGGTTTTGAAAAACCGCCTCTAAATCGTGTGTCAAGAAATAAATAGCGATGGTTTTTTAGTCGCGGTTTAAACTGTCGCTAAATCATTTTTTTTAATTTTTTTAATTTTTTAATTTTTTTAAATTTTTTCATTTTTAATTTCATTATTTTTTTATATTAGTAATTTATTTATTATTTTTTTATTTCCATAAGTTATTTATTTATTTATTTATTATTTTTTTGTCTTAATTTATTTATTTATTTATTATTACCACGTGCATGCCCATCTCCATTCATAAGTCAATGTCCATGCACATTCCCATGTAATAATACAAATTTTGCATTGGGTGAGATTTGAAGCCCTTACTTCTGGCTTATTATCCAAAGACTTTACCACTCCAGAAAGCACTTCATGTGGTCAATAAATCTAATTTAATATAATTTTACACATATATATATATATATTATTTGGAAAAGTAAGTAATACATAACAAATATATACAGACTAAATAATTATTAATCAATAATGATTAATCAATAATTAATAATCAATAATTAATAATATACAATATACAATATACAATATATAATATATAACATATAATATATTATATATAACATATAATATTTTATATTTTATATATAACATATAATATATAATATATAATATATAATAGATAATATATAATATATAATATATAATATATTAAGTATTATATACAAGACATGATATATAATACATAATATATAATACCTAATATATAATACATAATATATTATATATTATTTATTATGTATTATATATTATGTATTATCTATTATCTATTATATATTATATATAATCTAATATATAATACATAATATATAATAGATAATTTATAATACATAATATATAATATATAATATATTATATATAATATATATAAGTAATGAATAAATAATAAATAAATTAAAAAATAATTTAATATATAATAAATAAATAAATAATAAATAAATAATAAATAATAAATAATAAATAATAAATAATAAATAATAAATAATAAATAATAAATAATAAATCGTAAATATTAAATAATAATTAATAATTAATAAATAATTAATAATTAATAATTAATAATTAATAATAAGTAATAATTAATAATTATTCATTAAGAATTAATAATTAATAACTTATATCTAAAATTTTATAAATAAGTAATAGATAATTAATAAATTATTATTAAATTATTATTAAATTATTAGTAAATAATTAATAATTAGTTAATAATTAATTAATAAATAAATAATATTGAATAAATAAATAAAAATTAAATGAATAATAAACTAATAATAAATTAATATTTAGTAAATTAAAAATAAATTAATAAATTAATAAATAATAAATAAGAAAAAATAAAGAATAAAGAATAAATAAATAAACAATAAATACATAAATACATAAATACATAAATAAATAGATAAACAAATAATTAATAATTAATAATTAATAATTAATAATAACTAATAATTAATAATTGATAATTATAAAATTAATAATTCTTAATTAATAATTAATATTTTAATGTTATTATTTAATATAGAGTATTCAATATTTAATATTTAATATTTAATATTTAATTAATATTTAATTGATAAATAATAAATAAATAATAGATGAATAATAAAACAAATAATAAATTAATATTTAATAAATTAAAAATAAATAATAAATAATAAATAATAAATAATAAATAATAAACATAAATAATAATTAATTAATAATAAATACATAAATACATAAATACATAAATAAATAAATATATAATTAATTAATAATAACTAATAAATAATAATTTATAATTTATAATTAAAAAGTATTAATTAATTAATTAATAAGAAATAATTAATTATTAAATAATGAATAAAAAATAGATAAATAAATAAAAATAAATTAATAAAAAATTAATAAAAAATTAATAATAAACAATTATTAATTACTCTGAAAGCTTTGTCAGAGGAAAGCCTCTGACCATTTATTAAGGAAAATAAAAATCCAGCAATCAAGTACAACAAAAGAAGGACAGTTACAGAGCATAGTAGTCAGACCCATCACCAGACCCATGATAGAGCGCATCCTCCGCGGTCGCCGATTCCCACTCTGAGCTGTCGTGGTGCCTCAAAATCATGGCGTACTTCCTTCTGAGATTTAATTTTTCTAGAGAGAGAAACTCCTTAGAAGACTGCATAGCCGAGCCTTCCCTCCCAACTAAAGACCTAGTGGTCATTGGCTTTGGCAGATTGGAATAATCCCTCCTCGGCCTTCTTCGCGGCGGGGTCATCATCTCTTCCACAATCCCTTTCACCTTTTCTTTCCCGCCTTGGACAACATCACTGTATGATATCCGGACCATGCCACATCCATTTTCCTTGTCACTGTCAAGACAATCTCCCCATTTCCCAGAAATTCACACTTCACAGTAACCTTCCTCCACACCCCGTTCCAGCTGGGATTGATTGTTCTGGTCAAGCATGCCGAGACACCATGAATGAACCACATGCTCACAACCAGCATTCATCCCCATTTTCACAGCACCATCCTCAGGAACAACATCCAGAGCAATAGTGCCATCTATATTGACATTCTCCTGCCCTTGTAATGATACCCCGAAAACACCTGAGTGTACAGAACCGGGGCCCTCTGGGACTTTCCCATCCACAAACACCACTCCATTTCAGTCTAAGACAGCCATATCCAATCTGGCACTCCTGTTACACAGCTCCAGACCAGCCATCTACTTCAAAGGCTGCAGCCCAGTTGAGGTATGCACCTGCACAACACTCCCACCAGCATCCTTCTTCCCAGTAGAGAACTCCTTCTCTTCCCCTTCCTCTACCGCGCCTGCATTTCCATTGACTACACCATGCAAGAAATCACCATCCATCTCCTTTGGTATAGTCTGATGAGCCATATTTTCAGCATAGTTGCAGCTCAGCATTTGACCAGCAGTAGGAGAATTCCTGATCATCGCCTCCTGGTGACCTCCTAAGTCTGCATCATCTGGTCCCTCTGGAGATTTCCCATCGAAAAACACAACTCCATCTCGGTTCAACTCCAGGGCATCTCTATCCAAGCCCGCAAACCGGTTACTCAGCTCCAAATCGGCAACATGCTTCAAAGACTGTAGCCCAGCTGAGTTCTGTACCTACACAGCACACCCAACAACATTCTGCTTCCCATTAGAAGGCACTTTCTCTACCCCTTCCTCCACTGCACCTGCAGTTCCAACAACGACATTCTGCAATATATCACCCTCCAGCTCTGCTGGCAAGGTCTCATGCACCATATCTTCAGCATTCTTGCAGCTCAACATTCGACCAGCATTAGGTGGACTCCGTGTATCCTGATCACCCACTGTAATGACCAAATGTGCCTTAGACATAGTCGGCTGCAACTGACAAGCACTGCTCTCAACCATAGACATGGACTCAATTCCAAGGTCACTCCTCAGTCTTTCAAACACTTTCATTACTGATGGGTTCAAGGACTGCACCATCTTCATCCCGCATGAAACGCCCGACACCACATCAGGAGGAAACTGCCTTATCTCCCTTTCAGCGTGGCCAGTATGTGGCATCCAAACCAAATCACCTTCTGTGCAAGTAAAATTCATTCGACCACTTTGCCCAGAAGCACCAGGACTGCTACCGGAAACGAAATCCCTAGGGCCATTCTTCACACTCTGCTGAATCATCCTCGCATCATCATGCCCCCCACGGCCATTCCCATTCTATCCATCCATCCCTTGTAGTTTACCATCCAACCCTCCCCTTCAGAAAACATCCTCTAAATGACCAAACCGTCTACACTTCACACAGAACTACATCTATGACTCATAAACAACCTCTTGCATCCATCTAAATTCCTTCTCATCAGTAATCCAGACACAACGCATAGAAGGTCTCGCAACATCAACCTCAACGCATATGCGTGGACAAATCTCGTGAGATACTGACTCAGCCCATTGATAAGAACAAAGAAAACGTCCAATCATGTTCCCAATTTCACAAAGAATTGAAGGGTTTTGAAAAGAAAGGGGCAGACCAGGAAGACTTATCCAGGTGGCAATCGACGAGGGGTCACGTCGCATATGGAATTCAAAGCCCCATCGGAAAAAATAGAAGGAAGAATCGTCGCACCTTCTAGGATCCCTGGACCAAGAAATAATAAACTCATCCTCTGATCTGAACCGAACCATAATTTTCCTTCGATCAAGTAACCCAACAACTGGCCGCTCATGTAGCTCCCAGGAATCTGAGATTAACTGAGAAAACGCTTTCACCGATAGGTGCTGAGGACGAAAACGAGCCACCAGAGTGAACATTCACAGGTCCACATCAACATTTAACTTCGTCGAAAGCAGTGATAACTGTGGCGCCTCTCAGAAAAGAACCTGAACATTTGGAGAGATGGAGATTTTAGAAAAGGGGGGATAGGGTTCCCTCCCATTGGAAAACGAATGCGAACCTCCCCCCTCCAGCAAGGAGGGGGGAGCAGATCCTGTCGGCATGGGTTATGTCATCGGGAGGAGGAAGACTCGGGCGGAGAACTAAGGCTCATTCATTAATTGGTTAACAAATAAATTAAAAATAAATTGAAAATTAAAGTGTACATAAAAACTAAATAATAAATAAATAAATTATAAATAATAGTAAAATAATTAATTAATTAATTAATTAATTAATATTAAATAAATAAATAAACAAACAATTAATTAAATAAATTATAAAACGTTAAAAACCTCTAAAAACCCTAAAAACACTGAAATGGCAGTAAAATATGATCTCTGACTCATTTTCTAATGCCAAAACTAGTCAAATCAAAGATCGTGAAATAATCATAGATATGATATGCACTACAGGCCAAACAGACACCTGCATCGAAAGTTATAACCATTTGAATTTAAAGAAATCGGTGTCTGCAACTTAAACCTCTATTTTGGAGGCCTTCTAGGCCTTTTTGGCAGAATAAAAGGGGGTAAAATATTCATAAAAATGGTACCAGGCCTAAGAGGCATAATTCTCATCCCAAGCTTCGATTTGATATATGTTAGTCCCAAAACGAACACCTGGATTAAAAGTTATGGTCTTTTGAAGTTCGAGTTCGATTTTCATCATTTGAATTTTGAATATATATTTTTTCTTTGATTATTACATGATTTAAATCTCACTTGGTTTTTCTCATTTGATAAAAATTTATTTGACTAGTTTTGGCCCTGAAATGGACTCTCGGATCATATGTTATTGTTATTTGATACTGAAGTCTGTTCTTCTACTTAATAAAGATTTTCTTTCAGTTTAAAAATATTATTACATAATAATTATAAATATTAATTAATTGAAAATTATAAATATATAAAATAATAAATAATAAACTATATTTCATTGTAAATAATAAAAAAATAATAAATAATCAATAATTTTTTAAAATTTTCTTAAATTTTTCGGCGGTTTTCAAAAAATCACCGCTATTTCGCGGCGGTTTTTTTAAAAAATCACCGTTAAAAATGACATTTTTAAGAATATTTTTTTTAATAAAAATTAAATATAGTTTATAAAATAAATTAGTTGTTTTTTTTTCATGGATGTTTTTAAAACCGCCACCAAATACCCACGGCTAAAACAATGTTTTCTTATAGTGCACTCAGAAATATACTATGCCTAGAAAGAAGATGACAACTATCGCCATCTCAAATCATTTCAGGATCCATTCCCTAGAATGTGACAACACGTTCCACCTTTACCTTATGGAGGAGGATTATGATGTCTCCATGGGCTACGTCTCAACACCATATGAGTCTTGGTGAAGGGATCCCACCAGAAACAGTCACCGTAATTGTTGCTCAATGCCAATCCCACGACATGATGAGGATGTAACCCTATGAGATTTATCTCAGTTCATACAGACCCAATCACCTAGGAAAACCCATCTAGGTATGTGATCAAACAATTAGTAACAATCCCACATCCATATTCCTTCGAGATAACCCCACTAACAAGATATGGGGGAAACCTATGAGCAGGCCCATATACCTTTCTACACACATCAAGTCTGTCAATACCATTTAGGAGTAATCATTGAAACTTACCATCATTCCCCGATATCAAACAGGGGGAAAACCCATGTCTCTATTTCCACACATGATGATTATCATCATATCCCGAAAAGAAATAGAGGATAATAGATGAGACACATCCCCACTTCAACCATTGAATGAGAATATATTTTCATTCCAATTGTAAAATTCACCCCTTATATCATGGAAATAATGCAATGATTGGAGTCTATTCCTATCCACATTCTACAAGTCATCTATTATATAATGATCGCATCGTAATTGAATAGAAGTTAAGAACTCAACCCCACCTTCACATTCGAAGTATCCCATAAACATAATATGATAGTCACTCAGGAGCCGTACATATGAATACTTTAATCTAGTAGGTTCATCAGAAAAATTCGTTGATAAATGGAAAACAATATTAGGCACACACACCCATTCCAATTGGAGATTATCGTTCCACTTCAACAACCACTCTAGGGAAATCATATGCCTTCGAAAACTCTAAATACCATTCAATGTATATTGGAAGTAACACAAGAGTTACTCAGGTAATCTCTCATTCATGAATGCCATTGTCCACAATATGTGACTCCATGTGCCCCATAGAGAATTTCTAAAGAGAAGTCTCACCAGAGAATATTGGAAATCTAAGGGAAGGCCCACAATCCATATCTCCTCATGGATGGCTTTATTATGTCCATCAAACAGTTATCAATGATGGACCATGATCATATTAATTCATTAAAAAATTATGAAATTAGAAGTTGTAGTTTTGAAGACCCTCCTCACAACATTTCTATCAATAACTATGGAGGTTCTTCACAAAATATTCAATAGGAATTCCTACTTCATTGTTTTTAAATGATCAATCTTAAGAACCCATCTATTTACAATCACCGTGGAATCACTTCTCATGTTCATAAAGTCATATGATAAGAAGTTACACCCTATTCCATCATCCATCCCAATGGACCCCCTAGGGTATACACTATAAGAACTCCTATTATGGTCGGACCTTAATCCATGCTGGTAGTCCTCCCCATAATAGAATTTATGGAAAATTTCCTCCGTATAATGACATTCTATTTCAATAAGAAAGTTCTCCCCTTATATAATCAATAATGAGAAACCCTCATATTGTGAGGTTCTCAAGAAGATGGGGCCGGCCATACATGATTCCTGATCATTGAAAAGTGATATCCTTTCTCAATCAGAATAAAACCAAGGGAAACATCCATTTTCTAAACCAACTTTGGATTTTATTCCTTCCAACACAACAAAAGAGATTCCCTATAATCCTTCCAAATTCAACTAGGTAGATGATAAACATCCTCATCGGTCAGTTTAGGTAAAGGAATATTTTTTAGAATAAAAATAAGTTACATTACTCGTGAAGAATTAATTGGATAAATATAAAATACTAGTCATTATTTTTTTCATTATCCACCCCTCCATATAGAATTTCAAATGAATTATTAAAAGAGTGTGTGCATGAAATTCAACTTACCATATGGAAAACTCTCTACTAAATAAAAGATAAATTTATTCCTTATGAAGGATATGTAAATCATATGAATCAAATTTAATAACATCATTGAGAATTTGGATTAACTTCCCTTCCAGATGTAAGATTTATAAAATCGAGAAAACAATATAAGGTTATCCAACACGAATCTCTTGATGTGTTAAAAAAGGTATATTAGTTTCTCATCAATTCCCCACCAAGTGTTCATATTAAGGGATGAGGAAGGAATGGATAACATCACTTCATCATGATACCTAGTTAGAAAATCCTAAAAAAGATAACATAATGTAATTTTTTCACTCCATATAAACTCTATGGAATTAGTTCTATTCATGGAAGATGGTATAATAAGAAGGAATTGGTCCTAAAAAATTCACCAAAATTTCAGGCATGTCGAGATATATCCACTCCTAGAATCATTCATGAATCATTGAAGATGGTTGAGAAATACTATATCTTAAGTAATTATAATCATCAAACAAAATCAAGAACTTTTAATGAAAGAATCTAATATGTAGATTATACAATGAACTTATATCATGTTCGAATGAAGAATTAAAAAATCAAAAGGTTTTCTGCATTAGTTTCCACAACATCAATATGGTGGGAACCCTAGACTATAGGATTAGGGCAATTTTTTCTACAAAAGGCACCTCCAAGGACACTAAATCTAGTTTAAAGTGATCCAAATATTTTTTAATTGGATCCCTAGACTGCAGGGCTAGGGGAATTTTTACCTCAACCTCTTTCCCAATGGATATCAGTCTTTTCCTATTTTGGAGGACTGTTGCAAGGTGGACCCTCATAGTTCATCCCATCCCATTACATAGCTTCCTCATTGGGAATGTGTTTGATAGAACTGTCCGGGGATTCCTTCTGAATCACCCTTCTTCAAATGGATCCATCGAAATACATTATGGTAAGGATAAAACATTATAGTGTTTTCAAGAAAATGAAATCCACCAAGAGTAAAACAGCTCCCAAAGATCACATCTCACCTATAATATAACCATATAGTAGTCATCCCTCTAATCATTATAGTGTTATTGAGTCATCTACAATGCATTATTAATTGGTGAATTTAATTATTACCCATCATATGGGCTCTACAAAACATGAATCCAATATAGGGGAGAATGAGGAGGATGTTTGCATCCAAAATAAGTTCCACATGTAAATGACCAAAGAATGTTTTTATACCAGAAAAAAGAGTCTTGATAAGAATTTGGGGACTCATTCAAATGCTCCACTACCTCATCCTCAGCGAGCATCAACCATGGAAAAGGGTAAATGAATAACCAAATCACAGCTACCACACAAAGAGGTTAAAGCTCTAATTATTGAGGAATGATTTTGTAATTACAAGGAAGAGATGATGGAGCTGAGGAAACATAATATAGAATTTATCAAAGGTAACATCCCTACCATGCATGTTCTTCTAGAAAATCCTTGTCTCTCTCTCACAGCTTATATACCCCAGCAAGGAGATTTTTTATTGATAATGAAATTATAGATAAAACCTTTGCCCGATGTAGGATATCGAAAACCAATATATTTAAACCCCATGACAATGAGATACCATGAATTATCTTAATTAGGGACACAACTAGATTTTTGCAAGACACAACCTCATAGGGCATCCTATACAAGTCTTCAGCCGTGACTAAAGCCAAGGCCATCACAACTAGCCCAAATTATTGTTCCCATTATTCAGGCTCTCATCTATCCATCCAATCCCCTTGAAAATTTCAATACCATTGATTTAATGGAATCTCAATTAGAGGTTGTGGAAGTACGACATGCACATGTGAAAATAAAGAGGGAGCCTTACCCTTAATCAGTGGACACAACTTCTCCCAAGCCAAATCATGGGAATCCTATGTTTCCTACATTCAATGCTTCTTGGGATCTAGAAAAATAGCTATAACACTTTGTGTCCCAATGTGGTCCCATGATGGGAAATATTAAGCAATAAGAGGATGCCATGATCAGGTGTTTCATACAGACCTTGGAGGGGCCGACAATCATCTAGTGTACTAGTTTACTATCCTGGCCGATCAAAGGGGTGGGAACATCATCACCGATAGCTTCTTTATCAATTCATATAAACATTGAAAAAGTAAAAAATCCTTAACCTCTCAAATTTTGAATAGGGAGAAAATTACTGGGTCTCATATTTTATCACTAGGTGTAAGGGTTTGACTTACTACTCAATATTTCAAATTCTTTCAAGAGGACTTGTTGGGTCTTTACACAGAAAACCTTCGTGGTGATCTATGAATGACACTAATTAGATAAAATATTCTAGTGGTTTGTGAGATATTACTAAAGATTCATAGATGTTGGAGAATTCTATTTTTCAAACAAGATGTAAATCTATATTAGTGCTAGTGTCTAAGGTTAATGGAATAGGAAGAGTTGAAACTATGGCGTCACTTTAAAACTGGCCTCTACACTAACTTTATCTCTAATTCCAACACCACCTTTCATATCACCTTCACTTAAATTAAAATATCCGAAAAATACCCCCATTGGGATGAGGGAAAGGATTATAGATACTATACATTTCAAAACTAAAAGAACAAATTTTATTCATTCATAGATGAACATGTTCAATGATACATTATATCAGTTATGGAAAACAATTTTTTGAGACCACAAGATCTCCAGAGGCTAAAAGAAATTGGTCTCGATGATCATCCAAATTACTCCCTATTTCATTAAACATTGGGTCACATCATACATGATTTTTTCCATTTAAAAAATCCATTAAAACGTGGTCAATTTAAGGAAAGTGAAGCTGGGAAAACCACCAGAACAAGTGGTTTATGTTTCAATAGTCATTCTAGAAGAAGAAGGTGACTCGTAAGAAGTTACAAGTATGGGTGCACAAAATTATAAGTATTTGATAATCTAAAAAATAATAAATTGGACTCATTATCTCATCTAATCATAGTCAAACCAAATAAAAAATCCCTCAATGTCTTATTTCATTGTAAAACTGGCTTCACTCACATTGTGGTCTTCAAATAGATGATATTCTATGAAATTAAATACATGAAATGGTAAAAATATAGTATTGGAAGATAAACCTATACATATTCAAAAAAAAACATGACTCTATTGGATTTTATGCCTCTAATCCTAGGAGAATGAGAACCTTACCACTAAACGGTACCACATGAATCAAACCGATAGGAATAATCCTCTTCAGATGAATAAATAATATTCATTTTCATTAGTTTTATTCATCCAATTTATCCATTATTCCATGGTGGATAAGATTATGGACTTGAGAAACCTGTTCCAAATTAGGGAACCATGGGAATATTCCATAGGGAGTCATGAGACATGGGAATATGGATTCATGGAAGAACAAAATATTCTATCCACATCCCCATCAAATCCATTTTCATGGCCAAGACTCATAGGATAACCCTTTAGAGAGAACAAAAAGATCATGGAAATGAACCCAAACTTGCTAAAACTATTCTGGAACTGATAATTTTTGGATGATCGACTAGAAGGGATTCCACAATATTGTAATCCCAAGTAGGTAGTTAGGCCAAGATAACCTAATCCAATGGTAGAAAAATATCCCTCAATATTTGTTAAACCATCTAAATCTCCTACCCCAGACACTTTAACATCTACTGTTCCTACTGGGGAACAAATATATATAGGAAAGAATAGGCCTTTGAAACATAGGTACGAAATCATAAAGTAGTTATATATAGTTCCAATTAAGCTATCAATTCTAGATGCTCTTAACAAATCCATGGATCTCTAGGAAGCACTTGTAGAGGCTCTACTAATCACACAAGATTTCATAGTCAAGGTCACTACTGCAGAGGTATATTGGGTATAGATAAAACATGTGGAATGTCATGTTGTCATCTCTTTTATAAATTAAGAAAATTATTTTTTGATATAGGGACACATCAGGCTCTTGTACATGTCATTTAAGATAGAGAAATTGATGTTAGATAAGCTTTCATTGAAAATGGAATAAGGGTTATTGTCATTCTAATCTGAGTGCTTCATTAGTTAGGTTACAATGAACCTGAAAAATCTCTTTCTCCCGTTACACTCTAAGGATACAAAATGTGTGATTAAAATCCCTTGGCCAAATCAATGTCATAACTCAATTTGAGAACCTAGTGTCCAGTTCTGAATTCCTAGTAATTGAAAATGATATAAATTTCAATGCCTTTTTTGGAAGCTCTTGGATGGACCAACATCAAAAAAATCCCTTCATCATATCACCAATTTACAAATTATTGTGTTAATGGGTAATGTGGGAAATTATACAGTGATAAATATCTATTTCAAATATTATGAGGCGCAATAAATTAATGTAGGTTTTTATTAGAGGGAAGGGAGGAAACCCATGAATGATGATGTTTCCCAAGTTACATTCACAAAAATTCAATAAATGACTTTGAGAAACCCATTCAATGAGCTCAGTGATGTGTATGTGATGCATGTTAGCCAATTTTTCAATATGGATTCAAAATTACGTTTTTACTCATCAACCATCATGATATTAGCCATGTTAGCTGAACATTATTGTACAAAATAGATCATTGATCCTCTCATTAGAAAAAACATTTTATGTGGAGATTCCATCACTTTATCACTGTGGATTTAGTAGGCACCAACATCATTAGCTGAATTTGAAGGAATTTTTGTATCACCGCTGTGGAATGGAGATATTTATGATTAAAAATTTTAGAATGTTGATCGTCCTTATAACTTTAATGATTACCCATCATCACTCAACCACCCCTGATTTGGGCCTAAAGGGATATAAAATATATGTCGAAGAGGAAGAGGGGGATTACCTCAAAGATGTTCCTATAAAATTCGAGGAATGTGTATCATCATCTTTTAAAAAAATCCGACAAATAAATTTGGGAACAAAGGAGGATCCACAACCTACACTGAAGCATGAAACTATTCCCATTGAAGAGAAATATTTTTATACTCCCATATTAATGAATCCTCGAGATGTATTTTATAGGAATTACAATGAAATTACATTCCATGATACGGGTGTTTCCACCCACCACTAAGGTCTTCTAAAAGTACATCATGGCTACTTTTAGGTAGCCAATAGGAAACATCTGACTGATGATGTAAAAGTTAATTCCATAGTTTAAAATATCATTAAATACAACTTCAACTAGTAAATATAGTACAAAAAATGGATTTCCAATATAATCCCTGTAGAGACCTAAAGCTTGATGTACATGGAAATTACATTAATTTTGCAAAATACAAAATACATAACAAAAACAAACACACAAGGACCGTAATAGTTTAGTGTATTTGGAAACTCGGAACGTAATCTTCTAATCATGCTGAAAGATCTTCAACATCTCCCATAAAGATCTTCCCCTTTTGTTTTCTTACCTAAATCCTTTCTTTATATCTTGGGGAAAAGAAAACATATAAAGGGTGATCTCAAATGCTCAGTAAGGGTAATCATGGATAAAATAAAACAAATCATAAACATTTGAACTTAAAAACATGAACATAATGTTTAAACAACAAAATCTTGAGCAATGACATAAAACATGGAAGAACATAAGGGCTAAATCATAAAGAAACATTAATCATGATAAAATAGCATAGGAATAAAACATGTGACTGTGGAAACCATTAATCACATGATATGATTTCCATAGTAGCCAAGGCATTGCTGCCAAGACCATCTTAGTGGACAAAGTCCCTTTCTGAATCGAGTTCACTCCCGTTCCAGTCCTGTATTACTGAATCGGATTAACTTACTGTTACAGCCATGTCTATCTCATGAGATATATGTCTTTACCCAATGAATTGGAGGGATATTTATGTCCCACCCATCTCATAATGATACCATTCTTATGTGTGTCACAAAATCATAAACCATACATAATAGCATAACCCATGTAATGAAAATGGGATTCTTAAACATCGTGACATCATAAAACAATTCATATAAGATAAATGAATTCATAAAAATAAATACATCACAACATAATCAAATCAATGTAATAATGGGGATAGAAATAGAAACCTTTATTATCTTATATGGAAAATAATTTTGATAAAACACTTGAACTCCATTCTTGAGAAAAATACCCTTTTTACTTCAAAAACACTTTTCCTTTCTTAACATGTCATACAATTCTACACTAAAAGAAGTTGATTAAAAATAAACATGAAAACTTGTAATGTAATAATCTTGGAAATAATGTTTTAAAAATCCATTCATTCCGTATAAGTTAAAAAAACATTCTTCTCGTACTTTTGTCGGAAAAGTCAAAAAGTACCTCGTATGAGAAACGACAAAAGATTCCTTTCATACCATTTACTAAAAACTCACCGAAGGGTAAAATTGGATTTAAAAAATTGTAGGTGGATGGAAATAATATTACATATTGAGTAAACATGGATGTGGATGATAAAATACACCCCAGTAAATTCCAAAGTATAAACGATCTCTGATAAAAATGAGATTGTGATATTTCCCTTACCTTATGTCCGATATGCTTCGTGCGTATCCGAACCACTTGTATAATGATTTAAATAATGACATTGACTTATTATAGAATCATATTAATAGTTATGATTTCATATATGTTTCAGTAATGTCTTTATATTACCCGTTCTTTTGTAAATTCCATGTTAAAGCAGCATTTTGGGTAAAATCATTTCATTTATCGTATGTGTTTTGACTTGTCGTTCTTCATATTATTACTTATATCATGATTTACATAATTCCAGAATGTAAAACATGATTTATATATAATATATATTCATCATATAATTATTTATATTATAGATCAATAAAAGGAAATAAATACACTGTTCATGGAGACGGTAGGCCGTACGTACGCATGAACACTGTTTTCTTTTCCTTATTGAATTGAATGAAACTAAATAGATGACATAAATATATATATACATAAATACAGTAGAATTATTATTTCATATATTTCATTATTATTCATTATATAAACTATATGATCATTCATTTGTGGTTAACATGGAGAATGAATCTCATCGCGTCGTGGAGACGGTAGTCCGTACGTACGCACGAGCGATGATATTGTTCCCATAATTATTGAATAAAATTGGAGTGGATGGTATAATATATAAGAGTCATTATGATGTTATAATAACCATATATATTTATTCTTTACACCATTATACCCATCCATGTAAGGTGTTGGTGGAAAACAGATTTCATCACGGCGTGGAGACGGT
Source organism: Viscum album (assembly GCA_963277665.1). Taxonomy (NCBI): domain Eukaryota; kingdom Viridiplantae; phylum Streptophyta; class Magnoliopsida; order Santalales; family Viscaceae; genus Viscum; species Viscum album. The sequence continues at coordinate 936,957,135 of OY728141.1, forward strand.
ATTCCGTACGTATGCGCACGTGGTGATTTCGTTTTTTATAGGATGGATAAATGGTGAAATAGGGTAGTTTCATACTTATAATTACATATCAGTATATTATTTATACTGATGTTATTACTTCATATTTAAACAACTAAATAAGAAGAAGTGGAAGAAGAAATAAAGTTGAAAGAATCGGTAACGGACATTACCTCTTCTTTGAAGCGCTTCTTTGAGACCTCCTTTTAGGGCACTAAAATTGGTCTTTGAAGAAGACCATGACCTCTAGGATGTTTCTAGGGAAATGGAGAGGATAAATTGGTAGGGGTTGGCCGAGCTTGAATGCTCAATGTGGTGTGAGGAAGAGAGGGAGGAGGTGCCCTTTTATAAAGGAGGAGAGGGGAACCTTTGTAAAAACTAAAAATATTATTTTATTATAAAGCCATATTCAGTTTTAAATAGCTCCAAACTGATTTATTTAGAATCTAAGGTGGGGATGGGTCGAAATCCTCTCATCCAATAAAATTTGGACATGTTTAGTTTACTATTTTAACTTTATCATTTAGATTTAACTTTATGTTAGATAATTTTACTTTTACCGTGTCTTTTTGTGTTCTTACGCTATATGGTTAATAAACATACTATAACAAGCAAAAGAACCCCATGTTGTTTATTATTATTATTATTATATATAACCTTATCTAAGTCATTTGGCCGAACCTTAGATTTTTAGGAATACAATAATAGTTAATAATATAATATTTGTTTTAAAAAATATTTTTCATCAATTTTGACACTATTTGGTAATTGATTTTTTTGAAAATCATAACAGAATGATTAGTTCAAAAAAAGTTAACTAAATCAATAATAACATGTCATATTAACCTAGAAATTTAGTTTAACTAATAAAAAGTCTCAAATTACATTTATTTTGGTATTTATAACATCAATTATGTCAATATTTCATTAATAAGATAATTACTACATCATCATTGTGTCAAAAATTAATTAAATTATTTAATGTCTAAAAAATATAAATAAAATACAATTATGTAGGAAATCTTTTGATCTTTATAATTAATATTTATAGTTGAATTTATCTTATGTATAAACCTATATTAAAAATGATTTACTTATTAAACTTTGATTTTAACTATTTTAACCCTTCTTTAAATAAATTAATATTAAATGTCCTAATCTAATCCAAGTGGGCCTAAATGGTCATATTTTATTCCTAAGGTTGTATGTGTTAGGTTAATAATAATACCATTTTTACCCTTAATTACCCTATTTACTTTTAACCGCGGTAAATAAAAGTAAAAAGTTACTATTCACCAAAAATTATTTTCATCTTATTGAACAACATTTTACTTAATGACATCAACTGTGTCTCTCGGATTTTTGAAATTCCATTCACAAAAACGGTAAAAATAAATTTTTTGTAAATTTGCAAATTCTCCTAGGAGGTGGGTAAAAGACAGTCAAAAGTTCAATAAAATTTTTATATATCTAAAATTATTTTAAAATGACTCCAATGAATTACATTGAACGTATATAGGTATTATGTGTCAATTTTGACATAAAATAAATTTTAATAAAATAAATAATTATTTAAATAAAAAGTCTGTTTTTAAATAGTAACCGAGTGTTTTCACTATTCATCAAAAATTGAAAGTTTTCAGAAAAATACCAAAATTTCACCCTAGGCTAATTTCGATATTTCGAATCCAAAAATGAAGTCCATTTTGAAAGATGGAATTTACAAAATTTCAAAAATTGGTTATTACTATTAATAATGACTATTTTTAATAATATTTTAATAGCATATCGTTGTTTAGTGAAACTCGTTATTGCGTACAACACACGCTATCGAGGAAGGTCGTGATTGTGTGTAATGCAGCCATGTTAGGGTTGTGTGTTGTGAAAGACTTCTTTGTTGTAACCTACAACACAAGAAATCAATAAAATTAAAAAGAATAATTTACATAAAATCTCAAGATGTTACATTCTACCCCCCTTAAAATGAATTTCTCCCTCAAAATTCGACGGGGTTATAAATGGTTTACTACTCGAAATTTTCTTTAATATAAACCCACATTGTAAAAAGGAATACCAAAACCAATATTTAAAAACTAAAGTATGAAACGTAACGGTTACCAAATTTAACTAATCACTGGGTTTCCACATAGGAGAACATATGTGAAAATATGGATATGGAAGATAAACCTAACCATCATGTTCTGATGGAGAGTGGTAGAGAACATGGCTATGAAAAGGCCAACAATCACAAAGCTATAGATTTGTGATGATCTAAGGTACCATCTGATTCATCGGATATAAGGGAACAAGGACAACATTTTTTCTTTTCAAGATGATTTCCCTAAAGTTGATGAATTAAAAGAAATACTTACATGATTTTCGTACAATCTCAATGTTGTTCATGAATTGAACAATTTCCACTTCATAACATAAAGAAATGAAGTTGAATTTATTATTCGTGATGTGTTAGCAGATCATGTGATTGAATGATGGGTCATTCCATCTGTTTCAAACAAAAGGTTAGCAAAAGTTATAAGTCCAAATTATGGTTAGATTAATTGTATATGGTTACAAAAATGAACTTATACTTAATATATCATAACTCTTAATAAAATAAAACTATTTTCTACTAACCAGGGACTTCCTATAGGACAGTGGTAGGCGATAAAGGCCAGTCAAACTTTGGTTGTTGGTTCGATTCCCACAGCCTTGTCTGACGCGATGGGCTGTCACCTGTCCTGCAGGTTATCCTTTTTGTAAAACTATATTACTATAACATCCCATCAATTATATCGAAAAAACTTCTATCCTTAAACAATAATAACTTATTTCAAACATAATCCATTCCAATCTTTAGGTTTATCCGTAATACTGCAGTCCACTCTCATAATATAGTGAAAACGATTACCAGAGATTTCATATAACAAGCATGTTAATACCATCGTTGATCCCCATATATCATAAGATATGTATTGTTGGTCACATTCCAAACATTCGAAGGCCTTAATCATGTATTCTCTTGAAAAATGAATACCCATTTAACCTTAGTGAATACATGAATGCAGTTAAAAGTTACACATTTCAGATACCAAAATCCTCAAAATTATATATACTAAAACCATGATATCACTTAGTCCTTATATCAATCATGAGCTCATGAATACAATCAAACATCTCATTATCTTCTTATTCCTTCATTATGCACATATCATCTACCTTCCAAAAATATCTGAATAACCTTCCATGGTTACTGGTACCATTCAACATATACTTTCAAATACATTAGGAAAAACAATAGTGTAACAATCCTTAGATGATTTTTTATTCCATAGTACCATTAACTATACAACATAACTCTCGATAAACATACAATCATTCCACTACCTTCTAAAACAACTGACTGAGCTTCAACACTTCTTTCAGCTCATATATCATTTGTAGTCTCCTCATCATCATACACATAAATACTACCCATATGACCATGCTGATTCTCTTCATGAGATTTTCCCTTAGGGAATTGGTTTTCATAATGCCCGTACATTCCACATTTAAAACAACTAATCATCGTTGATGTCATAGAAATACCATTATTTTTGTCCATGGTGTTAACTGGACCTTTTCCTTTTCACTTACTGGCTTTGTGTCCTTCTTTTCCACACCCAAATCATCTTCCTATTCCATTGAAACAATCTCCCTGATGCCTCTTCCCACATGATTTACATGATGGAAATTGAACTTTCTTTCCTCTATGATCGTAATGAAACTCCATCTTTCTCTTATTATCTGAGTCGGGAAACTTACCAAAGTTGAGATTATTGATCATATTATGAGATTGCTGATTAGGCATAATAACGATGTTTGGACTTCCGAATCCTTTTTCATTTGGTTGCTCATGAAGAATATCATTCCATTGTCTGTTATATCCTCCATTATCGTGAATCTTCCTGTTTCCAGCCATTTTCTAAAACCAAAAAAGAATAGCGTGAGAGGAAAAAATCAGGTTAGGGAAAACAACATAGTAAAGGGGGAGTTCCCTCAATATATAACATCTTAGGTTAAATTCTAAGATCTTTCCCGTAGTTCTAGGACTATATCCTATTCTTATACTTATCCTTAGGGACATCCCTAGACATACCCTTAGAAATATCTCTAGGGATCTCACTAACGTTTTCGCATCCTAGTTTCCAAAGGTTGACTAAACCTTTCCTCTGATACCAACTGTAGAGACCCAAATCTTGATGTACATGGACATTACATTACTTTTGCGGAATACTTAATACATAACAAAAATAGGCACACAAGGTCCGTAATAGTTTAGTGTCTTTGAAAACTCGGAACGTAATCTTCTAATCGTGGGGAACGATCTTCAACATATCCCATAAAAATATTCCCCTTTTTTCTCTTACCTAAAACCTTTCTTTATGTCCTGGGGAAAAGAAAACATATAAAGGGTGATCTCAAATGCTCAGTAAGGGTAAACATGGATAAAATAAAACAAATCATAAACATTTGAACTTAAAAACATGAACATAATGTTCAAAAAACAAAATCATGAGCAATTACATAAAACATGGAAGAACATAAGGCATAGGTCATAAAGAAACATTAATCATGATAAAATAGCACCGGAATAAAACATGTGATTATGTCAACCATTAAGCACATGATATGATTTCCATAGTAGCAAATGCATTGCTACCAAGACCATCTTAGTGGACAAAGTCCCTTTCTGAATCGAGTTCACTCCTCATTCCAGTCCTGTATTACTGAACCGGTTTAACTTACCGTTCCAGCCATGTCTATCCCATGAGATATAAATCATTACCCAATGAATTGGAGGGGGATATAGGTCCCACCCATCTCATAATGATACCATTCTTATGTGTGCTACAAAATCATAAACCATACATCATAGCATAACCCATGTAATAAAAATGGGACTCTTAAACACCGTGACATCATAAAACAATTAATATATGATAAAGGAATTCATAAAAATAATTCCATAGCAACATAATCAAATCAATGTAATAATAGAGATAGAAACAAAACCCTTTATTATCTTAGATGGAAAATAATTTTGATAAAACACTTGAACTCCATTCTTGAGGAAAATATCCTTTCTACTTAAAAAACACTTTTCCTTTCTTAATATGTAATACAATTATAAACTAAAAGAAGTTGGTTAAAAATAAACATGAAAACTTGTAAAGTAAGATTCTTGGAAGTAATTTTTTAAAAATACATTCATTCCGTATAAGTTAAAAAAACATTTTTCTCGTACTTTTGTCAGAAAAGTCAAAAAGTACCTCGTACGAAAAATGACAAAAGATTCCTTTCATATATTTTACTAAAAACACACCGAAGGGTAAAATTGGATTTAAACAATTTTAGGTGGATGGAAATAATATTACATATTGAGGAAACATGGATGTGGATGATAAAATACACCCCAGTAAATTCTAAAATATAATCAATCTCAGATAAAAATGAGATTGTGATATTTCCCTTACCATAGGTCTGATATGCTTCATACGTATCTGAAACACCTGTATAATGATTTAAATAATGTAATTGACTTATTAAAGAATCATATTAATTGTTATGATATCATATATGTTTCACTTATAACTTTATATTATCCATTTTTTTGTAAATTCCATGTTAAATCAGCATTTTGGGTAAAATAATTTCATTTATCATATGTGTTTCGACTTGTCGTTCTTGATGTTATTACTTATATCTAGATTTACATAATTCCAGAATGTAAAACATGATTTATATATAATATATATTCATCATATACATATGTATTGTATAGATCGATAAAAGGAATGAAATACACCGTTCATGGAGACGGTAGGTCGTACATACGCAAGAACGCTATTTTTGTTTCCTTAATGAATTTAATGAAACTAAATGGATGACATACATATATATATATATAAATACAGTAGCATTATTATTTCATATATTTCATTATTATTCATTATATAAACTATATGATCATTCATGTATGGTTGACATGGAGAATGAATCTCATCGCGTCATGGAGACAGTAGTCCGTATGTACGCACGAGCGATGATATTGTTCCCATAATTATTGAATAAAATTGGAGTGGATGGTATAATATATCAGAATCAGTATGATGTTATAATAACCATATATAGTTATTCTTTACACCATTATACACATCCCTGTAAGGTGTTGGTGGAAAAACAAATTTCAGTACGGTGTTGAGACGGTATTCTGTACGTACGCACACGTGGTGATTTCATTTTCCGTAGGATGGATAGATGGTGAAATAGGGTATTTTCATACTTATAATAACATATAAGTATATGATTTATACTGATGTTATTACTTCTTAATGAAACAACTAAATAAGAATAAGTGGATGAAGAAATAAAGTTGAAAGAATCGGTAACGGACATTACCTCTTCTTTGAAGCGCTTCTTTGAGACCTCCTTTTAGGGAACTAAAATTGGACTTTGAAGAAGACCAGGACCTCTAGGATGTTTATAGGGAAGTGGAGAGGAGAAATTTTTATGGGTTGGCCGAGGTTGAAGGCTCAAAGTGGTGTGAGCAAGAGAGGGAGGAGGTTCCCTTTTATAAGGGAGGAGAGGGGCACCTTTGGAAAAACTAGAAATATTATTTTATTATAAAGCCATATTCGGTTTTGAATAGCTCCAAATTTATTTATTTAGAAGCTAAGGTGGGTATGGGTCGAAATACTCTCTTCTAATAGAATTTTGACAAGTTTAGTTTACTATTTTAACCTTATCATTTAGATTTAACTTTTAGTTAGATAATTTTACTTTTACCGCGTCTTTTTGTGTTCTTACGCTATAAGGTTAATAAACTTACTATAACAAGCCAAACGAATCCCAAGTTGTTTATTTTTAATATATATAACCTAATATAAGTCATTTATCAGAACATTAGATTTTTAATAATAAAATAATAATTAATAATATAATATTTGTTTTAAAAACTATTTCATGTCAATTTTGACACTATTTGGTAATTGATTTTTGTGAAAATCATAACAGAATGATTAGTTCGAAAACAGTTAACTAAATCAATAATAATATGTCAGTAATCTATAAAATTAGTCTAATTCATAAAAGGCCTCAAATTACATTTATTTGGGTATTTATAACATCAATTATGTCAATATTTCATTAATATGATAATTACTACATCATCATTGGGTCAAAAATAAATTAAATTGTTTAATGTCTAAAAATTATAAATAAAATTCCATTATGTAGGAAATATTTTTATCTTTATATGAAACATTTATAGTTGAATTTATCTTATGTATAACCCTATATTAAAAATTATTTACTTATTAAACTTTTATTTTAACTATTTTAACCCTTCTTTAAATAAATTAATATTAAATGTCCTGATCTAATCCATGTGAGACTAAATGGTCATATTTTATTCCTAAGATTTTTTTTGGTCGAATTACTCTTATCCAATAGAATTAGGACATGTTTTAGGGTAATAATAATATCATTTTTACCCTTAATTACCCTATATACTTTTAACCGTGGTAAATAAAAGTAAATAGTTACTATTCACTAAAAATTATTTTCATCTCATTGAACCACATTTTACTTACTGACATCAACTGTGTCTCTCGTATTTTTGAAATTCCATTCATAAATGTGGTAAAATTATTTTTTTATGTAAATTTCCAAATTCTCCTAGGAGGTGTGTAAAAGGCGGTCAAAAGTTCAATAAAATTTCTATATATCTAATATTATTATGAAATGACTCCAATGAATTAAATTGAACTTATATAGGTATTATGTATCAATTTTGACCTAAAATAAATTTAAATAAAATAAATAATTATTTAAATAAATAGTCATTTTTTAAATAGTAACCCAGAGTTTTCACTATTCATCAAAAATTGAATGTTTTCATAAAAATACCAAAATTTCACCCTAGGCTAATTTCGATATTCCGAATCCTAAAATGAAGTCCATTTTGAAAGATGAAATTTAAAAAATTTCAAAATTTTTTTATTACTATTCATAATGGCTAGTTTTAATAATATTTTAATAGCATATCGTTGTTTAGTGAAACTAGGTATTGCATACGACACACGCTATCGAGGAAGGTCACGATTGCGTGTAATTCAGCCAAGTTAGGGTTGCGTGTTGTGCAAGACTCCTTTGTTGTAACGTACAACATAAGACATCAATAAAATTAAAAATAATATCTTTCATAAAATCTCAGGGTGTTACAATCCCTGTCAATAAGAAAAGTTCTCAAGTTAGAATTTTCATCAATTTAGATAACTCTAACAAAAATATACAATATTACTTCATAGTTCCAATTACAAAACTTTTAATCGATGTGACGGTTCTCTATTAAGACCTCTCCTTCATGGATGGCTATTATGGGTATAACAAAATATAAATGACCCCTTATAATGAAGAAGACACTACCTTTATGGATCCCTAAGTTGTGATTTTTATTGTTTGATTCCATTCGACATGAAAAATGATGGAACTACATACTAGCATTCCATGAACAACATATTTAAACCCTTTCTGGGAAAATATGTAGAGTGTTATATAGATGATCTAGTTGTGAAATATTAGCAATTTTCTAACCATATTGATGACCTTGAGATGGATTTCAACAAACTATGATAAAACTGTCTAAATATGAACCCCCTAAAATTTTATTTTGGAGTAACCTCAGGAAATTTTCACATCTTAATGGTATTCCATCATGGAATTGAGGTCAATCCTGAGAATAAAAAGTTGTCCTTGACATGTTACCTCTTCATAAACCTCTATGAGTTTAGAGGATTATAAGAATGCATTTACAATATTCGATGCTTTATAAATAATATTTCTGGAATGTGATTTCACTTCACCATGTTGATGAAAAAAGGGGTCATGTATCAGTGAACTGATGATAGTAAAAAAGAATTAGAAAGTCTCAATAAATAGTTGTAGATTCCACTAGTGATGATTCCACATATCAATGGAAAGAAACTCAACTTATATATGACATCCATAGAGAGATCATTAGGTTTATTCCCTGAACAAAAGAATGAAATCAGAATTGAAAATTGACTCTATTATCTCAGTTAGACCATGCTTGATACTAAGGCCCGTTATTTAGATATCAAGATGACCTATATGAAATTAACAGTTTTGGTTTATAAGTTGAGGAAATAATATCAATATCATGAGTTACATTTGTCCTATCGAACTAACCTACTCATTTAAATCCTAAACCTCCCTATATTAACAAGACATTTGGCATGATGGGGTTCCATAATGTAGTATTTTTAATCCTATTTCATACCATAGAAGACAATAAATAGGAAAGATTTAGCATATTTCCTCATATAGTATCCTTTATTAGAAGAAATGCCTTTGAATATTGAACTAATGGATGAATAAATATTCTCTGTCCAGGACTCCTCCAAGACATTGAAAATGCATATTGATGGTTCATCTATAATCCCAATAGGAATGAGGATGGAAGACCCTAAGATAAATTGAGTTAGTTTGGGTTTCATTCCTATTTCTCCTATAAAGGCTATCTTGTCTTATTCTTTTATATTGTTAGAAGGTTTCACTAATAATGGGGAAGAATACTAGAGCCTCATTAATGGCTCATAACTCATGTTGTAAATAAAACTTACCCATCTGATGTCAAAGGTGACTCACAACTAATAATCAAGTATTTCAATAGTGATTACACTATCAGAAAAAGAGCTAATTCCCATACTAGATTGTTTTTTAGGGTTTATGGAAGAATTCCCTTCACAGCCATGGTTTCATCAAATACCACATACATATAATTATCAGGAAGATGAATTAGAAAATTATTCTATATATTTGTAAGATCTGAATATAGATAAAACAATCATCATTATTTCACATCATATAATTGTATCATCATTTATTTAGAATATAATGGAAGTGATCGATGAGATCAATTCTAACCCTAAAGTAGATAATCCCATGAATGGATAGATGATTACCCTCCTGTAATACCTTCTCTGGTGGGATTCATCCATTTAATAGAGCCATGAAATAGAAAATATGATTATGGAAATTTGGCTTCATCATCTATAATAGCCCAAATAATCAGAATTCCCTCTATAAACGAGACCTTGACAGATTAGTCACTAGTTTCATTGATGGAGAATAGAATATATCCCTTATACAAGAGGTTTAATATAGTGCATAAGCTTCCCACCAGTCAAGAACTAATCTTTCTTAACAAATTAAGAGGTTTAGATATTTCTAGTCCTTGATCACACAATATTTTACCCAATTCATCAACATGAGTCATCCATATCAATTTCATTCCAATTTCTTCCATTAGCACCCATATTTTTTGTGTATTACCAAACAATCATGGCCATTCTTCATATGGGGAATGAATGTTGTGGGACCATACCCTCCCACTACATCCAATCAATTTCAATATATCCAGACTACTACTGAATTCTTCTCAAGTTAAATGGATTAAATACCCCTCAAATAAGTAATTAAAAAATGAATTATCAATTTCGTGATGTCCATAATAATTACGTAGTTTGGTTTCCCTAATATAGTAATAATAAACATAAATTCCAAATTTTCTTCTTCTCAATTGAAAAGGTATTATGAGGAATATAACATTAAATCCAAAAAAAATTTCTACTATAACGAATCTATTAATTGATAGACAGAGGTATTAAACAAAGACCTATCAAGCATAATATATAAAATAGAGGACAAGGACAAGAAATATTAGAACAAAATTGTTTTATAATCATTGTGGGACTACCTCACCACCCTTGTACCTCTGCACGGCAACCCTGTGTTAACTAGAATATGGTACATATGTAGTCATTCAAATTGAATTCTAGTTTCCTTAACTCATTATTTCCATATATGGTCAATTTTTCATAGATGAGTTTTCTAGACTCATTTAGATGAATTATAATGAATGGATGATAAAAAATAGCATACCTCACATCATTTAGTGTTTCAGAAAAACCAAATTTCTAAAGCTTTCATCATCAAAGTCCAAATTTAACCATTCCTACAAGGGGAACTAGTTTTGGGCCTCAGGACTTCGCAGATGCCTTAGAAGAAACCAATTATTCTTGAACCAAAATGGGAAGGGCATTTTTATGTCCATAAGGTCTGTTCTAGTGGATCATATTCTATGATAACCATGGAAAATGATTTTGCTAAACCCCCTACCATGTAATGGTTTTTTAATAAATATTCCATGTGGTCAAAAACGTATTGTACTAATCATATGACCTAAAACTACATTTCACCATTCAGGCTTACCACATGATGTTGAAGTTCATGGAGCAGTCCTTATCACACAACCCTAAAAGTCATTCCCTATATCATCATATTAACAAGTTTTTAAATTGCATGAAAGCCTCTCCAGTACATGATTATATAATATATTCTTACCCTATACACCAACATAGGATGATCTGAGTGATAATCCATGGAATCCATGTGTGATGGTCATGCAATAACTCTTATTTATGATATTATTTTCCAAACTCATTCGAAGAATTTTGTGTATAATACCCATGTCCATTATTGTCACTTATTCCATGGAATCTATGATTTCAATACATGGTGTTAAATTAAATGAAATGTTGGGAACTATGCGAGGCATGATTATCGCTTCGATAGGATACGTTGTGACACACAGACCTAAAATCCTGGTCCATCCACAATATGATAAATGCTAAATTATTCAGGATATATGAATCAGATCAATATAGATGATTCTTAACTAGAAATTTGTATTGATCAATAACTCTTTCCATAGGATATATAGATATTCATAGACCATATGTATCCTACCCAACCATAAATTCCAAAAGTAGGTATGATTTTCTTCACTAGTGTTTGAATCCATGTCATTCAATAATTCCATATTCCTTTTTACCTACTAAATAAGCCACTCCATACCCTCCTAGTGTTAATAATTCACATCAAAAGTTTTCCTTTAATTCCCCTAATGAGAGAAGGAAAACCAACATCATTACTATTTCTCATATTGAGAATATCTCAAATAGACTTAGGAATCTTGGTAAGGTCCTCCTTGCATAGTTAGGTCACTTCAATGTCCAAGCAGCACGACCTTAATCTAGGTATACTTCAATAAAAATGTGTTTATGAATTTAAATCCCTCATACCTTTAATTCATATCAATTAAAAGACATCCTTTCCATGGGACATTAAACATCATGGTTGTCATCCATTTAATATGATGTTGAATTATCCATTATTGTGGACCTCTCATAAGAGAACCAAAAATTTCCAATGTTTCTCCCTTACATAACCTATATATTAGAACTACATGTTTATTGATTTGAAACCTAATTTGGTACATAATGATCCCTAGATTCTACATCTTAGTCTAGATTTAATATTATAAAATTCACCCTCCCCACCCAAGAACTCAATTAGTGTGGCAAATCTATCCTAGAAATACATGTGGCTTGATTACTATTATGACAAGATGTGTAATGATGCTAGGATCTCAAGTCCTAGGTCCATTAACAAATATTTCACTCATTTCATATGATTCAAACTTTTATATTGACCACTCTACCCATTCCTAGTCAATTCAAGGCTAAATACACCCTTCATACCTTATCACGGTCCGATAAAAATCACACTTCATGTCTTGGAAGGTTTAGGTCCCCATAAAAATCATATAAATGTCATTTATAAGAGAATTCATCACTTAAGGAAATGTTTGTTTTGAATATACATAATAGGCCTCAAAACATAGCTTTTCATAATACACCTCCAAATGCGTCCTATCAATAAAAACCATTTCCTTCCCCAAGAAAAAAATCCTCATATCACCATATGGTTTAATGATTTCATATTAGAAAATACACTATGAACATGGTCCATGGTCATCCCTTAAATGCTTGTCCCATCCCACTAATTCGGATCCAGGATTCCTAATTCCACGGATTACATCCTTCCCTCTTCACACTAAGATAATGATTGGGTATTCTTGTCTAGATCACCATGAAATAGTTGTTCTTGGATGTAATACCATAATTTGAACACCAAATGTCCTTTTTAAATGATGTAAATCTATAAGGAAACTTCCATTCTATATAATATTAATCTAAATGGTCCAAGTCCCTATTTTATGATATAAAATTGGGGGGTGTTTTGGTATTTTCCTAAAAGGGTCAATGTTCCATATGTCAGTATCTCATTACACCATGGATCTAGAACTACTTGTGTTTTCATTCCCACTTTGAAAATATATTTAGTGACCAATGGTTCCTTTAACCTACTCCAAGCTAAAAAAAATTTCCTCACACTCTTGTATATGAGCTAGATCTACATTGGAAACTCTAGTGTGGGTTCTCATTTCATTCTTTAACCCATATTCTAAAAATTACCTTTCCTAAATATGAAATAAACATATGAAAGGAAATCTATTCCATAACTACATATGGCCTTATTCTCATCCCAATGATATATATAGAGACTACTAGGTTCCTCAACCTACACCCAACCACATTAAAAAAAAAATATTCCACTTTATTTTTTTTTGAATTAAAATTTATGTTGTAATTTCCATCTTTCTGTTGATACATGTGAATTTATTCACATCCCAATGAGATACATAAATACTCATGAATCAATTATTTCTGGTTCATCCCTAAACAAAAGACAAATTCTATTATCATACATATGAGCTAGGTCTATGTAAAACAACCACCAATCATTCACAAATAGAAATTTCTAAATTTCTTCAACATAATATAGATATTTTCCTTTCACAAATCACCCTTCATTTATTGGGGAACATAGATACCAATAATCTTACTTTGGATAACAGTTATAAAATCATTTGACTCTGAACGATTTTTTTTTTAAAATGAATAACATATCTCTCTATAATGTGTTCCCTAAATGTGGCCCTTCGAAAAAATGAATATTTTTCCTTAGGAGGAAATATTTCTATCTCTGAACACCATGGCGAAATTATAGTTGAATCCACTTTTTGAATTTGGTCTGTGATTACCCCTTATGTGTTTTAACCATGTCACCCTTTTGGATCCCAGTACTCCCAATGTCATGATTTATGACTTCCTTTACTTCCTTACCCCCATGTCTAGGCCATGATAGAATAATTTCAGCTACTCAACCAAAATTACATGGTTTTTGAGGCAGTGTCTTCACCATAACATTTTATTCCTAGAAATTCTTTTCAAAACCAACCAAAAATAAATCCTTTTCTCACAATTTTAATATTCTAAAGATATCGTATTGTTTCTCACATCGAGTATGGATCACATGATCTTAGAGGTTTTCAAAAAAAATTCTAATTTAAATGATGACACTATGCAACAACCAAAGCTGGTGAATCAGCAGTCTATCCAGTATGAACTAACACTGTTAAAAGTGTCTTCCTATGTTGATTCCTTCCTTACATACATGTTAGATCAATATTTGGAACCACTATCATAGATCTAATTTTGTCTTGATTCTCATCCACATGAGATATGTAGTGATGGTTACATTCCTTATTCTAGGCCTAACTTCCAAAAAACAATGTGCATACCAATTCATGCTAGGAATCCCACCATGGGATCCCCTACCTAGAAAACTCCTTATTGAAGATAAATACCTCCCTTCCTTCAATTCAATTTTTTGTAGGAATATTCCCACTAATGACATATGATGATTGAAATTCCTCTCATCAAACTTATTACATGAATTCCATTTTTCATAAACCACAATCCATTATATTGGGAATCTCTAATTACTATAAACCCTCCTTGGCAATTGGTGATAGGAACATCTGAATAAAAGGGACTCCTTTGTTTTTAATATGCATAATATGACCATATATGGCTCTAGATAATGTAATCCTTAATTTAGCCAACTTAAGGAATCTTAATTATTAGGAGAAAATGATTTTTTTAAAATACACCTCGTTAGAATTATAATGATGTTTTTCATTAGAACATAGTTTGTGGAAATTCCTTGTGTACTTTTCCCATGATATTGTCTTAAATGTTTTGACGCCCAAGATTATTATTTACGACTCATCTGCACAAAATAATATTTTTTCGAAGTATTATTATAAAGAATATTTTTCTAGGTAATTCCAATTAAAATGTGTTCGACCTAAAACATCAACTCCATTAGTCTCTCATGCAGGACCTTAAATTTCCAATAAATGGAGACATAAAACTAATTACGTTTAAATTCCACAATGTTTGACCATATAAAATTTCAATTCATTCTCTCTAAGTATACATCACATCATATTTTGGGTGAAATTAGGGTAGTGATAAAAAATGAATATTCTTAATGGGGTTAATCATATTTCCCCTATAATAGTCAATATTTTTCCTCTACGTCCCTCATCCTAGAAAAATTAGATTTAGGAAAACATGTTTTCATGATATTTTAGTTTATAAATTCAAAAAAAAATTGATGCAGTTTTATTCGTTATTTCTAATAGGCCAACTCTGGTGTTATGGTGATGGTAATTATACTTATACCCATCCGTGAACCATATAAAAAGAAAAATATACATATTTCTTCCTATGATTTTATCATAATTATGACATATTTTTTCACTTGATAGTTGAGTGATTTAGGATATCTTGATTTTCCATTTTGAAACAATTCAAGCTGATATGAATAATCAGTATGAAAAACTTTGAGAAAATTCAAGTGTTTATTCCTTGGAATCTTTTTACATAGATTAATGTCTACATCCTAGAGTTCCTCCATAATATTATTGAGAAATGAGAAAAAATGAAATAAATACATTGAAATTTGACTAGATTTGTTAAAAAAAAGTTGCAAGTAACTAACATGAGGTGTTGTGGGAATGCTCAAGATTGGATCTCTTCCCAAAATATGCTTTGGATAATGGATGTGTTATCATAAATATGGTGTCTAGATCTCAAATATTTTTGTCTGGTGGCTTCAAGACCTGTATTTGTTTATGATAGTTTTTCCTTCACTCTGGACAAAAAAATCCTCATTTTCTCATAGATATATTGTCTATACAGTGATATAATAATTATATTACACTCCCTCAACAACTAAATAATGAAAATGAGTAGTATCATCCTTAAAATATTCCATGTGATGGTTTGAAATGTGAAACTGGATAAAAACACATTTGTGATCAGAAAAATACTGTTGAGAAATGAGAACATTAGGGATAAGGATATTTAAATTTAGATAATCATACCCACATAAACCTAATCCAAGGAATATTTTACAAAGGATATCCACATTATCAACAATTTTTCAAAAGGAGTCTCCATGATGATAGTATAATCTTAGTTCTAATTGTACTTTCACATGACCATATATTTGATTATATCATTAGAATCCACACCCTGTTAACCTGCTACTGTTGATATATAATTTGGGATCAAATTCACTACAGATGGGCTTAATGAAAATTGTGACACAATTGTGGGAATGTATTCCATCTCACCATCAAATTTATTTTCATGTACTAAAACAGTATGTCTAGTGTCTATAGATGAAGTGCATAACACCATTTCCCATAGACCAATGTTAGTGGGGTGGCCAAAAATGTTTTCAAAAAATGTTGGGTTTTCAAAACTCCCATCAAAAGGGGAACTTGAAGAAGAAACAACCCTGAATTATTATAATTTTCATACATCCAATTTTATTCTTTAGAAGCTATAGTTGAATGTGTGGTAGAAAACAAACCCCGATAAGAAAATAGTTTATTCACCTACCAGACTAGTTTCCTAAAAAAAATTAGGATAATAATCCATCCATGTTTTAGAATCATCCTATGATATGTTGGTTGGAACATTTCTAGAGGGAAAATTAACTTCCATTTATGTGTCCTTGAATATCTGTATAAACCAAAGTTGTCATTGGATGACTGGGTGCGATTCCATCTTGATCCCTATGAGGTGTAAGGATGAATCCTATTGTAGAAATATTAATTATCATTTGAACCTATTGGGTGTGTTTAGTTTTCAAATAGTCACACCATATTTCTATGTTTTTAGAATCCCATATCTAAATGAGACAATTTTGTAGAATTATTCAATAGTTTATCCACCAATATCTATCACTACTCTAGAATGTGATAAATAAAAAATAAAAGAAAAGTGGATATTATCCCTTAAAAGATCAATAATACTATCAACACATAGGTATTTTTGGAAAACATCATTAATGTTGAGTGGCTTGGGTTGAAAAACATTATGAAGAATCTTTACATTATATTGAAACTCATAATAACAAAATTGTTCTTCTATCCAGACATATAAGAATTGTAATGGTCCTCTAAACTGATGTGGGGATCATTATTCATGTATATGACCCTAAACCTCATAAATATGAGCAATGTTTGGCTTAATTATGTTGATGGATTATCCTTATTCCAACATGTTTACCATCATCAAGTTGTAGACATTGAAAATAGTATAATTATTAGAATATAGAAATAATCATCCACTCAAAAAGATGGTTAAAATACTACAATCCCAATGTTTGGAGATATATCTAGATGGATCCTACATCCCCATGTGGTATTTTGGAATACCGTAAGAGTGGGCCATTATGATCCTAGAACATCTTGATATTATTGATTTAGATGATTCCTGGTGCACCAAACCTATAGCCTCATCCCACTAGATTGCAAGAACAGATTTATCCAATCCCTAAATGGAATAAGTGAACAAATGTGAAGGGGATGTCGCATGGACTTCACTGCCGCAATTAGTAGATCTCTCTCTAATGGAAAAACCTATTAATTATCTAACCATGTGTTTTCTGTAGTAATTAACTAATCATATATATTACCAAGAATGGGAATTCCCCTTAATGTGTAGATATCTTGAAAACTGATATTGACTACAAAATGAGTAAGGTGAAAGGTGTTGGTGGTTGAACACCAAAAACTGATTAATTTAGGAAAGACCATGATTAGAGAATACACTATGAACTAGGATATCCATATCATTTAGTGTAATATAATGAAATCTAACCATTCAACAAATTACACTCAATTCTCACGCACCTAGAATGCACATTCCCATTCATCATAGAAACTCCCTCCATAACAAAAATCCCACTTCAAGCTCCACCGTCCAGGGGAATTGCCTCCTGGAAGATTAAAAATGGATTTCTAATATCTAATAGAAGATTTAAATGATATTTCATGGCCATCTTAGTTTCTTTGAGTCCATAAGGAACCATTCAGAATGAAGACCTTCCCTTGACTTGATTCAAAAGTGATGTGGCCCACAGTGAAGATGCTCACATGAACATGATTCGAGGAAAATTCAAAATATGAAGATGGATGGTTTTTATTTTCTAATGGAATTATAGAATCATCTAGTATCCAAAAGTTATATAGAGGTAGTTTTTTAATAGTGTATAGGGATAGTTTGTCTTGTATCCCAAATTTCTATAGATGGTAGCTTTTTGGATAGTGTATAGTGGTTGTTATCCCGAGGAATGACATGGTATCATGGGTTGACTTAAATATTTCTAGAAATAGTAATTATTCTCTAAATCACATCCATAAAAATAGATAACGGTTTTTTATCAGGAAATATTTACCTCTAGAAAACTATGTAAGAAAAAACATAACATATTTATCAAAGTGATAAATCCCTCATCGTATGTCATTCCAACCACATAACATGTTATAGGAATCGTGTAATAGATGAAATTACTATATAGAGTTTGAAATATATATTTTGAGATAATTATACTAAGAATAGATGTAATTAGATCATGGGGATACCGGTTTGTGGATTATAAGGCTTTAGAATGAGGAAAAGACCATTTGTAAAAGGAAATATCTATACGGGGAAGGATGGAAAGCTGTAAGATTAGGATGATTTGTGAGGAACGTATAGTTCTCTATGTGACAAATGGGTTATCTTTAGACCTTTTTATAGGAATATGACCACCCCTATGTCTATATTCACCCTATAAAGCATTCAATCGAGAAAATTCATCCATGGAATTGGCTCATATTCATTTATATTGGACCCCATTCTAATGGGGACAATTTTTTGATCTCTATAAATTCAATTAATAATTTGAGAAACAAATTATGAATTTGGGAAAATAAAATATCAAATTGGAAAATAATATCATAGAGTAAAAATAAATAATGTTCCTAGAAATAAAAATCAGCATATGCATTATGTATTTCACACATGCTATGTAAGACCACCACACCATATGGTGCTCTCGCAAATGAAAAAATAATTTATGGGGAGATGTGGTAATGATACTCCCCCACCCCACAAATTAATTAATGTTTTGTGGGATAAGGATATGAAATGACCCTCCCCCCCCCAATTTACATTTTTAATTTGTGGGGGAAGGTGGTGAAATCACCCCCACACCAAGAGAAATGATTTCTTTATTCCTTTGTGTAATGAGGCAACCTTTTTCATATCCCCATAAATGAAAAATGTCTCTGAGGCTATGCAGTAATTCCCATCCCCCTGAAAGTGATTTTAATTATTTTTTGGGGGAAAGGAACCCTTTTCACCACTTCTTAAATGAATTATAATTTTGTGGTATGGATCGGTTTCCATGTTGCCATGCAAACAAAAAAAATCCTTTTCAGATGACTGTTTTATTACGCAACCACATGGAATTGGGTATAATATGAGACAAACTATCCATCCTAAGAAAATGGTTATTTACCATTCATATATATACCATATCTTCTAAATAAAGGAGGAGGAAGATGGACATACAAATAGTGGATAAGATATGAAGGAAATTCACCTACCACATACCATGATGGGATACCCTTTAAATGGGCCATACATGAAGAGGAACTGTAAGTAGACACAAAAAAATTCCCTTGTTCCCATAAAGGAATCTCACCTCGAAGTAGTCTCCTTCACAGAAGAACACCCTTCACGATCCACCTCCCCACATAGTAAAGGATATTATTAAGAATGATGTATCCTTTGTGTATTTCCTCCTTCTATCCTTATTACCCTCTTTCCATGTATCATTGGGGCCTACATGGGTCCCTTATGAACTATCCCAATGTATTCGCATCCCTCATAAAAAACAGGAATTCCCTCATTAATACTTCCACCATGGCCTCTAAATTCATTTGGACTACGGATTGGACAGACCAGTGTGTACCCCATCAAATCTTGTATTCCAATGGTAATAGAAGTCTTGCATTTAACATATCAGGTATGTGTGATACTTGGAATGTTCTTAGAGTTTCATTCTCAGTATTGATGATCTTTTCCTTAGAGATGGTGGAGGATGGATTCTCGAGAGGGGACATCTATTTCCTGAAATGTGAAGAGACTCAGATGAAAATGAAATCTCTGACATCCATCACCTCGTACTATCATGCTCTTCCACATTTGGAAGGGAAACTATTGAGGAATCCCCCTACAGTAAAGCACTATAATTGTTTTTGTGAAATCCCCCACCTTCAATATCCTCACCCGCATCTAATAGAAAACAAAGGAGAATGTGAGTAATTACATATATTCTATTTCCTCTTTCTTCACACATAGAGCATGAAGTTGTTGTCATAGAGGATATTGGTGATCATGTCATCAGAATGATTGAATATTTTTTGTACTACTACTCCATATAATCCCCAACCATGTTATCTGACCCTCAAAGGGACATATTCCATGTGAGACAAATATTCAAAGGTTTATATTTGAGATAAAGCAACAACATGGGCCTCCTATATTAGTGTAATAACCAAAAAGTATAAACAACATTGGCTTTAATTCCTTTTCAAATGGGACATGTTGGAATCCTCTCTAAGTTTCAAATATAATACATGAAATTCACCCAAATATTACTTGGGACATATTCTTAGTATGGTCATATCCAACCCCGAGGGCCTTATTCCTTCTAGGTCCCTTAATCATTATAATTATTGGTCCATATTTCCGAAAAGATCATATCTAACCTAGGAGGACATATTCCATCTAGGTCCCTTAGTCTGTTTCAGCATAAGTCCCACATAAACTTTTTATATGCCCCTTTAACCTAGTCTTCCTCACCGCATGATGTCAAACTATATGGTCTGGTCCTTGTCACTGTTTATTATCCTTTTCGTCACATTTGTATAAAATAATGGAAAGGAATATGACTTAGAAGAAATTGATTCATCCTTTGAAGAAAACATCAAAAATAGACAAAGGAATGAAGAAGGAATCAAAGGACCTTAGTTCGCGCAAGTTCCCTCATGGTCGCGCAAGTACACTTGCGCACCGCCTAATGGTCGCGCAAGTGACTTGAGCGCCCTAAGTGATAACCGCCCAGGGTCTTCTCCAGCCTATAAATAGACCCTCTGGGCCCCCCATTTTGGAAAGAATTTTTCCAGAAATTCAGATTTGAGCTCCTGGCGCCCTAGTCTCTTCTCAAAGATTTGGAAATACTTCTAAGGTAATTTATTAACTAGAACAAAAGATCTAAAGAGGAGGAGGAAGGCCTAAGTGTTGAAACTCATAAACACTTGTGCACTTGAGTGGACAGCCCTTAAGGGAAATGGTCACACTTGCGTGCCGCCTTACTCCATCAACAGAACTTGCGCGCCACTCTTCTTGGAGAACCATAAGATGATTCTAAAGGCTTTAATACAGGATCGCTCAAGTATTACCCTGCTGGTTAACAATCAGGCAAGTACCCATGCGACGTGCAGGTATGCCTGCATGCCCAGGACTTGCGTTCCCATGCAGTACTTGCGCGACTCCCAAGGACTTGCGCACCCTTATCTTTCTGGGTGCCCTTTCTGCCTATTTCATCCCTCTTATGCCATTCCACCTCTCCTATTCAAAATTCAGCCTTCAAGACACTCTTCCAAGCCATTTATGGCATGTTTTCCTGATTGAATTCCTTATTTGAATGGAATTTCGTGGAACATCTCTCAAAACATAGTGATTTACACATCTTTATGTAACTAAGGTTAGAGATTCCATTCATTCAACCTCATCCTTTAAAGATAAGAGAACCCTATTCATGGCCATCCTCCTCAGGAGTAAGCCCCAAGTCCTCATTACCCTAGGACTCCTTTTTAGGAGTAATCCCTAGTCATAATTTCCCATAGTCTGGCCCTCTTCTTCAAGAGTAAGCCCTAGTCCAAGTTCCCAAATTTGGGCATCTTCTTTAGGAGTAATCCCCAATCATAATTCAAAGTTCCCTCCTTAATTCTGGGCATCATTTTCAGGGGTAAATTCAAAATTAAAAGTATAAATCTCCATAAAAAACATATACCTTTGATGGACGATGTCCACCAGGGCATCCTTCTTAGGAGTAATCCCCATGTCCCCTAACCTGTGCCTTCTTTTCAGGAGTAAGCCACAGTCTAAATTCCTCAAAATATGGGCATCCTCCTTAGGAGTAAGCCCCAAGTTCCCTTAATTTTGGGCATCCTCTTCAGGAGTAAGCCCCATGTTCCCAAAAATTATTTCAACCGGGGCCTCCTTCTCAGGAATAATCCCCAGTCATAATTTCTCTTATCAAGTCTTAATTTACTTTTGATTTGGGTTTCCTTCTCAGAAGTAAAACCCAATCATAAATCCAACCTAATTTGGGCCTCCTTATCAGGAGTAAGCCCCGAGTTAGAGTATCCAAATCTCCATAAATTACATATACCTTTGTGGACCATATTCCTGAGTTTCTTCCCTGAAGTAAATCCTTAACTTCATCTATATGGGAAGTCATATATACATAAGCCCCATATCATTTCTTATGATTTCATCTTTCATGGCACAATTCTGTGGTTTTACCTATACCTCTTGTTTCTCACACCGAGCCTGACTCACGTGAGCTTAGAGTGTAAAAGTAATTATGACATCTTTCTTTGAGACATCAATCATAAACATCATACTCCCTTACTCGAACTACGTGGGTTCTGATTCTTTTTCTAAACAAGGATACGTAGGTATCCCATCTGTAGGTACGATCCCAACCCTGAAATAATATATGTCCTTTTGAATGACAATAAACTTCAAGTACCCCACTGAGTGTCTTTAAAACCAGTATGGTTATCATAATGACCAAGAGACTTTTGCATAATGTATTAAAGGATATCATTGACTATGAATATCTAAATAAACACAGATGATTCTCTATCGATGAAGAACCTTGAAAACATATAAAATATTCTCTAAATTTCATACATATTAATCATTGATTGTCAGATATAAAGGAAATCTCATTTTGTACTTTGTAATATAATAAGGATTCACTAACATAACATAAATCTATAAAGAGAGTCTCGGAGTGGACAATAATTCCCCTCAAAGAGGTGTGATGAGTCCGACCTCCCATCCTCTCGACCAATAAAAATTCCTAAGCCTCATTAGTCTACGACTAATGAGAGCCTACCTTTAGAAAGTAGGTCCAAATGGATATGGAATCATTTGATGTTTTCGGTTCTACGAACAAACCCATTAGAAACCTCTTGGAATGTTTGAACCTTAAACCAACGAGGACATCCCCAATTCCAGAGGGAAACAAAAAATGGTGAACCCAACGTGAATTCTTAACCATGTTAGAGTGATGTTTTTCCTATTTGTTAGGCCCATATTTAAATTAAATAATAGGGCCAACAAGACATCAATAACATATGTGCTCTTCCAAAAGATGTAGTGGTCAGACTTATCTTGATTATGTCTTTTATATCAAATAGTAACTCTTTTCCAAGATTTTCTACATTCTAAGAAATGGCTGCTCTCAAGTTCACACCTATGAATACCGCTGCAGCAAATTCCACTGCTGCTACTCCTGCTGGATCCTGGTCTGCTCTGAGGACGACGTCACCAACTCAACGTCTTCAACGCTAGGTTTCAAATGCATTGGTCAAGTAGTACCATCAAAAGGGTACCATTCCAACTTTGGAGGCTTCACGATAAGACCTCCAAGTGAAAATCTCACATTGGTCATTCGGACAACGACGACCAGTGATCAAGAAGCATGCAGTGCTAACCACCGTCTCCAACCATTTTGGGTCATTATCCCCAGAACGCAATCACCATTCACTCCCATATTCTTGGGAGATGAATGAGCTGGCCCCTCAGGGCCTTAATTCAAGGAAACATGAGTCCTTCCCAAGGAATCCAACCAACAATCGCCACCAGACTCGTGCGACAGTGCACCCTCAATATGATGAGGGTACCGACTCCAGGAGTTCGGCTCAGGTTCCTCGAACTCGAGCAGGCAAGACGAATCGCCAGAGGTGAAATACGGTTAACAGTGAGTAGGTTATCATCTCTTCCATTTCCAGATAAGTCCACCAACCTAACTTGGTGCCAAGCAACGATCGGGCACACACACCCGTCCGTTCTAATCCTGCTGTCCAGCAGACTCGTCTGGCAGCAGCATGCCAATCCCACCAAGCAATTCTGGCGGAGTACTATAGGAAGGAACATACACATGTTTATACGTCATCAACTAGTCAGTAGGCTCGTCTAACTAAATATTATGGATCTCGTCAACCACGTTCGGCGAAGTACAATCACCAGGCACATACACCTCCTAGTATTGATCAATCCTACCAACTGTCTCGTTTGGTAGCACCAGGAAAAGTCTGTCGGAAAGATCCAGTGACAAATAGGAGGTAGACTCAACTCTCTACCCCCACACATGAGTACGGTCAGGATTCAGTGACAGGAAAAGGAGGACAGGAGCAGGAACATACACCTACTCCAAGCACAGAATGGACATATATCCCCATTCCGGCAGCTGAAGTCACCAAGCATATTCTATCAATGGTGAAAGAGCATAAGCAAATCCCTACTCATATTATGGATGCTTTCCAGGATATTATAACAGCTTCAGTAGCATCTCAGGGAAAGACACATAAATCTATCCCTACCAGTGGAGTGACACATCAACATTTCACTCCGAAATAGACACACACATCTGTTCCAGTCCAAGAGGGTTGTGGGGCGTACTCCCCCATATCATACAGACAGCCAAGTCAGGCACATACACCTGATTTGAGTGGATATCGTCAGCCTAACCTGGACATCTCTCCTGATCAGGCACATAGACCTGCTCAGATTATCCACTTTCATTAACAAGTGGTTTCCAAGGCGAGTAAGAAGGCGTCTAAGAAGAAGACCCACCCAGCACAGTCAAGAGATCAAGAGCCAATCTGTAACAAGGCCTTGATCGATGCTGGAGTTCTTGAAGCCCTCAGACAGTTATCTGTTGGGATCCAAGATTCTAATCCCTAATTTCCCAATAGTGGGAACTTTAATTCCGAAGGACTTCAATAGACACTTCTTTATGAAGGCTTAATTCATGACAGTTTGGTCGATCTTTAAGTTTCATCTTCAGATGAGATCCGCAGGAACCCTTTGTGTGGTCAAAAGACCAAGGAGAAAAAGATCTCATATTTTGCTATAACCCACCATGGTGGTCCTGCCCATGATGATGAATTTCGCTGTGAAAGTCCTCTCTGCAGTAGTGATGCACATTTCCTGGAAAATGCTCTGATGGAAAATGTAGTGCTGAGAAGGCCCTCTTATCTTGAGGCACTTGAAAATCTGATGCCAGTTGTGTCTGATTCTTTGTTGCTAGCGGGTGTAATACTTTATCAGTCAGAATATAGCCTAGAGTGTAGGTCATTCTGCGAACCACCCCTAAGTCATTCATCTTCCAGCGTAATTAGTGATTTCCCTACCGATCTTGTTGAATCCAATGAAGCAACAAAGAAGCACCAGCTCTGGTCAAATCAGGTAGAATAATCTTCGTCAAATGATAAAGAGGAAGTGCTGAATATGAGAAAACAACTGGAGAAAGGTGAAGTGAAAGTTATGTTTTGGCCTCTGGATGATTCTCAGTATGACATTCCAGAGATGTTGACGAAAGATGGAATTCATGATATTCGTCTCAACATATGAAAAATCTTTGTCAGTTGAAGAAGAAGATATTATCTTATGATGAATATGATAATCATGTCAAGATAATAGAAGGGTTACAATGTCAGAGATATTTGGAATCTCTCTCAGTCTCTTGATATTCGAAGGATGAAAAGCAGCAGAGAACCCTTCAGCGTTCATACCTTAGCGCACTAAGAAGGTTGCGCCAGTTAATTGGCAATGCCCCATATGGTATTCATATCAGGGGATGGGGTGTTCATTGAGTACTACATGTCACTATTCTCTCTAGTCAGCAAAGCCTTCCAAAGATGGTCTCATGCAATGTTATTTCCCATGGCCGGCCACAGCCAATTGGATTTGTTTGTAATCAGAGGCTCTCTCAAGAACATGCCTCAACTAGTTCTTCTCAAAATTCGGAATACAGGGAACAGGTTGTTGAATTACTCTTGCATCAGGAAAATGAGAATATTGAATAGGCTTCTTGTTTAGAGCTTGCACATCATCAAGTGACAGAAGTGTCAGAAATCATCCAATGGTCATATGAGCCAGGTGATAAAAGTGGATATAGGTTGATGCATCCAGCCAATTTCCGGACTAAAGTCTGCAAGATCAAGAGAGTTTTTAAGAAAGTCTCAGATGTAGCATGTCAAGAACCACCCAGCTTGCCAGACTGGTGACTCTTTTCAACCAACCCTCGTAATCAACAAATAGGATTTGAGGAGCTGAGTGGGAACAGCAGGAGCAGCCCCAGTCCACCAGACTGGGGACTTTTTCAAATCATCAATCCCCTCCCCAGAGAAAGTCAGTCTTCTATCGATTAGGGAAGAAGCCAAAAGAGAAACGAAGAGAACAATTATTAGGAGATTCCCTCTAAATGATGGTTCATCAAGAAGTTCCTAAAGGATTCGATTCAATAAAAGGAAATGTCTCGCCAGGGGAATGGAAGAAGGCAATATCGCAGAAATGTTGATATATGGGATGTGATGCGTTATGCATCAATTAATGTCATCAATGCAACTGTTGCTGATCCTCCAGAAAATGAGGCTCACTCGGGGGACTCGGATGAAGAATTTCCTGCTCAAGAGGTTGTACGCACAGACACAAATGAAGAAGGTGTGCGTACACGAAATCAAAGGCTTACCCAGAATCTGGGTGTTCTTTCAAGAAACCAACTTCCCCCTCTCCGAAAGGGATCCAACAAGGGGAAAGGAAAGAATCAAGTTACATACCCTTCCTCTGGAGAAGGCCAGTCGTTCTCATTAGAGCAATGATTTTCGCAACAAGAGGAAGAAATGAAGGAATTGAGGAGGATGAATGCAGAACTACTTCAGGGTAGTCTTCCTCCTAAGCGTGCTGGAGTCAGTCAGCCAAGGGAATTTGTTGTGGCTACTAAGATGGATCACGAATATCCTCCTCTATCAGTACACCCTCATAGGTCTAATCCTATGGTTCAAGCGCAACAACAACCGGTCATGTTGTCATCAGTTGCAGTACCAGCCGCCACATCTGTCCAATCTTCAGTTATTGCACCTGTTCATGTCCAAGCTCAACTGGATGCTTCTCAAAAGTTAATAACTTTTATTGAGCCATTAACAAATTTGTTGGAATCTATGGAAGGTAAAATCTCACAGATTCAATTGGAAAAGAGGGCTTACCCTGAATGGGTGGATCCAATCCCTCCCCCATCATGTTTTGGGAACCCTGTATTCCCTATTTTCAATGGATCAGGCGATCCTGAACAACATTTGACGCATTACACGTCTTGTTGCGATTCTATGATGGGTACTTCGGAGCAGCATGAATCAGTGAAACTCAGATGCTTCGTGCGGACCATACAAGGACCAGCTTTTGTTTGGTATAAAAGCTTGCAATCCCGATCAATTACCAGATGTGAAGATCTCTGTCAACGATTTCTTTTTCAATTCAGCTCAACTTTTCCAAAGACAAAAGTTTTTGATCTTACAAACTGTAAGCAAAGGGAGAATGAAAGGGTCTCAGATTTCATTACTTACTGGAAGGGATTAACATATTCCCTAAGTTTAGCACTCCCTTAAGAAAAAATTGTTTCCAATTTGTGTGGCAAATTTGCATGATGAGTTACGCATGCCGTTGATCCCTGTGAAATATACAAGAGGGTTTCGAGAACTTACTTCAATCGCTAAGCAGATTGAAGATTCTCTTATACAGACTATGGTTAAATCTCATGTAATTCCATCGGTTACATGAAGGAGAATGGGGAAAGCAGAGACTACTACAGTCACGCTTAAACAAGCACTTGTTCCTGCTTCTAATTCAAAACCTTCATCTTCCCGAAGGGCTCCACCTGCTGAGTGTCAACAACAAAGGCCGTTTCGTCAAGATGATCAAAGAGATCAAAGACGAAAAGAATTTGAGGATACGAAGAGCAATGTTTATTCTTTCCGAAATGAACAAGTTCTTAGCTTCTTCATTTCAGCTCTGGAGAATAATTTGGTTCAGCTGCCGAGGCCCAAGAGGCCAAACAAGGAAGGAGATGAAGACTGTACCAACTATTTCCCCTTTCATCAAATACTGGGGCATCCCATTCATGAGTGTTTTGTCTACAAAAACCTTCTGAAAAAAATGGTTGACTCGGGACAAGTCAAGTTGAAAGGCTCTTCAAACCAGGTAGTATGTGTTACTACTACAATTCCAGAGGAAGAAGGCAAGTGGAAGGAAGTCAAAAGCAAAAATACGCAGAAATATGATGATTGGATGGTCAGAAAGACGATCAATCAAACTCATGCCATTTTGCAAACGCAATTGATGAAACCAATTGTGTCTTCTGCTGTGAGTGCCACATCAAATACCCCTTCATCAGAAGGAAAATCCTCAAAGAAATGGATTAATTTTAAGAAAGAAGAACAATCAAAAGAAGATGAGATTATGTCAAAGCCCAAGTTGTCATTGACTCGGGAAGATTTTATGTCATCTACTTCAAATAAACGGGGACCGCCGCATCAAACGACACAACCTAAATTGGCTAGTCAGGCAGAGTCTTCATCGGATGAAGATTTGATCTTCGGTTCTGTTAATATGATTCAATTAACAAACCCGTATGCCAGTCACGGTTTCGATTTTGATATGCCTGAATTCCCTATATCAAATAGAGGAATCAGAGAAAGTTCAAGAGGCTTAGGATACAGGGAAAGACGTAGATCTTTCAGCGGGGACTATTCCAATTCTACCCCTGCTAGAACTGTGTATGTAGCAGAAACATGTGGCAGAACCCTTCATCGGGCTCAGAAAGAACACACAAGTTCTTCCACACATGGAGGATTTAGTCCTGGCACAGTCATTCTAGAAGATCGGATAGAAGTTACACCTTCTTCCTCTCAACAAGTAAATATACCTATTCGGTCTAATCTTCCAAATCCAGGAGTATTTCCAACATCTACTCTGATACAAGATGCATCTACTTCCAGAGCATCAACTTCTAAGCCACCTGCTAAACCACATGTTCCTGTTGGGAAATACAGACCTTTGGATCAAAAGTATGATGTATTGAAACACATGGACCATGTATCGGCCAAGTTATCAATTTTGGATGCATTGAATTTATCAAAGGATCTTCGGGAGACACTCATTGAGGCTTTGTCAAGTCCTCAGGAGTTGAAAACTGAAATTGCTACAGCTGAAGCCTACCATGTAGAGAATAATCCTGCAGAATTCCATGCAGTGATATATTTCACAGATGAAGATGAAGATGATGTCGTGCATGGAAATATCATACCATTGTACTTATCTAGAAAGTTCAATGGTGTATACATCCGATGAAATTTCATTGATAATGGTTTAGGAGTCAACCTCATCCCCATTCGTATACTTTGTCGATTAGGCCTCACAGAATATGATTTATCTCCTTATACTATGATGTTGCAAGGGTATGATAAAAATGAAGAAGAACCACTGGGTGAAGTTACACTCAGAACTCAGTTTGGAGACCTTGTATCAAATTCAGATTTCATGGTTGTTGATCACGATACAACCTTCAATATTTTTCTTGGAAGACCTTGGTTACATCAATATGCAGCCATACCTTCATCATACCTTCAATGTCTTAAGTATTGTTTTGATGGACAAATTGGGACATTGTATGGTGATAGATCCCCATTCACGACATGTGAGTCTCAATACATTGAGGCAGAATTCTATGACGTGAAAGGTAAGGAGAAATCTACAACAAGGGAGGTTACCAAGGTTAATGCTCCATTTGGTTTGGAGAAGATTCCATTAAATCCATTTGCACATGTGAGTATAGATTATATGTTGCCTATCAGTCAAATTGGCAGGGTAGACCCAAATCCAAATACTCTTATGGAAACATCCATAATGTCAATTACAGCAGTCAAGCCAGACAGCATGAGAGAAACTGATAATTCATCAAGAAATGATGAAAAATAAAATGGGGATGTCTTCATTTCATCCACTGAAATCCAGAAAGTCTATACTTTGCCAAATAAGCTAGAGGAAGTTATAGCAAGGCTAGAGGTGAACGATGATGTCGATCCTCAATCCATCATCTCCTCTTTAATACCCAAGGAAGACCCTTCATCATCAGTTGGGTCAGAAATGGAAGCCTCTTCTTCAATGTGTTCAAATATTAACATCTCTCTTGATCATGGAAATCCTACTTCATCATCTACTATGCAAGTAGAAACAGAAGAAATAACACATGTTGTTGGAGAAGAGGAAGATCTCAGAGATTCTCCTCTAGCATTTGAGGAGGGTATCTCTACCGCTATAGATGAACTCATAGAAATAAATCTGGGTACAAAAGAAGATCCACGCCCCAATTTAATTAGTGCGGCCATGTCTCTTGAAGAGAAAGAAATGTATGTTTCATTTCTAAAGAAAAATTGAGATATATTTTTTCTTGTAACTATACATAGATGCCCGGTCTTGATCCTGATGTTTCTACTCATCGTTTGGGTTTTTCATAAGAACATCGAGGACTCAAACAAGCTGCAAGAAGAACACTCCCAACCTATGCTTCCAAAATTAAAGCTGAAGTGTAATAGATTATCAAAGCTAACTTCATCAGAGAAGTTCAATATCCCAAATGGTTGGATAATATTGTCCCTATGAAGAAGAATAATGGAAAAAATTAGAGTTTTCATCGATTTCAGAGATCTTAATCGGCATTGTCCTAAAGATGATTTTCTAGTTTCGATTAAAGAGATCTTAATTGATGCAACGGCTGGCTATAAAGCACTTTCCTTCATGGATGGATATTCTGGGTATAATCAACTCTGAATGGCTCCATAAGATGAGGAATCTACAGCCTTCAGAGCCCCTCAGGGTGTGTTTTGCTATCGGGTAATTCCCTTTTCCTTAAAGAATGCAGTCGCAACATATCAGTGTGCCATGCATCGTATCTTCCAACCCTTTATAGGGAAATTTGTTGAATGTTATGTGGATGATTTGGTGGTTAAATCCAGGAAACGTTCCAACCACTTGACTGATCTGGAGATCATATTCCACAAGCTTTGACAACACAATTTGAAGATGAACCCCTTAAAATGTGCTTTTGGGGTAACCTCCGGAAAATTTCACAGCTTTGTTGTACGCCATCATGGTATCGAAATCGATCCTGAGAAGACAAAGTCAATCCTTGGTATGTCACCTCCTCGAAATTTAAATAATTAAGATGAATTCAAGGACACTTGGCCAATATTCGGCGTTTCATCGCCAATTTGGCAGGAAAAAGTTTACCCTTTACCAAATTGATGAAGAAGGGAGTCACTTACCAAAGGACCGAAGATTTTCAAGAGGCCTTTGATATTCTCATGAAATATCTCTTAAGCCCACTGATATTAATGCCACCTATTGAAGTAAGACCACTTATCCTTTATGTGACAGCTTTGGAGTGATCACGAGGTGCCTTTCTTGCTCAGAAGAATAATGCTGGGAATGAAAATAGCCTATACTATCTCAGTCGAACTATGCTTGAAGCAGAAACCCGATATTCAAATATTGAGAAGTGTTTCCTGGCATTAATATTTGTATTTCAAAAGTTGAGACACTGTCTGCAACATCATGAGGTCCAATTGGTATCTCTCAATAAGCTGCTCAAATTCATCCTTAGTAATCCAATGCTTACAGGATGTCTGGCAAGTTGGGTAGTTATTTTGCAGCAATTTGATATCTCGTACGTGTCTCAAAAGGAAATAAAGGGCCAAGCCCTGGCTGATTTCTTTGATGAACACCCTTTAGTAGAAGATATATCATCATATATTGATCTTCTTGATGAAGATGTATTTTCTATCCAAGATAATCTTCAAACATGGGAAATGTACTTTGATGGTGCTTCCAGAAGTCCAACAGGAAGGAAAGTGGAAAATCCTAAATTCAACAAAGTTGGATTAGGAATTGTGCTCATTTCCCCGGAAAAGGCAGTGCTACCGTATTCCTTCTCATTATTGGGAGGTGGTACAAATAATGAAGTAGAATACCAAGCACTCATCATAGGCTTGGAGTTAGAACTTCAAGAACAAGTGAATCACCTAAAGGTGAAAGGTGATTCCGACCTGGTAGTCAAACAAGTCAATGGGGATTATGCCATCAGAAAAGAAGAATTAATCCCTTTGTATGATTATGTCAGAGATTTAATGGCTTAATTTCCTTCGGAACCGTCACTTTCTTATGTCCCGCGATCACAAAATGTCCAAGCTGATGCACTAGCTAATATAGCCACAGCTCTGGGAGATCCAAATTTGGATGAGACAACCATCAATATTACCCACCTTCGTACAATTTCACCTTATTTTCAAATTATAATAGAGGAAATCAATGAAATTAGTCCCATATCTGAACCATATGGTCATACTACAGGATGGATGACACCTATCAGAGAATACCTTCAAAATGGAACACTTCCACCTGATAGAGCCGGGAAAGAACAAGTCTGGAGACGTGGGGTCAATTTTAATTTTTATGATTTCCCAGATCACCTAGAGAAAATTCTCTACAAGAATGGTTTTGATGGAGTTCTCTTCAGATGCATTGATGGTGAAGAGACAATGGATTTCATGAAATAAGTGCATGCATGAGTCTGTGGTTCCCACCAGTCTGGACATAGACTGTCTGATCAGATTCAAAGGCTTGGATACTTTTGGCCATCAATGATACAAGATTATGTTCATTTCACAATGAAGTGGCATTCATTCCATGTACATGAAAAATTCATTCATCAACCCCTAGAGTTGCTTCATACATCAAAATACTCATGGCCATTTGCTACATCGGGAATGGATGTTGTGGGACCTTACCCTTCAGCTACAGCTAAGCAGTTTAAGTATATTCTTACTACTACTGAATTCTTCTCAAAATGGGCAGAGGCAATACCTCTCAAGGAAGTTAGTTCTACAATAAAATGTTAGCTTCATCATGTCTAACATCATCACCAGATTTGGTGTCCCTCATACCATATTGACAGACAATGGCACCAACTTCTGTTCATCCGAGGTGAAGAAGTTGTATCAAGAATACAACATCAAATCAAATCATTAATCTCAGTATCTGATAGAGAAAATATTTTCAATTAATTTAAATTTAATATCATTTTTTAAACCCAAAATATTGTTCCTAGAATATTATTTGCTTCATTTTTATGATATTGGTGTTATTTTGTGCTGAATAGTAAAAATTGGCAATTTTGGATTTTTAATAGTTTTAAATTATTTCTGTAGTTTGTCCATAACATTATCTACACTGATCCAAATTGAAAAATTTATTTTTTTTATAGATTCTACACATCCAGGGATTCATTTACTATTTTGGGACTAAAATCTGAATCGTCCATATGGAAGCTCAAAAGAAGCTCACAAGTGGGAAAAAGAAAACTGTTTGCAGTTCTTCCTAGTTTTGGTGTGGGCTTCATAACTCATTAATGGTGGTCCCAAATGTTGTGATATTCGGTGGGTGGACGAAAAAAGGATTTTTGGAGAATCTTAATTGAATGAAGGACCGCATGAATTGGTCGCTTAATGGGTCGTTTAATCACTCTAATCTGAAGGTTTGCGATTTGTCGAGTCTGACTGGACAGAATAAATTCTCAGAGTAAAACGGCCATAACTCTCGGAATACATGTCCATATCCTCTGAGATTTTGAGGTTACACGGACACGATAATTATGAACAACATTACTTAAGTTTAGAATGCGTGAAGAGGTCATTTATGGGTACTAAAATGTGCAAACCTTGGGAGGTCGAATTCTGTCTATAAAAGGAGGATCTCACCTCCTTCCCAAATCATCTCATTCTCCACCCCATTCCTTTCAAGACACCAAGATGGAGAAATTTTCAGCTTTATCTTTTATTTATTTTATTTTTAATAGTTTTGTAAGGCCTTCTTATTCCCCATTCAACACGATTACCCTTACCATGGTGGGATAAACATTTGGAGTGATTGGGGAAGGGTTGGTTTTCTACATTGTAATGCTTCAATTCTTGGACGCAATTGAATAAATTTCTTTCTTCTTCAAAGTTGTTTTCAATTTCTTATTGTGTATTTTATAATCAAGTGCGGGTGTTCTTGAATATTAATTCCAGTATTTATTTTTGCCTTGGTAAAATAATCATAATCTCCCTCCACTAATTTCTGGTTTATATATGATGGAATAAACCATAAATTAATGGTGAAGTACTCAACGATCGTTAGTACGTGTAAAAGGTGTATTTAATGTTCTTGATTGTTTGGGATAAAATACCCCGATTGGGTATTGCCCATTTCAATTAAGGATATTCAATAAAATTTTTTTACACATGGAAGAAGAATTGACCAAACCAAGAACTTGGTAAGGTTTTCTCTCACAATAATAATTTCACCAAGGAAGTGAGAGGAAATGATTGTAGAAACTCACTTTAATCAACTAAGAAGAAGAGGATTGAATTAAATTGAACAAGGATATCATAAAAATTAGGAAACCGACCCCGACCTAATCACCCTTTTAATTTCATAGTTTTTCAATCATTTGAATTTCAAATTTTTTTTCCAAAGCACAACATTTTTACCCCCATTTTAAAGTGACAACTTGTATTCTGTGTACTCCTCTTCGGGAGACTTCCTAGGTCAACCAAATTACTATATTTTAACTTAGGAAATAATTGTTTTTCCATGCCCTATGACAGGCATGCGTCAAACTTGGCACCATTTCTGGGGATCGAACCCGGGTCAGTGCCTCAAAAACCTTAAAAAACATTTTTTTTACTTCATTCATTTTAATGACCCGTAGTTCAAACAACAATTTAATTAAATTTGATCCCAAAATTGACTGAACAATAACCCAATTGAGAAAGAAAAATTTTCAATTAGATTTTGAAAAAATTCAACTTACAGATTCAAGTGACACATCCAGTGATCCCTCTGAACCTCCAATTGCTGGAAATCCCAAAAAAAATTGCGCGATCTTTGCACCCCGCTATTCACTAACCAATGAAATCAACTAGCTATTCCTGTATTAGAAAATTATTTTGAATTGCACATTAGCATGATTAAAATTCTTCCTAAATTCCATGGTCTTTCTGGTGAAGACCCCAATAGGAATATCCAGGAATTTACAAATGTGTTCTCCAGCTACAGACCCCGAGGTGTTGCAAAAAAACATGTAAAGTGGAGGGAATTTCCCTTCTCACTCGAGGGACCAGCAAAGGAATGGTTGTATAGTCAACAGCCAGGAGAAGTCCAAGACTGGGAAGATCTTCAAAGATACTTCATGCAAAGGTTTTTTTCTTGCATCCAGAAGCAAAACTATCAGAAAATAGATCTATGCCATTCGCCAATTAACTGGTGAAACACTTTACGAATACTAGGAATGATTCAAGAAGCTTTACGCCAGTTGTCCACATCAGAATGTGGATGAACACCATTTCATTGTTTTCTTCTATCAAGGATTGCTTGAAAATGATCGAAACTTGCTAGATGCATCATCTGGAGGAGCCTTGATTGACAAGTCACAAACGGATTCCATAGGATTGATTGATAAGATTGCACAAAACTCATAGCAGTTTGGCACCAAAGGTAAGATCACCAGAGAAATCCATGAGGTAAGAACATATGATTCAGTAGATTTAATTAGGAATGAAATGGGTGAAGTCACCAGGTTGGTGCGGCAAATAGCTGTGAACCATGTGAAGGAATAACAAGGGCCGAATCAGGTATGTGTTTTATGCTCTTCTAATTCAGATTTCACTAATCAATGTTCAGAAGTGCAGGGGACAAAAAGTTGCGCTGCAACCTATCAACAAAGGAAATACCAACCGCAATCCCAACCAGGGTATGGGTTTCAAAATAACCAAGCCAGAGCACCTTTTCAGTAGCAATATCAGAATCTGATAGCATTCCAACAACCTTATGAGAAGCCCTTCCAACAACAACAAAATTTCCAACCACCACCTTTCCAGCAGAAGAATTATGAGCAACCATCCCCAAGTGCACCGACAAATGAATATCAACAGCTTAAGACAAGAGTTGCAGGATTAGAAGATAAAATGAATAAGCTAGCTGATCAATTTACACGCATTATGGATGCTCTCACCAAGAACCCAGGTAAACATCCCTCACAAACAATTTCCAATCCAAAGGAGAATGTTAGTGCAATCACCACCCGAAGCGGGAAGGAGATCACACCACCAGAATAAAATGAGTAGGATGATTCCAGGGAATCTTCTGAAGCTCGTCCTATCCAAAACAAATATGGAGTCGACAAAAAGGATAAAGAACAAGGCTTCATATGGAAATAACATAAACACATCTTCTAAAACAACAAAGGGAGAAAAAGGATATCCCGGCACCATTACCATCAGCATTGGTCGAGTCAACGGAGGGTGAAGAAGAACGACTTCAACGGGAAATTCAAGAAACATTTTGAAAAGTTGAGATTAGCATCCCACTACTTGATTCCCTCAAAAAAATCCTTAAATATGAAATTTTTTGAAGGAACTTTGTACTAAAAGAAGGAGGCTGGATGGAAATGAAAGAATCAAATTAGGAAGAAGCATCTCAGCATTAATCACACCACCGATACCGCAAAAATGTCAAGATCCAGGGACTTTCTCTATTCCCTGAACTATCGGTTCTTTAAATTTTACTAATGCATTATGTGATCTTGGATCTTCGATAAATGTGATGCCTCACTCAGTGTTTTCGTCTTTGCAGATCGGAGAACTAAAACCAACTCGGGTGGTGGTACAGTTAGAAAACAGATCCACCGTTTTCCCAGCTAGATTTGTTGAAGATGTACTTGTAGGAGTGAGAGGATTAATCTTTCCAGCATACTTTTATATCCTTTCCATGGAGGAAGACCGAGCACCAGCCTAGTCTCCCATCATCCTAGGGAGACCATTCCTGAAAATAGCAAGGATTATCATAAACGTGCATGAAGGAATAATCACCATGGAGTTTGGAGAGAGCACAGTTCACTTCAATATTTTTGAATCCATTAGGCACCCATCGGATGATCACTCCCTCTTTTCACTCTCCCATGAAGTCCGTGTAGAATCAATTGATGAATCAAGTATGTTATATGAATTATTATACTTAGGAGAGACTTCTTCCCTTGGAAATATCATTGAATATGTGGATGTTGAAGATGT
The DNA here is from genome assembly GCA_963277665.1 of Viscum album. Taxonomy (NCBI): domain Eukaryota; kingdom Viridiplantae; phylum Streptophyta; class Magnoliopsida; order Santalales; family Viscaceae; genus Viscum; species Viscum album. The sequence goes on from OY728141.1 coordinate 936,994,681, forward strand.
TGGAGATTCTAACTTCATGTGGGAGGAAGAGGAGGCCCAAAATTTGGAAGTGGGAAACGTCAATTTTGTCTCATCCCTTGAGCATCCCCCTGATCTGGAACTGAAACCACTCCCCACTAATTTGAAATATGTATACCATAGGGAGGGAGAAAAAATATTAGTGATAATTGCTAATAATCTCTCTTAAATCCACAAAAAATCATTGATTGAGCTTTTGAGAGAGATTTTCCAGGCAATAGGATGGAGCTTAGGTGATATCCCAGGAATAAACCGAAAAATATGCTCACATAGAATTTTTCTTGAGGGAGATTCCAAACCTGTTAGATAGCTCCAAAGGAGAATTAATCCCACCTTGATGGAAGTTGTGAAGAAGGATATCGAGAATCTTTTGGAAGTTGGGATCATCTATACCATTTCAGATTCACAGTGGGTCAGCCATATTCATGTCATTCCAAAAAAACTGGCCTGACCACTATGAGGAATGAAAAGAATGAGTTAATCCCTATGAGAATTCAAAATAGCTGGATAGTGTGCATTGATTTTAGCCAATTGAACCAGGTCACTCGAAAATATCATTTCCACATCCCCTTAATTGACTAGATGTTAGAAATATTAGCAGGGAGAACTCATTATTGCTTTTTGGATGGATTTTCAGGTTACATTCAGGTACCCACTGCTCCCGAGGATCAAGAGAAGACGACATTTACATTCCCTTTTGGTACTTTTTCATATAAAATAATGACAATTGGATTATGTAGTTATCCAGGTACATTTCAGAGGTGCATGGTGAGTATATTTTCTGACCACATTGAAAATTTATTGGAAGTTTTCTTAGATGATTTCATAGTTTTTGGAGAATCTTTTGATCATTGTTTGAAAAATCTGGAAAAAGTTTTGAAAACCTGCATTGAAAAAAATTTTGTTTTAAATTTTGAAAAGTGTCATTTCATGGTTCAAAGTGGAATTGTACTTGGTCATTTCATTTCCCAAAATGGAATTGAAGTGGATAAATCAAAAATTGAAGTGATAAATTCATTGCCTTACCCAACTTGTGTGAAACATGTTAGATCATTTTTAGGACATGTTGGATTCTACAGGATGTTTATCAAAGATTTAAGTAAGATTTCTCTCCCTCTCTCTAGATTACTTTCGAAATATGCTGATTTTGATTTAAATGTTGCATGTAGGGAATCCTTTGATTAGTGGAAGAAGAGATTGATTTCACCACTCGTGATGCAGCCTCCAAATTGGGAAGAACCATTTGAACTACATTGTGATGCCTCCAACCAAGAAGTTGGAGCAGTCCTTTCTCAGCAAATTGAGGGCAGACCACAAGTCATTTCATATGCCTCAAGAAATTTAGACGCGGCCCAATTCAATTACACAACAATGGAAAAGGATTTCTTTGCAGTTGTTTTTGCTTTATAATGATTTAGATCATATCTTATTAGAACTAAAATCATTGTGTTTTCTGATCATGTAGCTTTGAGGTACTTGATGAAGAAAGATGATGCAAAACCAAGGTTAGTAAGATGGATTATACTACTGCAAGCGTTCAATATTGAAATCAAGGATAAGAAGGGATCTGAGAACCAAGTGACTGATCACTTAAGTAGACTGCCAAACACTGCTAAAATTGAAGTTCTAGAAAGTGACCCACTAAATGATCAAATTCTAGGAGAGAAGTTGTACTTGATTGAATGAGAACTGCCTTGGTATACTGACATAGTCAATTTTCTGGTAACATCTCAGTTCCCATCTCATTTCAAATATCACCAAATTCAAAAACTGAAAGTCAAATCTAGGTGTTCCATTTGGGATGATCCATTCCTTTGGAAGATTTTCAATGATCAAGTAATAAGAAGACGTTTACCTGAAATTGAAGTTAAATCTGTCTTTGATTTTTGTCACACATTAGCTTGTGTAGGCCACTTTGGACCTCAAAGGACAGCAAGGAAGGTTTTAGAATCTGGAATTTATTGGCCCACCATTTTTAATGATGCTCATGAATTTTTCAAAATATGTGTAAAATGTCAGTTTTCAAGAAATATTTCAAAGAGACAAGAAATGCCCCCAAAACACATTGATTTTTTGTGACATTTTTCATGTTTGGGGGATAGATTTTATGGGACCTTTCCCAATGTCATTTGGAAATTCTTATATCTTGATTGCAGTTGATGATATTTCCAAATGGGTGGAAGAAAAAGCCACAAGGACTGAAGATGCTAAAGTTGTTTGTTATTTTGTCAGGTCTAACATATTTTGTAGGTTTGGAGTGCCTAGAGAAATCATCAGTGATCAGGGGACTCACTTCTGCAATTCGAGAATGGATAATTTTCTGAAGAAGTATGGGGTGCATCATAAAACATCAACTCCCTATCATCCATAGAGTAATGGGAAAGCTGAAGTTTCCAAAAGAGAAATCAAAGGAAATTTGGAAAAGACTGTTAATCCAAACAAAAAGGATTGGAGCCAAAGGCTGGAAGATACATTATTGGATTATAGGACAGCCTAAAATACCCGATTGAAATGAGTCCATATAGGTTGATTTATGGGAAAAGTTTTCACCCACCTGTGGAACTGGATTATAAGGAGTATTGGGCTGTGAGGAAGATGAATCTAGATCATGGAAGTGCTGGGAATGAGAGAAGGTTGCAGTTACAGGAGCTGGAGGAAATTAGAAGAGAAGCATTTGAAAATTCCAATATTTACAAAGAGAGCACAAGAGAGGCCCATGACAAGCTGATCCAACCGAAATAATTCTATCCTGGAGATAAAGAGTGGCTATTAAATTCCAAAATCATGCTGATGCCAGGTAAACTTTGTTCTAGATGGGAGGGTCCATTTATAGTTACTCATGTATATCCTTTCAGTGCTTTGCATATTGCAAAGGATGGAGAGCATGATCCATTAACTTTGAATGGGAATAGGTTGAAGAAATTCCTTGGGACCCTGCTATCAGAGCTAGTGGAAGAGATCTCGCTCCTCCAACTCGTCTATCAATAAGAGCCATCAGGTTGTACCTCTCCTTCACACTTTCTTGATGTTGTGATTTATTTGAAAATTGGCTTACATGTTATATCTGCTTGAATTCATTGAGGACATTGCATCATTTAAGTATGGGGGGGGGGGGTGAAACTTTGTAGTATTGGATTTTCATTTGATGTTTGTTTTCAAAAATAAAAAAAAAATAAAAAAAAATAAAAAAATTGTGTGTTTTCAAATTTTTGTGTTTATTTTTCAATTTTTGGTGTGTTTCTGAAACTTTTGAGATGAAATGATTATCAATACCATTTTTAAAACCCATGTCAATGAGTGAACCAATCTATTTCATGAAACTAAGCTTAAATGAATGATGAAAATGACTTTGTTTCCAGTTCAAATCTTTTGGAATTTAATGAAAAGTACACTGATTTTTGAATCTCATGTCATATTTCACTATTTATATGTATTTGAAATCACTTTAATGTGAGTCTTCTAAACCATTTTTATCATATTCTTTTTATTTGTCTCATTTCTTAAGAGAGCCAGACCATGCTTTCTTATACCAGAATTTGATTTATTTCATTCAAAAATTGAGGGCTTGGGGTACGTGTGTTTTAAATGATTGAGGCATTTATTTGGTTTGAATCCCCCTTTTCAAAATAATCCTTTTCATTATGGCCCACCCTTACATTTATCCTTCACTGTATCCCCTCGTAGCCATGAATTTCATGTTAGGCTAGCCACATTACAAGCCAATTTTCCCTATCCTACCCGTTCTTGATGTGAAATTGCATGATCTAGTCGAACATAAGTGTGGGGGAAGATGCCATGTGGTGTACTACCTCATTTCGGGATACTTTGGGTGGAAAATAAATTGTGTAAGAGATGTGTGTGATGCTGAAAAACTATAATGTTGAATGTTGTACCTTTTCTGAAGGTTTCATGATAGGAGAAGTTGTGCCTTTCTGGAGCTTCCAATGTAAAAAAAAGAAAGTTGTACCTATCTGGAGCTTTAAAAAAATCATGTTTGAGAAGATTGAAATTTTTGCTGCTGAGCTGACTGAATGATGATGGAGCCTATTTTCTACAAAGGGGAAGTTAAGGAGACCATATTTGAGTGAAAATTAGAATCTTGAAATTTTGCTTCAATAAGAGCCAAGCCCTCCTTTTTCAGCCTCAGAATTTTTAACATCTAAATCCTACCAACCGGAAGCCACAGAACAACCCTGAAAATTCCTCATGAGAAACTCATGTCCTTGACTCACATCGGGTGGAGAAGTAGGAATTTATCAAACCTATGGTGACTCTTGTATGAGTTCAGATGAGAAAATCCTTGTTCAACATTTACATTTGTGAGATGAGAGAAAATTCATGTGAGGTATGTGTTTTGTGTGCATGAGATAAGAAATGAAGTGGAAATATATTAAAATCTAAAATGGAGAACTTGAAATAATTGTTTTTTATGAGGCATGATATCTTTTTGTTTCCTAGAATTGATTTGGTAGATCTCATTGATATGTGTTTTGGATTTGAGTTGATTTGATTTTTACTTGTCCAGGAGTCCAAGTGCTAAGTGTGGGGGAATTGATAGAGAAAATATATTCAATTAATTTATATTTAATATCATTGTTTTAAACCCACAAAATTGTTCCTCTGAGATTAATTGTTTCATTTTTATGATATTAGTGTTATTTTGAGCTGAATAGTAAAAATTGGCCATTTTGGATTTTTAACAGTTTTAAATTATTTCTGTAGTTTGGCCATACCATTATCTACACTGATGAAAATTGAAAAATTTATTCTCTTATATATTTTACATATCTAGGGATTCATTTACTATTTTTGGACTAAAAGCTTAATTGGTCATATGCAAGCACAAAAGAAGCACACAAGTGGGAGAATGAAAACAGTTTGTAGTTCTTCCTAGTTTTGGTGTGGGCTTCATATATCATTCATGGTGTGCCCAAATGTTCTGATATTCGGTGGGTGGATGCACAAGGGGTTTTTAAGAATCTTTAATGGAGGAATGGTCGTGTGAATTGGCCGTTTAATGGGTCATTTAATCACCATAATCCGGAGGTTTGCGATTTGGCGAGTCTGACTGGACAGAATAAATGCTCAGAGTAAAACGGCCATAACTCTCTGAATACATGTCCATATCTATTTTGATTTTGAGGGGAGATGGAAAAGATAATTATGAACAACATTAATGAAGGGTGGAATGCGTGAAGAGGTCATTTATGGAGTCTACAATGCTCAATATTTCGGAGGTCGAATTCTGCCTATAAAAGGAGGCCCTCACCTCCATCCCAAATCATCTCATTCTCCACCCCATTCCTTCCGGGACACCAAGAAGTAGAACTTTTCAGCTTTATCTTTTATTTATATTCTTTTTCAAAGTTTTGTAATGCCTTATTCTTCCCCATTCAACTCGATTACCCTTACCATGGTGGGGTAAACATTTGTAGTGATTGGGGAAGGGTTGGTTTTCTACATTGTAATGCTTGAGTTCTTGAACGCAATTGAATAAATTTCTTTCTTCATAAAAGTTGTTTTTAATTTCTTATAGAGGATTTTATAATAAAGTACGACCGTTATTGAATATTAATTATATTATTGATTTTTTCCTTGGTAAAATAATCATAATCCCCCTCCACTAATTTTTGGTTTATATACGATGGAATAAACTAGGAATTAGTAGTGAAGTACTCGATGATCGTCAGTACGTGTAAAAGGTGTAGTGAATGATCTTGATTGTTTTGGATAAAAAAAACCTGATCGGGTATTGCCCATTTCAATTAAGGATTTTCAATAAAAATATTTTACACATGGAAGGATAATTGACCAAACCAAGATCTTGGTAAGGTTTTCTCTCACAATAATAATTTCACCCGAGAAGTGATAGGAAACGATTGTGGAATCTCACTTTAATCAACTAAGAAGAAGAGGTTTGAATTAAATTGAACAAGGATAGAATTATAATTAGAAAACCGACCCCGACCTAATCACCCTTTTAATTTCATAGTTTTTCAATCATTTTAATATCAAATTTCCTTTCAAAAGAACAATATTTTTACCCCCGTTTTAAAGTGACAACCCGTTTTTTGTGCTCTTCTCTTTGGGAGACTTCCTAGGTCAACCACATTACTACATTTTAACTTAGGAAATAACTGTTTTGCCATGCCCTATGATAGGCGTGCGTCAGTATCATGCAGCAGCTAATGGCCAGATAGAAGCCTTCAACAAGACTCTTTCAAACATACTACAAAAGATGATGTATAAAGAAAAGAAGTCATGGACTGATAAACTCTTTCATGCTTTATGGGATTATCGAACCACCACCCGCACTGCAACGCGGTCAACTCCATATTCATTGGTATATGGAATGGAAGCATTATTGCCTATTGAGGCTCAACTACCATCACTCAGAAGAAGCTATTTGTGATCAGTCATTTATAGATGAACAATCTCAAAAGCGATTGGATGAATTGGAAAGGTTAGATGAGAAAAGATTGTGCACATTGCACCACTTGGTAGTCTATCAGAATCGAATAGCACAAGCTTTCAATAAAAAAAATTTATCTTCCTTCATTCATTCAGGGAGAACTAGTATTGGTTCTCAGTACTCCAATGATACCAGGAAAGAATCCTCCCAAGATTGAACCAAAATGGGAAGGACCTTACTCAATACATAAGGTCTACTCCAATGGAGCATATTCGTTAATCTCAATGGATGGAGAACTCATCACTACTCCAACCAATTCCAGATTCTTGAAGAATTATTTTGTTTAACACAAATGATTACATGCCCAGCAAGACATTAAACTACATAACCGTCATCCTTGATATATGACGTTAAACTATGCATCCCTTCTTACGTCCTCACTGCAATACTTTAAACTACACAGTCCCCTTATGTCTGGAAAGACCTTAAACTACACCGTTATGGTCGATGCATATGACCTTAAACTATTCCACCTTTCGTCCAACATGATGTTAAACTGTATTGTCCCTTTTCATCTAACATGACGTTAAACTGTGTCGGAATAATTCATTTTTTTAATTGAACTACGCGGACTTTGATCCTTGCCTTCTAGACTGGGTACGTAGGCAACCTTCCAAGGTTCAAGCCCAAAATCAATCTATTCACATCAGTTCACCTTCATCTCATATGATGTTCATTCATGAAGAGCCCCAAATCAATATCTTCACAATGGTGTATTTTCGTCCTACATGACGTTAAACTGTAAAAGTCCCTAATTTGTCCTTCATGACGTTAAATTGTACATCGTTAAAGTTTCTGCTAATTCTTGTTTCTCACACCGAGTATGACTCACGTGAGCTTAGAATAAGCTTCAAAATTAACATTCTCTCTGGGCTGCTAACCACGCGTAAGTCCTAACATTATCTTTGGGTTATTCTGAAATACAACCTAATCCCCAAATCATTTTTTTAATTGAACTACACAGACTTTGATCCTTGCCTTCTAGGCTGGGTACGTAGGCAACCTTCCAAGGTTCAAACCCAAAACTGATATCTTCATGTCGATTTACTTCCGTCCTGCATGACATTAAATTATGCATGTCCCTTGTCCTTGCTATATGAAATTAAACTATAATTCATTGTCCCCCTCCTAAGAGGGAATCATCATTGACATTGATCTATAATCATGTCATATTTCAAATACTATGTGTATACATGGTAGTGCCCGAACCTTTTATCTTGATTCAAACCATCATTTCACTAAATTCCCCTTTCACCCTTCACATGTACGAACCATATCTGTACAGAGGGTATTTCATAGAACTACGTGGGCTTGATTCCCATCCTTATGGGATACGTAGGAACGTTCGAGCATCCCTCGAATCCAGCACCAATTCTTTTTGGGCCTAACCCCAAATTTCACTTTCTGTCCATTGGATGAAAAGTCCCTATAAAAATACACATTGTGTATTCATTTCTGTGGTCTGAGCTCTATGACCCTAAACTAAGATCTTTCATACTATTGTCCCACATGACATTAAACTGTAGTTTCGGAACTACATATTGCTTGATTCTCATCCTAATGAGATATGTAGTGAAGTCCAACATTCTCAATTCATGACCCAGCCACAACATGATTATGGTAAACATTGGTCTATATGTGTCTCTTTAATACATTGGACAATACTCATTTTCATGTGTCACACTCCTAACCATAAATATTTTTCAAATCCCCATACCCCTTTTCTTGACTTCTGGTCACAAAAAAAAAGTAAATTTCTGAGAGTTCTTTTGCCTGACTATGCATGACTTGCCCTTAGGAAGCCTTGCATAAACAAGTCTACATAACGGACCTGCCAGTTAAAATATGCTATTATTTGACTATGCATCCAATGCCCTTAGGCAACCCTGCATAATTTAACCCCCTAACGGGTTTGTTTAATAATGTTAACTTCATTCTTGGGAAGAAAACCTATTTTGTCCTTAGTTTTCATAATGACAATATGTATGGATCCGCAAAAATCGCCATCCTTTACATATTTGTCTCATATGCTTTTTCATAATATGAAAGTATTAAAGTCTATGGTTTATATTTCCATTCCCTACATTTGGGTCAGGCCTTTTTAGGAGTGGCATTCATCCAGTTCTCAGGCGATCTTGTTTGGAAATATTTTCTCTATATTCAAGTACCTCTCTCCATACATCAAACTCTATGCTTTAGAAAATTTGAATCCCCATAAACATTCACTGGTTTTTTAGCAGTTGAAAAGTAAATTTTTGAGAGTTCTTTTGCCTGACTCTGCAGCACGTTCCCTTAGGCGGCCTTGCATAAACAAGTCTACATAACGGACCTGTCACCCAAAAGATGCTATTATTTGGCAATGCAGCCAATGCCCTTAAAAGGCCTTGCATAATTCAAGCCCCCTAACGGGTTTGTTAAATAGTGGTAACTTCACTCCTAGGGAAATAATTCTTCTAATGCATCTTAGTCCTTTTTCATATCATTCCTCAAATTCAAAATTTCTTATGTCATAGTTTACATATTTTCCTTCATACTTGAGTATAGTAATATGTTTTCAGATAAATTGTCAAGGAATTGAGTCAATTTCATTTCATTTGGTCAAAGATATTTTGACCTTAAGCATTAGCCTTTTTTATGTCTGATGTGCATGACTTTAAACTGCCCACAAAAGACAAGGGAACATTGAATAAAAGTCAAGTTCCGGCTCACTAAACATACATTTTTTATGATTTAGGTAATATTGAGCAATGGAAAGATTCAAGGTTTGTATTATTATGTTTTATATAATCCTAGTAAAAATCAAACTATGCTTACTAGGCCCATTGGCATAGGTAAAAAAATTATGCAAGTACCAAAAGAATGAAGGTACAAATGATTAAAGATGACATGTCTTCTTCATTGATGCATAAGATTTAGAAGGACATCCACATATTGGAGTCTCTTCTCTTTTTCAGGAAATTACAGAAGGCTGTCAACATAAATCTTCATTCATTTTAAAGCATCTAGAGCTTCATCAGCAGCCACTTGAAGTTCATGCACTCGACTAGCTTCACTCTTTTCAGCCTGATGGAGTGCTTTCTTGGCGTCTTCAATAGTCTTCATACCATTCGTTTGACCTCCCTCCAATGAATTATTGAGTTGGTCAAGTTCCCCAATAACAACATCTAACTGTTGATAAAGGTTCATCTATTGTACGACTTTATCTTTGATATTATGCTTCAGCTCCTTCATCTTGGTAGCATAATCAGCCTCATCTCGGGACACTGCATCCTCAAATTCGGTAATGTTGGTCAGCAGCCTTACTCTGATCAGATCTTGACGAATTTTGTGCTCCTGCTCCCTCCTTAAGATGACTTATTTGACTATGGTATAGATTTCATTATATCCAAAACCGCCAAGTCCTAACATGACAAATAGGGATGATAGTCATGGGATCTTTGATGACAGCACCTCTAGAGGCACTTCAGATATGATTTTCTATATGTTGTTCCATGGATTGCGTCATGAGAAGTTGAGAACCTTAAGCACCTTCGGGTCTGATTTGACATCATCATCACAGGGAGCATGTAATCTTGGACTAATACAAATAAGGAAGTTCCATGTTATACTCCTTCCCCCCTGACCATGGTTGCTTCACTTTCTATTCCCGTTGTGGTGAAGGCTAAGGCTTCACCTCCAGATCTAGCTACTGAGATTGATGCCCCTGTATAATCAATTGAATGCTTTGGTTAGTTTCAAAGGAAAACAAAAGTTAATTGGATGTCTTATAAATTATGTATAGTCGCAAATATTGTTATCTCTTACCCAACGGTAGATCAAAATATTGAGAAGTCTCCTCCCCATCTTTCCCAGTTTCAAAAGGATCGTCAAGATGGGTCTTAGGAGGGTTAACTAGATTTAGATCCACTTGAGCTAAGGTTTCTACAATGGTAGGGTTTACATCAATGTCCACACCCTCTTCAGGCATTGGCAGTTCAACAGCTTCTATGGATGGAACTGCATATTATTTTTTGTCATGCATAGAAGTGTAAATTATAAAGAAAAATTACTGGGAGAAGGATAACACTCATGCCCAAGGTCTTCTAAATCACATGATAACATATCATGATCATAAAATTCTTCTAAAGACATGCCATGATTCATCATTTCATCCAATGATATTTCAGAATCCTGGTCAGTCTCACCAGTGGGATGATTTGATGTATCCTCTTGGCGAACCTCATTCTAGGACCCCTAACCCTAGAAAACTTCTTCAGGAAGGATGGCAGATTCAGTTGTTGCAGTTGCCACTGATTATGGTGTAGTTTCTTCTCTATTTTTAGCAGTAGTAGGAGCAGTACTAGGAATAGTTGTTGTCTCTTTTTGAGAAGTAACCAAGTCAACATGAATTTTCATTTGTTCCACAGCACCCTCTGTGGTCCTCAAAGGAGGATCAGTCCTTTCCCTCAGAGGGGAAATTGAATAAGCCCCTTCAATCCCAAGGAAAATGAGAAATATTTTTCATGGTATAAATTCATGATTATCCGAAGGACTTACCACTACTGATAAAGCATTTAGTGGTAGTCTTCCTCCATTGTCACCTTTTTTCTTTTGGCTTTTTAGGAGTATCGACAGTCTCCCTTATAGGTACCTGAATTGGAGAGGGGAAAGCCATGTGCAACTCCTCATCCATGGCCTGCTGGCCCAAATATATCTCGCCCGGTTCATGAGGAGATTCAACAGCAGCCCCAATGGTAGAACCACTAGGGCTATACTATGGAGAAGGAACCTCAGTAGTTTTGGAAAGATGTAAGATGAGGAAAAAATTTTCCTTGAATAATAAAGTTTGGACTGAAATCATGTTGCAAAGAAAATAAGGAAAGAAAATTTACATCTTCAGGAGCGACATACTCATGAAACTCCTCATCAGTGGAATCTTGATCCATCATTTCCTTCACCCGCTTGGTGATAGGGATAGAATCTTTGGTGGAATATATATAGGCCTTCAACTCTTTGATATAGGATCTTACTTCATCAGGGATATCCTTGAAATGAATATTTGTAGGAGCCTGAAGAGTCCCTATTCTAGGAAGATGTAACCCTTCACATAGCTCCATCCAGATTGTTTCAGTATCTCAGTATACATCCCGCCATGCCTGGATGGCCTCTGGTCATAGATATATAGGTGTACTTGAATGCTGCGAAGAGGGTCCTACAATCTTTGATTTCAGTTTCTTCCCAACTCCTGCCACTATAAAAAGAGAATGAAATCTTTTTACTCTATAAAGTTACTTGAAATTAAAATTTCCTTAATAAAGTAACTCACCAGAAGTTGATGGAGTGTCTTTATTGATTCTTATAGGAGGATTATATATGTCACGGGGCCGTTTTGATACATGTTGTATCTCCTAAGAATCTGATGAATCAGCCTCGGTTGAAGAACTCGGTGAACCAGCTTTAGGATTAGAAGAATCACCTACCACCTAAATTGTTTCTTTCCCAATGGTTCTATTATTCTTCCCAACCTGGCCAACACATTTATTCAATATGGCCTCAGGATATGACGCTATCCAGTTTTCATCATACCATACGGTCAAATTGCTTACCGCTTCAGTATCTGGTAAATCAAAGACTTCCCTAGTCCTTTCCATAGCCATTAGCAACCATATTTGTCAGGAAACCATTGGATGATGCTATGATCTAACGTGCACTAGAGGAGATACAACAGTTTTCTGAAGACACTTTAATTGGCGTGCAAATTGATATGGAGCATAGGCCTCACATATAATTTCCCCATCAGTTCTGGTGGCCAGTACACCATCTCTGCAGGCCAGCATGTAAGACCTCTATTCCAAACTGGCTGATCCATCGTCAACAAATCGGCCTACCATCGGATTTCCATAGGGAAAGAAGTGGAATTCCTTATGCATACCTAGCCTTGGCCTAATATCATAGGTATTGAGGGACAAAGGACAGATTCCAGAAAATGCCTGAACAGACGACCTGAATGAACTTTCAGTAATCTGTATTCCATTCTATACAACATATATTCAGATGTGAGTGGCGATCCATCCCCATAAAACTTGGAATGGTCCCACTAATATCAAAGGAGACTTACTCATATAGACATGAAGTAATCTCCTGTGAATCTTTTCCAATACAGGGGTAGCCAACCCCACCATCTTCCTCTCAGCCAACTTGGCTGCGATAAGGAAGGTCCCTGGCCTGACGCCTCCATTTGAATCTCTAACTGGAAAAAGATAGACCCTGATATATAAGGCTAAAAAGCATGTCAGATGGTTCTTCTCTGGGATTTTATGATTCACTTCATACCCCCATTTCTCAAACTCTCCTGCTTCCAGAGTCGGCCAGAATGTGCCAGGAGAACCTCTCTTATCCGCTCTAGGGAAACTAGTAGGACGAGTACAGGTGGGACCCTTTTCACTCTTCTTCTTGAGAAACACATTCATCCATTCCTCTCGGTTAATATCCCTTCTAGAATGAGTCTTTGAAGTCTTTGATATTTTATGCTTATGATAAATATTCAATAATTCTCAAACCAAATTCGGAGTCTTTTCTGGATCATTCAAAGTTCCCTTTGGAGGGATGAATTCTTCATACATATCACTCCAAATTGGAAACCCTGAGATATTGTAGAAATCCCACAAAATAATGCCTAATTCTCCAAGGGTTGGATGGAAAGAATTCATTTCAGGGATCCAGTGGCTAAGCAACTCTGGTGAAAAATTATCATTCTTATAATCATACGTCTGCCCAGCCCAGACAGCTTCATAAATTGCAGCTCCCTTCAGATCCTCGACAAACTCTACACATGTTTGTCTCATCCAATAATACCACATTCAAGTTGGATTCACCCCTCTTCCGGAACGAAATTCCCTTTTCTCCTTCTAGCCGTTGGATTAATCCATCTGAGAATTTCAAATGATTGAAGGATAAAAATGTGGTTGCAGCTCAGGTTTGTGAAGTTTCAGATCTGGTGGACAAGAGCTATGATGCATTATATAGGCATTCTTTACTTTTCCAGTATTAGAAATTTTTCCTACGATTGAGACATTCACTGAAGAAAAGTTGGTATATGACTGAAACTAGGAAGGTGGGAGATAGTTCTTTGCCTCTGGAATATTGACATCTTGCAGATGACCATGTCCATACAGAGGCAAATAGATGCTATGTGGGAAATCAAGATTATATTTCTTCAGATACTTAACTAATTCTGGGAGAGTACTGTCACAGAAAGTATAGTAATCATGGCCAACGATCTCCATCATCTCATAAATTATTCTGCTCACCAGTTCATCAGTCGTTCCGATTCTCTTTGGAGCCATTTGATCTGCACAAAAGTTGAATAATTAACTCTTAAATGGGTTGATTTTTCATAAAATTTGTGAAGGACATGATGAAGGTTTCTAAGGCATAAAGGTGAACAAGTCTCATGATTAGCGTGCAAGTATCCTTCAGTCACGTAAGTATTGGTCACGCAGGTATCACCCGCAAGTCCAAATACCTTAATAGAAGCGTGACACACAAACATGAAGCTCGAAACAAATGAATAACTTGCACGGACGAGCGAAAGGCGAGATCCAAGCTACGCGCTGAAAGAAAGAAATCCATGAGGGTCAAGTGCTTTACACGGAATGAATCACCCTATTTATAGACGCGTCCATAACCCTGCACGACCAAAGGTCGTACCCCTGCGCGCCAGACCCTGCGTGCCTGAAGCTCATTTACGTGCCTTACCTTGCCCGCCCCAATTTACTTTTTTTGATTCTCGATTTCCTCAGAGTCAAATCCTCATTTATTTCGGATCCAACTATGAGGGGGGAATTTTGTTGCTTCACCTTTTCATCACATTTGTCTAAAAGAATGGAAAGGGAAATGACTTAGCACATAGTGATTCATCCTTTGATGAAAACATCAAAGATAGACAAAGGAATGAAGAAGGAATCAAAGGAACTTGGGTCGCGCAATGTAAAGACCCATAAATTTCAAGGAAATTTTTTTTCTTAATTTTTTTTGAAATTTTACAAGAACGCAGTTTCTGATGGCACATGATTCTGAGGCCCGGTGTGCCCAGAATCACTTTCCGAAGTTTGGCTTGGGTATGTTCAGTGAATGAACGAGCGGGTTTTTCTAACTTTTGAACCGGTGCTCGGAATCAAATTTTGAGGGAACCAATGGAATCGTTGCGCCTGTATTTGCTTAGAAATGCCTCTTCCGGAGTTGCATTTTCTCTGATGTGGTTTTTAAATTTTTGGGGTTATGTTAAGAAATAAAATAATGTGGTGTGACAACTTTATATTTATTTCACTTGAAAGCCACTTAAAGATGCTTAAGCTAAGTTAATGTGGATAGGGTGCAATCCAAAATATCCTACCCTCTTGGTAGGATATTTCTGAGGTGGGGCCCACACGAGCCCCACCGTTTCTTTTCCTCTAAGTAACGCACCCGCGAAAACTCCTCATAAATGAAGTCAACTGGAGTGTTTTCTAAAACTCTTAAATGCTCCTATTAATTGTACTGTTAAGTCATACCATTGATTCACCAAATTAATGGGTTGTTACTTAATTTGTTTTTCAAATTGTTGGCATGTTAATATAATAAGACCAACACACCTTTCTTCTGGGGTACGATTTGTTGAGAGGATATAGAGATTTTGTGCCTTCATCCCCCTTCGCGAAGAACACAAAGACCGCGAAGAATGCGAAGAACGCCGACCTCCGACGATGGGCGACAGAGAACGCCCGACCCCCAGAGATCGATGAGACGCTGATGCTTCTTCCACGATGTTCTTTCCCCGTGAAAAATCTTCGATCAACTGCTAGAGATCGTCGACGCAACGCCCTTGCGTGATGACATGATTCCCTTCCGCGACGCGACGATCACCTCCTACCGCGACGGTCAATTCCGTGACGTGCTCGCACTCATCCGACGACAGCTACGAGGTAGGGGTCGTTTTGAAAATGTTATTACCCATGTTTGTTTTCTTCCAAGGCAAGAAAGTGCATCAACCAATTAACAAGTTGGTCCGCGGATTATTATTGCGGGTCGTGGTTCATCAATTGCTGGGATTTTATGGTGTTGTTTCAAACCGCTAACGCGGTGGGAGCGGACCAACGAACAAGTCTGAACCCACCGTCCTTTGTTCTTGGTGTGCGGAATGGCGGACGACGACAAAAAGGGTCGCAGAGAAGATTTGTTGATTCCGCAGTGAAGAACGGGACCCGGGAGGAGCTACGGCGTAGACGAAAATGGAATCGGACCCCCGGAGCAACTCTGGTGGCTCACAGACTCCACCGGCAGCACGGGCTGCCGGCGCGCTGCCGGATGGAGCTGCCGCGGCTGACCATACCCGCGACCACGCTGGTCCGGCGAGACACGGGACACGGCTCTGTCGCGTCCGCTGACCAAGCGTGGCCCCACGCGGGGCCGCGGCTCCTCTTCCCGCAGGGACAGCACGCCCCGCGGCTTCCCTTGCCCGGCCGCTCGGCCGAGCCGAGCAGAGCCGACCCGCCGGCCGGGTCGCGCCCAGGCCGGGCCGGGCCGCCCTGGCCGTGCCGGGTCGCGCCCAACTAGGTCAGACCCAGGACCCGGGTCGGGCCGACCCAGGGGGGGTCGCGCCGGATCGGTCCTGGCGCAGACCCCCCGTTTCTGGACCATTTCGGTCTTTTGCTCATAACATGAGCTACGGGCCTCCGAACGACGCGCCGTCAGTGGCGATGCGATCCTTGGATAGAGACAGTCGTTTTGGTATATCACACTCAAGGTTTCGGAATACTTTGGGTTCGGTCGGGTTGGTTCGTACATGGAACCAACCGAGCCCTCGGAGCAGAAACACTCATATCTTGAGCTTCGGACGTCCGATTAACGTGATGTCGACTTTGTTGAATTCCTATAAGTGAGACGGATCTTTTGGAATACTCCGCCCGAGGTTTGGACACAGATGGAGTACAATTGGGTTGGGTTTTCCTTAGAAACCAACCGGGCCCCTGGGACGAAAAAGCCAATAACTCTCAGACCGGGCATCCGATTGACGCGCTGCCTGCGACGTTGAGTTCCTGTTGGCGATACGGAACATTTGGATACATCAACTCTGGACTATGTTTCAGTTGATGTATCAGCGTCTCGGCTCGTGGAGCGGACCATCCCGAACGAGCTTGCTGTGTGCGGGTACCCTAGAGCTGGCTAAGACTGCTACTGTGACGACAACGACTATGCAGAGATCCTCAGTGGATTCGACAGTGAAGACTACAACACTCAGCGATCCTTTGTGGGTCAGTGCAACCGATCCTGTGTGGGTTAGCACTCAGCGGTCCTGTGTGGGCCAGCGCCTACAGATCCTGTGTGGTTCTGATCCTGTGTGGGTCTTTGCGGGGGTTAGTTACCTATCGATCCTTTGTGGGTCTGATCCTGTGTGGTTCATTGCGGGGGTTAGTACCTATCGATCCTTTGTGGGTCAGATCCTTTGTGGGTCATTGCGGGGGTTAGTACCTATCGATCATTTGTGGGTCAGATCCTTTGTGGGTCATTGCGGGGGTTAGAACCTATCGATCCTTTGTGGGTCCGACGGCTTAGATGAATCAGTGGCAATATCTGGTCATCTTTATCGTCATATGAAGAAGTATACATGTGTCAGCTAAAACCCCATGTTTGGTTCCTTTGTGGATTGTGTTGTGCTATCATGTGTGGATTTATGTTTTGCTTCCTATGGGGACTGGGTTTTACTTGGGCTCGGTTGTTGGAGCCGAACGAGAATTGATTACTTAGGTATATATATGGGCATATACCTAAGTAGTGTCGGATGTTACTTTGTGATTGTATCTTTCCTTTGTGGATTATCCTTTGTGGATTCTGGGAGAAATTCAGGGGTCTCGGGGTCCCTACTGATATATTATACTCACCCATGCACGGGCTATGCCCGCACTACGTTGTGTTGGTTGCAGACGACGGACAACGCTGATCGTGGTTGAGGCTTGCGGAGCAGGACGG